>JABMCL010002261.1:112500-215000 GCA_018857735.1 Alviniconcha marisindica
TGTGTTAATGACAACAAATAGGGATAATTTCATGGAGCCATACGGCGCACACATAACATACTGTATCTCTTTAATCTGTTAGGCTCTCGCTCCCCATAAGTACAAAGAAGATCAACTTTGACACGCTAAGCAATGTGTTATCGTAGGAATCGCTGCATAATCGATAATAGTGTTCTTTCCTCGGTAAGCCTCTGTACAACGTCAAGGGGAACTTGCCTCTTACCTGACTGTAGAATAAGCATACGAAGAGCACACGGCATTCGTCTTCAATTCTGTCTACACTAAAGGGGCTGAGTCGTTGATCCTCCGCTACTGAGAAGCGAAGCCCGTGGCCATTTATACGCGAAACGCCCCTACAAAAAGACAGTTTTGTACACTCTGCTTTGTATGACTTGCAGGTATCTTTCACGTGCATACAGAGAATACGGAAATTATACGGAAATTTTATTCAGTAAGGCCATAGCCCCATTTGAAGGGGTGTAAGCACAATAAATCTTATAAGACAATACACAATACACACACACATAGAGTAAACAAATTACTGATGTTGGAATGTAACAAATGCACAAGTCAGGAGCACAAGTATATGCAAAGGATATTATAATAACGTTCTTGAATATTAATTCGTGATGTACATTGACATTCTTCACGATAGCAGGATTTTCCTTCTGCTAAATGCTTTATACAGAAACAAAGCAAGATTTTTCAAGGCGCGTTCGTTTTGAGTAGCTAAGAGCAGTGCCACCGAAATTCACATGGGTTATTGAAATATTTTGACTCTATAAACTCGTGTCTTAAATCTTCAAATGCAGAGCAACTCAGAACAAAATGGACTTCATTTTCCACAGCCGAAAGACACAATGGACATTTCAATTCATCCGCATTATAAAGTTTAAATCTTGATCTATGTACTTTAATATCTGACACCCCAAATCTAAATCTGGTCAATGTATACCTTATATATCTGTTTAAATTTAACATTATGTATGGTTCAACACAAGCTAATGTTTTAAATTGTCTGTATAACGAAAATCTGTCACTGGTGTTTACATGGTCATCCCAAGCTTGCCATCGCATGTCAATAAGTCGCTGTTTGGACTCCCTAATAAATGCATTTAAACATCCCACACCCTGATTATCCCAAACATAAGAAAATCCGTTTACACATAATGTTTTACGACATTAGTCACCCAGTTAGTTTTTCCCCTTTGGTCCAAATTCAATAACATTTTATATGCTCTCAAAGGCAGTCTGTGTTCATCCATACGTGTCAATTTTAACCAGTATCTTATACAGCGAACACTTGCATTAATTTGAATAGGAAACCTTCCAACTTCTCCATAAACAAGATCATTCGGGGTTCTCCTGTCTACACCTAAATAACGTTTCAAACCAAACAAATGTACATTATCAATCACAGAAGAGCTACTATCCAGACCCCAAATCTCTGCCCCATAGAGAACAACTGGTTGTACTTGAGCATCAAGTCACAGTTTTGTACACTCTGCTTTGTATGACTTGCAGGTTCTTTCACGCGCATACAGAGAGAGAGAGAGAGAGAGAGAGAGAGAGAGAGAGAGAGAGAGAGAGAGAGAATGACTGACGTGAACAGCCTGGCTGGGGGTTAGGTACATATATAAACTACCGTAGTCGTGACACTATAGACAGCAGACAGATGTGTGCTGGTATGAAGAATTTTTTTCAAATCAATAAATGTTTGTTTCAAGTGCATAGACCAAAACATTTTAAACCACCCAGTAGGACTTTTTCCACCAGAAGCAGACGCAATCGGCAGTTTTATTATCCTGCTATCATGCTGCTATTATGCGTTATCCCTGTGCATGCCACAGTGTCGTTAAGACTTCTCTTTTTGAAGGTGAACATGGGGTGTTTAACTGACTAGCGCAACGGTGTTAGTGCAAACTGTGTCTCAGAAAAACTGAAAACGGTCCTTTACGCTTTCTCTATCAGGAGTTGAACCCACAGTAGCTTCGCTTTCAGTGGATCAGCACCATAGCGCTAACCACTGAGCTACGGCCCTTTCAGTCATGTGGGTTGTCAGGACAAAACAGGGCATGGTCCATCAAGACAAGTACAAGTCAGCCAGAAATTGCGCTTGTCTACGGGGGTAATCCATGAAAAATAATCACGGGCAGGGATTGACAGCCTGGTACCTTGAGGACACTTTCTGAGTACTGCAGGCGTGCCTTTTATACACTTTCCAGACACTTTCCGAGCACCTTTTGAATACCCAAACAGAACGAGTACTACAGAGGTGTTCACGAGGTGCACCTCCAGCCTTTGATTTGCATATGTTAATTGTACCATTTCGGTACCTTTTCGGTACTCTTCTAGTACCTAAAGTTGCTACGGGTAAACGTACATGTTGCTGTTTTTCCAAGAGAAAAGACAAAAACAACCAAACAAAACCACAAGTATGAAAAGTTAACTGATCGAGGACATGCAGGCAGTAGTAGCCGCAGACCAAACAAATAACATGCATTGCCGTACATGAGTTTTTAGAATTTTGGTAAAAGCTCTCGGATACATTAAGGTGTGTTCGAGTTGGACCCTGCATGTTTTTATCCCTCAAAACAACAGCGATAGTTTTGTCAATACTCTCCTCGCACGAAAACTATGGAAGGAGACACTTTTAACGGCCAATCAACCATTATTCAGGGTGAATCGAAAAGTGTGACCATGCACCAAAACCTGGGCTGGACAGTCACTGTTAGCGACGTGGCAGGGGGGTATCATTATAATACTAGCAGAATAAGGCTTGGATACAAAAAAAATGGTCGTTCTCCTCAAATCGCTAGAAGCTGTCGCTCACGACAAACAGTTATGCACACTGTTTCTTTTTCAATACCAAAGGACTTGTTTTTGAGAAACGGTGTTAAGCATGAACCACCATCAGTAACAAGGTCCACTGAGACTCTGTGCTTGCTGAGGTGAACACATTCTGCAAAAAGGCAAGAGCAAACACTGGGATGCGTAAGAGGAATCATAATCGCTCTTGAAAACGCAACTGCCCGCTGGTCCATGCTGATGAAAGAACAGTTATGTTTAAAATAAAAACGTGTCTGTGTGATTTGTTTTTCGTAAAGTAAAAGGCATCACGTTTCAAATGCTTCACAAGAGTACCTATCTGCAAATATTGTACATAGTCCTGGGCAAGTTTTGACCTTAATCTTCAGCTTGCCCAGGCAGCAACACAGACGTAAGTGGCTGC
This sequence comes from Alviniconcha marisindica, assembly GCA_018857735.1. Classification (NCBI taxonomy): domain Eukaryota; kingdom Metazoa; phylum Mollusca; class Gastropoda; family Provannidae; genus Alviniconcha; species Alviniconcha marisindica. The sequence goes on from JABMCL010002261.1 coordinate 115,733, forward strand.
CACATGTTTGGAGAGAGGGGGGGGGGGGGGGGGGGGGTCACGATAGTCCTCACAGCCCCGCAGTGTTCTCAACTCATCCTAGTTTCGTTTCTTTCTTTTCGGTCTAAATTTAGAGCCATCTCACAGAACGTCAATCACTGCACACATAGATATCTGCAGCAGCTTTGCCCTGGTGTGTCATCGCCAACATATGAGAGACGGAATGTCTCTGTCTCCCGGACGTTTTATTATCGCAGATAAGCACACATTCACAAACACGTCTTCTGAAACTATTGTGACCATTTGCGTGCTCAGTATAAAAATATATTATCTGATATCATGATATGTGGTTTCAAATGAAAGTTTGCGTACGGTATTATCTTCACTTAGCTTAAAGTGCAGATAATGTACTCCTATAGGCCTATCACGTTTTTAGAGTGTGCGAATATCCATATCGCCTGTCCTTTCTAGAGTGCATAATTATGGTGTCCAATTCATTTGAAGTCATCTAGCTGCGAGAGGGGGGTGGGGGGCAAACCTGTTTTGTACTGACACGTAAACACGCAGTATAGTCATCAAGTAGATTTCCTACAACTGTAGTTTCGGTTCATGCTGTGACGTTCTAAATTTAGAGCCATCTCAAACTTGCAGGACAGTGTCATTCTTTGCGTAGATCGGTGTTGACGGTAATTCCGCTCCCTGTCATACCGTAACCGGTAGAAATTATTGTCGCAATGCGCAGTTGCCTGAACGTTACTCGAAAACAAAATAATGTGCTGGACCCAAGCAGATTACTCCGAAAAAGTTGGTTACAGGATAGACTGTAATTGAAATGAGCTTAGAATAGTCTACATGGACAAGATTTTGCGCTTTACAAATACTTATTATTATTAATTTGGATGAAGAGAGGCCTACTGAACATGGCATGGATATATAGGCGCCAGTCAGTGCCTCCAGTCTCGCCTTAAAGAAGCTAATCAGAAATGATAAACATGGCTATAATGTTGAAATGGAAAATGGGAGTAGGAGAGAAACACAAAATTAATCTGAACAGATCAAAAAGCAACAAAGTAAAAACATCCTCTACTCACTCAATCAGTCAGCAGATTAATCTATGGTTACAAAAGTACTTGACATTTCATCAGGACGTGTTCCAACTATTTCAAAGCCAAATTCCGCCACAAAGTCTCAGCCATATGGATCATTCGTATTTTTGAGGGAAACCGAATCTATGTTTGGTTGAGGTCAACTGTTTTCACAAGAAAGCCCCATAGTTGGCAGCACAGTCTTCATGAAAACGCACCTAATCAATGGCGCGCGCGTGCGTGCGTGCGTGCATGCGTGTGTGTGTGTGTGTGTGTGTGTGTGTGTGTGTGTGTGGTGTGTGTGTGTGTGTGTGTGTGTGTGTGTGCGCCCGCGCGCGCGCGTCTTTCAAAGAATGTCCGCGCCATTGTGTCAGCCTCTTTTTTTCTCTCTTTTATTTCTGCCCTCTTTATATTTCTTAAGGTCTTTTTTGTCTGCTTCTACTAGCTAAGCATTATATCGGGTATCGACGCCTTTCGCTGACCTTACAATGATGATTGTATTCCTACAATACTCGTCTGAGCAGACACAGTTATGGGTTGTGAACTCATCCTAACCCACGCTTCTGTCAATCACTTATCCACAAAGTCGAAACCAACTATGATTTGTTAGTTAACAAAACTCGTCAAAAGCGTGCGGGATTATCAGTTGTTCTTTTCTATTACCTTCCTATCAGTAAACCACCGCAGATTAATCAGTTCGTATATAGCATTGTAAAGTACGTTCCTAATGTAATACACATATGTAAGCCAACACTGTATCCAGTTGTCTTGTGTGTTTTCTACAGCTAATGCTTGAGACAGAATGTCCTGGTCGGTGTGCTAAAAGAGAGTGCTAACACGGTGTGACACCGCCTGACGAAACTCAATGCTGCACGACCCGCCTGCACAGCGTCGCTATCTGCACAGACGCAATCGACTTGTGCTGAGCAAAGGTGCGTTTTCTAAGCTGGTGAAGTCAGTAACAGCAACAGGGAAAAGGTAAGCATATAATTATATTGTATTCGTAAATTTGACCTTACAATGTTTGTACGCACATTCATGTGTAAACACGCTATTGACCTTGTTTGTGTGTGTGAAATCTCTCTCTCTCTCTCTCTCTCTCTCTCTCTCTCTCTCTCTCTCTCTCTCTCTCTCTCTCTCTCTTTCTTTTTTTCTCACCATTTTTCACTTATTTGGTAGTTTAGCAAGGACTAGTTGTTAGACAGGTCTAAATGAACCTAAACTATAATCCTTGGAAAATAAAGTTTTCTAGTTCGAGTTCGAGTTCTCTCTCTCTCTCCCCCCATATGCTTGGAGATATATATATATATATATATATATATATATATATATATATATATATATATATATATGTCCGTGTGTGTGTGTGAGTGTGTGCGTGTGTGCATATATGTGCGTGTGAGTGCGTGAGTGCGTGCGTGCGTGCATGTGTGCGTGCGTGTGTGTGTATGTGTGTGTGCGTGCGTGCGTGTGTGTGTGTGTGTGTGTGTGTGTGTGTGTGTGTGCACGCGCGTGTGCACGAATGTATGTTTGTGTATATGTGTGTAGTCACATTTGCATTTATTTTCGCAATGAAGGGCACTCGTATATCATCAATCACTATTCTGTAAAAATTGTGCAGCAAGGCGTGATACGTTTTCGAGAAGGTCCTAGTTTTGGTTTCATTTTCCTTATACGTCGCTTGCTCGGTGTACGAGGTCGCAGCATCTTCTCTGTTAAACGCGTTATCGACTTTTTTCTGTTGCACCTTTTCAGAATTCTCTCCATCTGCTGTGGGATAATTTCGAAGTCTTTTAATCCACTTCAAATATACGGTTTTGAACTTGATCTTTGGCATATGTGAAAGACAGTGGAAAATGGCTAATAAGAGGGAAGGTCTTGAGCTAAACACTCGCACGGCAAGGCAGGTATCGAGGTACATTGACACCGAAAGGTCCCTTATGACGCAAGGTCAAGGGTGTATTTGAAGGGCGAGGCAAAGTCTGATGATTTCCACTTGTAAACATGGTGTTTAACGTCCACTGAAACCGTACGGCTTATTAGGGACGGGGAGAACGGGGTAAGGGGGTATGGAGATGGGGGAAGAGGGAGATTATATACCTATCGCTACACTGACAGCACCAGAATGACTCCTGCATTAAAATGGACAGCAATGAGAGCCATTTTAGTGTTTCATTAATTGTGAGGGACAAAGTCACAAGACAGTGTCCACAAACCACAACCTTTGAAGAGAAAGAGAGCCGAAGCGGAGTCGAACCGAGGTCCCTCTGCTTACCAGCCTAACGCCTTACCGCTAGGCCAAACCGGCTCACAAGATTTCTACTTATGAGTAGGTGCGTTTTTATGACGATTTTGTTGCCATTTATTTGGCCCTGTATGAAAACTGATGACCTCAAGAAGCATAGGTTCGCTGTTCTTGAAAAATACGAATGAGACCCTGCTGTGGCTTTGAAATATTTCGTACAACTCCCGACAACAGGTGTGTGTTTTTTGTTGTTAGTTTTTTTTTTTTTTTTTTTTTTTAATGGTAGCCTAATTCGCGCATCTTCAGCCACTATAATTATTTTCTTCACGATCCATCAACTTTTTACACGCGTTTTCTTCCTTACCGGAATTACGGACAGGAAAAAAAGCATAAGCCGCAAGTAAAAACTGCTTGCTGATGGATCAGATGTTGGGCGAGCTATATGCAAATCGGTATTTGATTTATAAGTTTGTTATTTCCCCGAGAGCCACACATGCTTTGAAGTTGATGTAGGATGGAAAACCCAGAACTGATATTGTCCTCCACTGCCGCAATTTTTTTATTTCCCCCCCCCCCTCCACCCAAAACACACACACACACACACACACACACACCACACACACACACACACACACACACACACAACAGTAAACTAACAAACAAAACACTGGTCAGTGAAAAAAGTAACAAGCCGATGCATATTACGATCGCTTTTTCGCTCATGATTTCAGTTTAATCTAACAGTTTCGTATGACCGCATTTTTGTTATCGCATAAAGTAAGTATGCCTACCGTATCATGCTTTTTATGAGCAGTTTCACACCAGAATGTAGCACGCTTGTATACAACAGGAAGTCAACTAGTCTGGGTAAATCCAGTATAGCTAGGTCTGGTTTCAGTGGTGGCGATGCGTGGGGGTGGAGGGATGGGTGGCCGGTTAAATAGACATCATGCATATACGGTGGCTGTGAGAACATGGGACATTTTGTTGTTGTTTGGGTAGGATGATGTAGACTCTGTTTTAGGAATACTAGCAAGTGGAATCATTGTCTTCCTGTCTAATATTTCATTGAGACCCATTTCTCTCGCCATTACAAAGACGTGGTAGGCAATGGTTTGGGATACAACGGTTGGGCGCTGCTCATGGACTCTCAGTTGTGCCTAGGGTAAACTTGCTTTTGCATGTACCAATACAAGTGTTTTCTGGCTCAGTCACAAGCAACTGCAACAGCATATTATATCTTACAAATTTAAAAATCTGGTCGAAATAGACATACTTGTTGTTATGTTAATTGTTATGCAACTTCTTCAGTAGTCCCGAGAAATTGTTACGCATCTTCTTCAGTAGTCAAGGAGACATTGCGAGCCATGCATTTTCACATTGTCCTGCCTTTGTGTGTTGTCTCAAATTATATCGTTATTCGTTGCTTGGTTTGCTACATCAGTGGATTGTTGTTTTCTATGCCGACGCTACAACTGATTGATTTTATTATCTGCTGATTGATCGACTAATCGGGTGATTTTTTGCTTTTGTTCTATTCAGATCAGTTTTGTGTTTTATCTTATACTCGCCATTTTCCCTTTCAGCTTCATGGCCATTTCTAATTAGTTTATGTAGCTTTAAGGCGATACTGGCACGAATATGATGCAGTGTTCATTGGGCCTATCTCAGTTCGAATTACAGTCTACCTTGTAACCACATTTTTAGTAATCTGCTTGGGTCCAGCACATTATTTTGTTCTCGAGTAACCGTCAGGCAATTGCACATTGGCTACAATAATTTCTACCGGTTACGGTATGTCAGGGAGCAGAATTACCGTCAACACCGATCTACGCAAAGAATGACACGGTCCTGCAAGTTTGAGATGGCTCTAAATTTAGAACCGAAACGAAATTTGTGGGAAATCAAGTTGAGGACTTGCCTACGTGTTTACGTGTCAAACCAAACTAGGCTTATCCCCTCCCTCCCCCCTTCTTTCTTTCTCTCGCGCGCGCAGCTGGATGACTTAGGAAAGAATGACACGGTTCTGCAAGTTTAAGATGGCTCTAAATTTAGACCTCACAACATGAACCGAAACTACAGTTATGGGAAATCTAGCTGATAACTTTACTGCTTGTTTACTTGTCAATACACCTTAGGCCTCTCTCTCTCTCTCCCCCTTCCATTCTCTCTCTCTCTCAAGGTTCAAATAACTGCGCAAGGAGTGCATGCTTGGGTTAGCAATTTAATCATTAACTCCCCCCCCCCCCCTCTCTCTCTCTCTCTCTTTCTCTCTGTTTTGACTGAACCTAAACTACAGTCCTTGTCAAATAAAGTTTTGAGTTCGAGTTCTCTCTCTCTCTCTCTCTCTCTCTCTCTCTCTCTCTCTCTCTCTCTCTCTCTCTCTCTCTCTCTCTCTCTTTCTCCGACAGAGAGAGACAGTGTGAGGTTTTCTAGTGATTGCCATTGCAGTGACTGGTCATTTGAGACTTACTTTATACACCCATACAACTCCGCCCAGACCTTCCGACTACTTGTGAGAGTGACCCTTTCCCCCCCCCCCTCTTTTTTTCTTTCTTCTCTCCTGTCCCTTACTGTTATAAGCATTGACTGCTTCTGTTTTCTTTTTCAATACCAGTTACATGAACTGCAACTGATCAGATGTTCTACTGCCTTATTTGCTGGTTGTATGCTCATAATGTGTAACTGAGTGATGTATGCAGGTGTGCATCTGGCGCTGTAAACACGCTATGATTCTCTCTCTCTCTCTCTCTCTCTCTCTCTCTCTCTCTCTCTCTCTCTCTCTTCTCTCTCTCTCTCTCTCTCTCTCTCTCTCTTCCATCGCTCTCTCTCCCCCCGCCCCCCCCCCCCCCCCCACCTCTCTCGCATGAATCCGTTCTGAGGTTCAAATAACTACGCAAGGAGTGCATGCTTGTGTTTAGCAATATAATCATCATCTCTCTCTCTCTCTCTCTCTCTCTCTCTCTCTCTCTCTCTTTCTTCTCTCTCTCTCTCATCATTTACTTTCTCAGTCCTCTCTCTCTCTCTCTCTATCTCTCTCTCTCTCTCTCTCTCTCTCTCTCTCTCTCTCTCTCTCTCTCTCTCAAATTTAACGTTTTGAGTTCTCTCTTCTCTCTCTCTCTCTCTCTCTTCTATCTCTCTCTCTCTCTCTCTCTCTCTCATACGTTTTGAAGTCTCTCTCCTCTCTCTCTCTCTCTCTCTCTGATGTTTCCTGAAGTCTCACTCTCTGCTCTCTCTAACTGCAATCTCTCTCTCTCGCTCTGGGTCTTGGGGGCGGGGGGGGCGCTGAAATGGTGTTGACACGTGAAGTCGCACTCCATGAGCTCTGACTCGAACGCAGATTTCTTCAGGAACGCTCTGGGTTTGGGACGTCATACTTGTTGTGGTAGTTCCTAAGGTACCATGCCTTCGGCAGCGGTGGATTTCAGGGCTGTGTGTGGCTGCTTCTTGCCAGTCTACATCAATTTCATGGTGAAACGAGCAAAACTGAAGGCAGCGATGAAGATAGCCATTGTCAGCCTCAAGAGCCGGGTAGACGGTGTCACGCTGGGTTTGCTCCTGGTACATTTATTCTGGGGGAGTCTGCTCTTGCAATGTGGCGACGTGGAGCTAAACCCAGGACCCACGCATAAGGACAGCATGAGGCAGACGAGGCTTACCAGTGGGAACAATGCAGCGACAACAGAGAGAACCGATGGACCTCAGAACACCCCCTCGAAAGCAGCCGCCTCTACAAAGGAACCAACCCTCTCGGATGTGATGACCACGCTTCAGACCATGAACAGCACCATGACCAGTAAGTTGGATGGATTCAGCGCAGACGTAGGACTAATGAGAGAGCAGTTCGCCGAGCTTCAAGGGGAGGTAAAGGGACTAAGGGAGGAGGTGAGTGCTCTACGACTGGAAAATGATGATCTGAAGCAATCCAACTACGACATGAAGACGCGACTTGACGAGTTAGAACGAAAGACGGACGATTTGGAGGGCAGGTCTAAACGGAACAATCTGATCTTTTATGGACTGCCGAGGCAAGAGAAAGAGACAGGTGTGGACTGCGAGGACATGCTTAGGGACTTGATTACTGACAAATTGGAACTGGCCGATGAGATTGTGTTCGATCGTGTGCATCGCCTCAGTTCAAAGCCAAACTCCCCTGTGATTGCACGCTGTGCCTTTTTCAAGGACAAGGTCAAAATTTTGAAGGCCAAGCGAAAGTTGCAGGGCAGCAACATTTTCATTGGCGGGGACTTTTGTGCTCGTGTGAGAGATATTAGGCGAAAACTGACTCCACACCTGAAGGCTAAAAGGAATGAGGGTTGTCGGGTTTCGATGGTGTTTGATCACCTACTCGTTGATGGAAAGAGGTTCACGGTGGACGATTATAACAATCTTACGGAGATTAAATAGGGGCTTGGCCGCTCTTGCAATAGAAAGCAACCTGGGCATATTTATGGCTCGATTAGTGCGTGCGATGCTGTGGGAACATATTGTGGGTTGACACCGGGTAGGTACCTGCACGAGGGTGACAGTGTCAGTGGAGATGGGAACTTGGGTGCGTGCATGTCGTTGACTGCCCATCGTGGAGCACATGAATTGCCTGGTATTGTCAGCAGCGCTAACAATGCCAGTGCGAGCTTAGCTCAGTGTAGGGACAATGCAGGTCAAAATGAGAAGCCCGTGCAAGACGCGGATTCCGATCTTAGTCTGCCGGACAAAAGTGGTGATGCGTGTTTATTTTCTGTCCCTAATGTCGAACATGATATGTTAACCAGTAAAAATATGTCAAGCCGTGTTAACTCGTTGTCTTTCCTACATTGGAATGTAAACGGGTTACTTTCTAAAACACAAGACTCAGAGTTCGTCTCATATGTGTGTTCTTTTGACTTTGTCTGTATTGTTGGAACATTTGTTGAAGACTTTCAGTCTGATGTATTTCATGGATATAACGTGTTTTGCAAGCCAGCCGTCAAATTCACAAGACAGGGCAGGCATTCTGGTGGTGTAATATGTTTGGTGGAAAAAAAAATCGTACCTTATGTACGCAAACTTGACATAGAGTGTGGTAATTGTATTATGCTTATTATCGATAAAAGTGTGTTCGGCCTACCAAAGGATGTACTGTATATATGCGCTTATGTTCCACCAGAGGGTTCACCCTATTACAATTATTGTGATGTAGATAATGACATAGGTTTATTGGAGGACTATTTGTCTGATTGCTTTATTAGTCTTAATGACGTTTTTGTGATACTGTCAGGTGACCTGAATAGTAGGACTTCAAATGTTTCACAACACATTACAACTGATACTATTTTTGAGTCACTATGCAAAAGCAGTCCAACGAATATTGACAGGTGTTCCGAAGACGGAGTATTGAATAATTATGGAAAGACTCTGTTGAATATGTGTACTGCATTAAACTTGTGTATTCTCAATGGCATGTGTCATGGCGACCACTTAGGTCGCTACACATATATTTCAGATGCTGGAAGCAGTGTGAATGATTACTTCTTGCTGTCAAATGACTTGTTTGCTGTTGTGTGTGATTCGTGTAAGCTAGTTATCTCCGAACGTATCGAATCTGATCATATGCCCGTTGAACTGTACTTACGTAACTTGAAAGAAAAGGAGTTTATTGAAGACGATGAAGATGTGTGTATTAACAAATTCGTCTGGAACCCATCTAATCATCAAGCATTTAAAGATTCATTTAACTCAGATGAAGCACGAATAAGGTTAAAACATGCGATAAATATGATAGGCGTTGATATAAATAATGCGTTGCAGATCTTTAATAGTTCTATTAAAGAAATGGCAGGGTGTATGAAAAAACGTATTGTCGTAAATAAGCATAGGAGGTCTCATGACTGGTTTGATTCTGAGTGCAGTATTAACAGACGAAATGTACTGAAACAGCTACGGAAATACCGTCGTACGCTAAACGCAGACGATCGCCATGCCTTTTGCATAGCGAAACGAGAATATAAGAATTTATTGAAGAACAAGAAGAAACAACATAATGACACTTTGTTTAACATGCTGTTAGCCTCTGTGAAGAGTCAACGTGATTTCTGGGAAGCTGTGCATAAAGTTTCGTTTAAGAGGAAATTTGTTAGAAATGATATTGCTGTAGATGACTGGTTTCAGCACTTTAGGACTCTGTTAGAAAAAGAGGTTAACAATGATAGCATTACAGACAGTACTATTGATGATGATGATGATGAAAATCACACTTTGAACCGTCCAATATCAGAGGCCGAAGTTTTGCTTGCACTTAGGAAGATCAAACTTAAAAAGGCTCCGGGACCTGACGGAATAATAGGGGAGATTATAAGGTATTCTGGTAATCAGGTTGTCCACTTCTTTGTAAAATTCTTTAATACTTTGTTTGACAAGGGAATATTTCCAGACGGGTGGACGGAGTCTATAGTTATACCGTTGTTTAAAAAAGGAGACATGAATAACCCTAATAACTATAGAGGTATCTCACTATGTGACACAAGTAGTAAACTTTATAGTACAATTATTAATAACAGACTACGGGAATGGGTCGAACAAAATAATATTACTGGGGAGTATCAAGCCGGGTTCAAAAGAGGATATTCTACAATTGACCATATGTTTACTCTATTGGCATGTGTTCAGAAGCAGTTTGCTGCGAACCGAAAACTCTATGTTGCTTTTATTGATTTCGAAAAGGCGTTTGATTCTATTAATAGAAATTTGTTATGGCTTATTTTGTTAAAGAATGGTATCAAAGGAAAGCTATTTAGATGTATTAAAAGTATGTATAGTAATGTGAAAGCTCGAGTCAGATGTGGAGATAAACTTACAGATTATGTGAATTGTACTGCCGGAGTGAAACAGGGAGATGTGTGTAGCCCGATCCTTTTCTCTCTGTTCATAAATGAGTTAGCATTACAAGTGATTGACAAAGGGAGACACGGTGCATGCTTGATGATCGATGCTTTTGAATTATTTATACTGTTATTGGCTGATGACGTCATTTTGATGTCCGAAACTGTGGTAGGACTACAGACTCAGTTGAATAGTCTACAGCATGCTCCTTCTGAGCTTGAACTGAAAGTTAATATGAATAAGAGTAATATAATTGTTTTTCGAAAAGGTGGTTATTTAGGTGCTAGAGAACGGTGGATAGATGATGGTGTTGTTATGCCAGCTGTGAATGTGTACAAATATCTTGGCATTTACTTCACTACAAGACTGTCTTTTGTTTCTGCTTGTAGAGACTTAGCAAGTAGAGCCAAGAATGCATTGGTGTGTGTTTTGCAAAAGCTATATTTGCTTAATAACAATTCATTAGAAGTGTTTTTGAAGCTCTTTGATGCCCAAGTGCAACCAATCGCACAGTATGGGTCTGAGTTATGGGGTCTTGATAAAGCGGCGATACATATTGAAAAAGTTCATTTGTACGCGCTGAAAAGATTTTTAGGGGTAGATATGAAAACACCAAATGACCTTGTGTATGGTGAGACAGACAGGTTTCCAATTACGTTGAACTCCGCCGTCAGATGTATTCGCTATTGGTTGAAGCTTACATGTATGGGTGAAGACAGATTGCCGCATAAAGCATATATGATGTTATACAATTTAGATGCCAGGGGTAAGAGAAACTGGGTTTCAAATGTTAGAATGCAATTGTTTCAATATGGCTTTGGATATGTATGGATGAATCAAGGTGTGGGAAGAGTGAATGAGTTTATACGTGCTTTTCGTGAAAGACTGATTGACTGTAGATGGCAGGATTGGGAAGATCATGTTCAAACTAGTGACAGATTTAGTATGTACGGAAGTTTTAATAGCATTTCGCATTGTACCAAAACATATATATCTATGAATATAGATAGACATTTGAAACGTATCATGACAAAATTTAGATTTGGTGTATCCGAGCTCTCTGTACATTATTATCGGTATAGAAGTCATGTTGAAAAGGATTTGAAATGTCCATTATGCGCAGAAGCTAAGGAAGATGAGGTTCACTTTGTTCTATGTTGCCCTATGCTAGATGACATTAGAAAGCAGTTTATTCCCCCCAAGTTCTGTAAACATCCTTGCCTTTTTAGGCTTAGTTTGCTGCTGGCTTCAACCAACCAGGAAATTGTCAGAAAACTATCAATTTTTCTGTATAAGGCTCTCAAGATTAGGGATACTGTTACTACTTAATACTAATGAACCCGTTGTAGTTAATAATTGTCACTTATACGATGCAAAACTAAACTTTTTTATTCCTTTTTTATGGCTTTGTATCAAACTGTATGTGCACCCCTTCATGAAGGGCCATGGCCTTTATATGAATAAAACATCAATCATCAATCTCTCTCTCAATCTCTCTCTCCGTTTGATCTCTCTCTCTATTCTTAACGTTTTGGAGTCTCTCTCTCTCTCTCTCTCTCTCTCTCTCTCTCTCTCTTCTCTCTCTCTCTCTCCCAGAAATTACAGTGTACATGGCGAGACCAAAACAAACAAAGGAAACCAATCACTACAGATGTCAACGACACGCTGGACGACTGCTATAATGATGTTCCTGACGACCTACTGGTGTCCATCGTCCAGATCAGCGCTGGCAAAAGCAAACTGCTGACGCTGACCCTGTATTACACAACAGGCACCATCATGCTGCAGGGCCGGGCGTGCCGCAAGTGGGTGGACCAGGAGTTCCAGCAACACCGACTCGCCGTCAACTCCATCGACAAGCTGCGGGTGTCGTCTGTGAAGTGTCAACTCACCATTGGCATTGCTGCACCTACTATCGATAACAGTGTCAACGCTGACAAATTCGACTCTATAGAATATACTTCTGACGACAGCGTCAAGGCCCTCGACAACCCATGCTGTGCCGACACCACCCCCGCCAACACCGACACCACCCCTGTCAACAGCGACACCACCCCCGTCAACAGCGACACCACCCCCGTCAACAGCGACAACACCGCCATCAACAGCGACAACATCCCCGTCAACAGCGACAACATTCCCGACACTCCCGACAAAGACAGTCATACCCTCTTTGCCGACAGTACTGTACCGTCTGTGGCTGACTGCTGCTCGGACACCTTTGTCTGCACGCTGTGCAGCACTGGAGTCCGCACACTTTTTGACCAGTTCAAGGTCGAACAGACAAACAGCGTGAAGAGTGTTGTGGCGGGACTGAAGGACGAGTTGGCGGAGTTGAGGAGAGAACACCGTGATCTAAAGGCTTCACATCAGCAGTCCCTAGGAAAAATCAAGGCGCTTCAAGACAGGGTATCGGCACAGGGGATGCAAAAGGTTAGAAGCCAGGACCTTCCGCCGCCCCAAGCCCGAACCAACGCTCTGCCGCCACCAAAACCTCAAGCACACGTGGAAAAGCTGGACTGCCAGACCCAAACAGGACTTCTGCCGCCCCCCTACACTCCCCGCATCATCACCTCTGCCACAATCTGCACTACACAGACACGTACCTCTAGGGCAACCCACACTCCACAGACCGTTGCCACAAACCGCACTCCACAGACCGTTGCCGCAACCCGCACTCCACAGACCGTTGCCACAACCCGCACTCCACACACTTCTACGTTTGCTGTAACACACATTCAGCAGACTGTTACCCTACCACACCCGACACCCCACAGACTCCACGACTGAACAGCACAAGACAGTCTCCGCCTGCACTGAGGCTGCCAAAGGAGGGCAGGCTCTCTGCGCTCCTGATTGGCGACTCCAACCTTCGACATGTAGACAGGAAGAGGCTTGACAACAGAGGCAACCTGCATGTCCGAACGGTTGGTGCCTGCTGAACCAGTCGTCGCGGGCAGACACAAAGCACGTCGTCGTGCATATCGGGACAAATGACTGTTCCTGAGACAGCGACTACAACAAGCAGCTGGTCATGGTCAGCTTTCAGGCCCTTGCCAAGCAACTGGTAAGGGTCTTCCCCAAAGCTGCCGTGGCCTTCACCTCCATTTGCCAAAGAGAAGTGGGCATACGCATGCCACAGAGGAGGCAAACAAAATGTTGAAAGACATGAACTCCTCTTGTGGCTTTGAGCTACTACACCATCCGCTCCTCGGAGATCCGAGTCGGTCCCTCCAGAAACAGCTGTATACCGACGAGGTGCATCTGAACCAGCGAGGCCTGGCGACCCTCCTGAGAAGCATCATTGCCTTCCTCTCTCGGAGCCGGGGCGGCTGCTCGCCCATCCCGAAGGAGAGACAGCGGCATTCTGCCAGGCTCTACAGTGTTGTGGCAAGGGGCGGTGGACTTGACCAGCTGAGAAGAGGATCGACTTCTCTGCCGGTGTCACATACCATGTCACAACGGCAAGAGCTTCGAGTGCAAGAAACGCAAAGAAAACCGGACTCTGCGCCGCGGCTACAAGACCACCAGGACAACCAGCAGCCCCAGCCTCGTGACGGTCTTGGCCACGGTGCTGATCCGCACCACACGCCACCACCCGCATTCCCGCCATTCCTCCAGTGGCGGCACTCTGGCGGTCCACCCTTGCCGCCGACATTGCCTCCCTTCCCCTTCCAGGGGAAGGGACTTTAACCCTTACTTTAACCCTTACCACCCCTGGACTCCACACTTTCCCCAGCAGCGTCTGTTGCAGACACCCCCAGCTATTTTTGATCCATGTTATCTTAGCGTGTGATCAAGCGTCGTAGGCTCCTCCGCTCGTTAGTTTGTACGTTGAATTGCAACCGGACACTGTTGTAATTGCCGAGTAACCAGCATTTGTTCTGATCGTGTGTGCTGACACTTGTTACTGCCAGTGCCTGCTGTGTGTAACCAGTGCCCAACATTTTGTTAATAGCTACACAGTTTGTGTGACATTCGGGGATTTCTTTTAGCCAGGTGGACTTTGCACGCGGATTGTTCAGGTTAAATATTCCATTAGTAGTTTGTAGTGTTTAATCTCTTGCTGCTTTTCATCCTTTCTCTTTGTTTCGGCATTGCGTGTTATTTGATTTATTTGTGTAGTTTTAACGTTTTCTTTACATCCACTGTTTCATTGTTATGTTGCGTGTTGGTCATCAAAATGTATACCATCTGCACAATAAGGTCCCTGATTTGAGTGATTTTGTACAAACCAGTCAGCACCGAACTACAATCTGTTTGGTGTTACGGAATCAAGACTAGACTTTAGAATTTCTGACCAGGATGTCAATATCCCAGACTATCGCATACAAAGAAAAGACTCAACTGCCATTGGCCAGACTGGTATTGCACTCTACATACATGACTCCATAGCAGACATCACACATAGACGTCATGACCTTGAAAGTGACTGTGTGGAATGTATTTGGCTCGAGCTGAAACCGAATGCAAACGCCCCATCTCTTTTTGTGTGCTTTTTGTATGGAAAACCTTCAGTTTGTTATGAGTGGTTCGATGACTTTGTACAGATGATAGACAATCTCCGCGCTGTAAAACCTCATGCCGGCATTCTTTTATTAGGAGATTTTAATATTGATTTGCTGAAGCCACACTCCTCTTGGGACTCTACTATTACACTGCTGGGCCTAACCCAACTTATAGTGTCATCAACAAGAATTACACCGACATCTGCCACACTGATTGACCATATATATACAAACAACCCAGATGCGTTCACATATGTCAGTGTATCTGACCTAAGCATCAGTGACCATTGTCCCATCTCCTGTACGAAATCTGTTCCAAAATGTAAACTCAAAACCCATTCTCTTATATCGTTTAGATCGTTCAAGCACTTTAATAAAACAGCATTTTGCGCTGACATGAATTGTGCCCCTTTTATTTCGGTCCTGAATTATACTGACCCCGAAGAAGCTTCGCCGGTGTGGTAGAATGTGTACCTCAGTGTAATCAAGAGACACTCGCCACTGAAGCACAAGCGCGTCAAACATCCCAAATTACCACCCTGGCTTAACAAAGATGTAATGCAGCTAATGGCAGAGCGAGACAAACTAAAGAAAGAAAAACGTTTTTCAGAATATAAGAAGCTAAGAAATAAAATAAAAAATCAGGTGAGAAAAGCAAAAAAGGACTATTTACAGAAACTCACTGAGCGAGATAAAAATATTTCGACTGTGTGGCGTGCTCTAAATACATTCACGAAAGGGAGCAGCCAGTCTCATTCTGCCGATATCCCAAAGAACCTAACGGCTGATAAATTCAATAATCACTTCCTTTCTGTGGCAGAATATTTGGCAAAACCACGATCGGTGTTGCCAAAAAAATCTGAATGCTCAAATATTCTACATAAATTTTGTGAGCGAAAAACACGAGGGCAGGAGCCATTTGTCATCCCATATATTTCCATTCCAGAACTCGGTAAATATATATCCAAACTGGATAACAAGAAGTCGTCTGGACCCGATGGCATTAGTAACCACTTACTTAAATTGTCACTGCCTTACATAATAGACTCACTTACTTACATTTTTAATCTATACATCGAGAAAAAACATTATCCATCTGCGTCTAAGAAAGCAAAAGTGATCCCACTGTCAAAAACTCACGACAAGACAAATTTGACTGACTACAGACCAATATCACTGTTATCTGTCCTGTCCAAACTCCTCGAAAAGCATGTGCATGTACAGTTAAATGATTATTTGGAAAAACACCTACTCATTCACCCCTTCCAGTCTGGTTTTCGATGTAAACACTCTTGCAGTGCCGCCTTAATACGGCTTACACATTCTTGGCTGACAGCGATGAACAGATGTCTGGCGTGATATTCCTAGACCTGAAAAAGGCCTTTGACCTTGTGGATCACAATACCATGATGTACAAGCTTGGATGCTACCTTCAAAATTCAAGTTCTGTACCGTTTTTCAAATCGTATCTTGAAGGCAGAACGCAACATGTTTTCCTTCATGGCTCATATTCTTCTGACGGCTCTGTCAAGTTTGGGGTACCACAAGGATCTGTCCTAGGGCCTATTCTGTTTAGTATTTCTATCAATGACCTGCCATTGCATGTAACGAATATTTCTGTTGCTTGCGACATGTTAGCAGATGACACAACACTCCACACATCCGGAAAAGATATTATGCAGGTAGAACACACCTTACAGAAAAGCTTAGACCAGGTCTCATGTTGGTGCGACAATAATTCTATGGTCATCAATCCAAAGAAAACCCACTCTATGACAATCGCTACAAGGCTGAAGCATCAGCTGTTACCTTTATCGCTTGATCTGTTACTACATGGAGTGAAAGTTGAACAAGTGGCAGAACACCGACTTTTAGGAATAATTATAGACAACAAACTTCGGTGGGATACACATACTGACACACTGTGCAAAACACTCTCTAAGCGTGTCTTTCCTTCTATCTAAAGTACATTGTTGACACTGATACTTTAAAGCTTTTCTTCAATGCCCACATAAAATCCCACATTGACTACGCATCCGTAGTGTGGGGCGGCTGTAGTGATGCTCTCAAAAAAACGATTAAATTCTCTACTAAGAAGATCCGGAAAGCTAATCCTTCCAGATAAAAATCTAACCACTGACCAGAAACTGAATAAGATAGGAATATTGAACCTTCACAAACAACTGGACTACTACAAGGGTATTTTTATGTATTGGGCACTTACCAACAATACGCCAGTGTACATATCTAGCTTGTACAAAGCTCCCCACTCTAGCTCCAGAAACAACTACCTTCAGTTACCAAAGCCAAGAATAGATTTATTCAAAACAAGCATGGCCTTTTCGGGTGCCTTGTTTTGGAATAGTCTTCCAGTGCACCTCAGATCATGTCACTCACTCAGCTCCTTCAAGAGAAACCTCCGTGAGCACCTTAACACAACCGTATAAGACAGACAGCTTTTGCCCCCCCCCCCCCCCCCTGCTTTTTTCTTCCTCCCCCCCCCCCCCCCACTTCGACCCCCCCCCCCCCCCCAACCCCTACCCCCCGCCCCCCACCCCCCACCACCCCGTACCACTGAGCCATGTTATGTTTTCGTGATTTACAAATAATTGCGAGATATGTCAACACCATTTTTGCTATGTATACATCTTATTTATTCATTGTCATTTCAAAGTATTTTCAATGATTTTGCTGTACCTGTATGTTTATTACTATTAATAGTGGTAGTAATATATTTTATTAGTTTATATATTGTTTATCCTGTTTAAATATTAATCGAGTTTGCAAAACATTTTTAGTTTTAGTTTTTGTATAATTGTTTCTCCAGTTTTCACTTATTCGGTAGTTTAGCAAGGACTAGTTGTTAGGTCTAAATGAACCTAAACTACAATCCTTGGAAAATAAAGTTTTCGAGTTCTCTCTCTCTCTCTCTCTCTCTCTCTCTCTCTCTCTCTCTCTCTCTCTCTCTCTCTCTCTGTTTTGACTTAACCTAAACTACAGTCCTTGTCAAATAAAGTTTCAGAGTTCGAGTTCAAGTTCTCTCTCTCTCTCTCAGTCTCAGCCCCTTTTTTCCTTTTCTTATTATTTCTTCCCTCCTCTACCTTACTGTTATAAGCATTGACAGCTTCTGTTTTCTTTTTGAATACTAGTTATATGAACTGATCAGATGTTCTACTGCCTTATTTGCTGGTTGTATGCTCATAATGTGTAACAGAGTGATGTATGCAGGTGTGCATCTGGCGCTGTGAACACGCTGTGCTTCTCTCTCTCTCTCTCTCTCTCTCTCTCTCTCTCTCTCTCTCTCTCTCTCTCTCTCTCTCTCTCTCTCTCCTTCCCATTCCAGTTTTTCTTTGTTTGCGTACACAGTTACAATAGCTTAGGAAGTATTGGAATTCAGAGCATTGGGTTTTGGGGGTAGCAGTATACCGAGACGTCGATCGAACTTTTGTCGGGGTTGGCCGGGTGTCGAACAACTGTTTGAGTACGATGATTATGTAATTATTAACCGCAGCCCACTCGTCAATAACTGTCTCGCCTTTGTGTGCCCAGCACGAACTGGGTTAGTCAGGCAGTTAAAGGGGAACAAAAGCAAAGCTGAAAATTCGTGCAACATCTCCAACTACGTGCAACATCTCTGAATACGTGCAACATCTCCAAATTCGTACAACATCTCCAAATTGCCACGCATAGAGACTTTGCACGGTATTAGAGGTCCAAGGGATATAGCTCGCCTAATTTTAATACATCAATAAGGTGTGGAGAGTTATCTCGGCTGAATAAATATGGCACCCCACCAGGCTCGTTTCCAGCGTACTGGTTTCGCGCACATGCAGACATGACACAAAGACTTAAATAATAATAATAATAAATAATAATTCTTATAAAGCGCTATTCTTTAACCAGAGTTAAACTCACTGCGCTGTACAAACATCTTATCACAAAACCACATTAGCAAACAAAACCTTAATTATTGTAGCTTTAATTACCATTATCGCCTATCGAACAATACATACACACACACACACACAGACACAAACACACACACAGACACACACACACACACACACACACACACACACACACACACACACACACACACACACACACACACACACACACAATGACATGCGCACACCAGTCTCCGCTCGTCTATTCATACAATAATTAACAAAATATTCATGATCTCAAACAACGACACCAATTTGAATCTGTCTTTTCACCCACCAAACTCGTGCCTCCTTCTCTTGCCTAGATCTCTCATGCCCTCTCCCTATCCATATGCATCCATCTACATTCAACTGCCACACACAGACACACCTTTCTTCAGATTCTACAGGAAGGCCTGGGCAAACAAGAAGGTTTTTAGCTGCGAATTGAATTGAGACAGTGTTGGTATAATACTTAGAGTGGCCGGCATAGAATTCCAGAGAGATGGTGCCATGAAACTGAAAGAACGTTGTCCAAATGATTTGAGATTTCGCTTTGGAATTTTTAGCAGCTTTTCATTCAAAGATCGCAGAGAGCGAGATGGTTCATAAGTGCAGAGAGATGAAGAAAGATAAGGAGGTAAAGACCCTTCAAAATGACCGTAAGCAAGAGCTGCAATCTTGTACTGACGGCAGCGGAATTTTATTGGTAACCAGAGAAGTTCCTTGAGAAGCGGTGTTACGTGATCTCGTCTTTTTTTCATCACGAGCCGTGCTGCGTTATTGTGCACCCGCTGTAACCGAGCGATCTGGTCTGCTGGTACACCTATGAAAACTGAGTTGCAATAATCAAGGCGGGATATGACCATTGCCGCAACAAGTCTTGCTGCAGCGCTTTGGGACAGGTACGGTCGGATTGACGCGATACGTCGGAACTCTAGAAAGGACGCACAGCAGATGCTGCTGATGTGCTTCTGCACTGACAACGTTTTATCAAGATGGACTCCAAGGTATTTAACCGACGTTTTGAAAGGAACACTGTTTCCGCCAATGTTTGCGCACTCACTGTCGACCGACTCAAGACAAAATATTTCATTTGATTTTTCCATCACTGTTTATAAGTTATCAACTCTTTGTCACTCTTTATCTATCTGGTCTTCATGTGTTCTCTCCATCATAGTCCGAGAGGTAACTCGACCTACCGTTCACTGCCCCCAGTACTCAGCTAAACTAGCCTTAAAGTGTTCCTTAGAGCGTACCAAACACGATACAAGTTGTTCCCAAGAAAACTTTTGGGATGCACCAGAGTTATAGCCCTTGGCGTAAGGGTACCGTCTTTTACACCGACTGAAAACGCCAAAGCGCGGTTTAAAACCACCTCAATTAAATCACCAAGAATTTTATTTTATTTTATTGATCATAATGCCTTCTGCACTATCTAGAACAAACAGAATCGAAATATGATGAGGCACTGGCTCACAGTGATGGTTTAACTAAGCATAGCTTATTTTGTGTTGTGGAAAATCTTAGAAATGAAGTGTCCTTTCTTTTTCTGTCATACGTTCTGTATCATACATTTCACCGATTCTTTGCATCAGAATGCCACAGTAGGGCCTTGGGTTTATTTGCAACCCAATTTTGTGATGCTGTGACGTGTCTGGTTGTCACAGTACTTGATTTACCTCCCCTATCCCCTAAATTTAGGAATGTCAGAATTCGTGTTTTCTCCCATAGTAACATGATTTTAGTGTTACAAGAGCTCATAAATCTAATGTTTTCTTAGTTTAAAGTAGAATACTGTACATTCTGAAATAATTGTCTAGAAGTTTAGTGTTCAGTTTGTCTACAGATAATTCGATTATGCAGAACGGAGTAGACGGAAAATCTTAGAAATGAAGACAATATTCAGAATGTACAATATTCTGTTTGAAACTAAGAAAACATTAGATTTATTAGCTTTTCTATACGTGTCTGGTTGTCACAGTACTGCACTTAACTCCCCTACCCCCCAAATCCAAGTATGTCAGAATTCGTGTTTTCACCCATCCTAACATGGTTTTATTGTTACAAAATCTCATAACTCTGATGTTTTCTTAGTTTAATTCACCAGCTAAACCTTGGAAATGAACAACACACACCTGGGCTTTTTTCTGTTCTTTGGAAGTGATAGTCTCAGTCTGTATGTTTCTCCTTTCGCTGCCGGAGTTCTATGTCAGCATACGCATATGTTGTGTTTTCGAATGTGCGTGCGTGCGTGCGTGCGTGTGTGTGTGTGTGTGTGTGTGTGTGTGAGCCAGTGTGTGTGAGTGTCTGTGTGTCTGTCCGTCTGTCTGTCTGTGTGCGTGTGTGTGTATGTGTCGTTCTTACTGTTGGCGGTGCGAGTAGGTGGCAGTAATGCATCATGTGCTTCGCAATGATACGGCTTACTTGCGCAAAATAACAACAATAAAAGCCCACGCATGTCCGCTCGAAACGAAACGGTCAAGCCATATGTGACCCATATTACGAAGTGAGTTACATTGATACTTTCTGTAATTTTGAGCTATTCATGTCAGAGTAAAGAGCACAAATGTACCCTTAAAATGATGCGACAATTATCAAAAGGGGTTTATTGGTCTTGTTATTACACCAGTTTGAAGTCGCAACCACCACAGCATCTTATTCGTAGAAACTGACAAACAAACCTCTTCAATATACAATCCTTAGCGATAAGAATGCGCATGTATAAAACACATTTTAATGGCATTTCAAAAACAAACAAAATATAAGGTGTGTGATTTCGGATGCAAAAAAGACTGGGCAATCTGATTTTGCTGAAAATCCGAAATTTAAAAAAATGGAAGCTCACTTCGAAAATAAGCCGCAATGAGAAAGTGGCCTAGTATCCATCCGACTCATTTCGAAAGGCAGGTTCACATAATTATGAGCAATTATATATTGTTGTTTGATCAGATTCACTTCTGTTTCATCAGACATTAGAATTATCAACATTTCTAACCACTACTATACTTATATCTTATGTGATTTCAGATCGTGAACTATGGCTGGTTCTGAAATAACATAGATGATTTACTTGGAGAAAAGGAGTGCGACAGAAAACAGCCATGTGATGACTGTGATCAACTTCGAGCCACACAGGACTACATGGCACAGCCAACGATGAAGGCAGGCCAGGCTCAGGCACCAAAAACAGTGATCTGCACTGGCACACGCAAAAAGACCGGTCAGCTGTGTCAAGCAGTGCTGGATGCTGAGGCAGAATTCTGCGGCAAGTGTGGTACTCCAGTTCCCAAACCGCGAGTGTGTACCGGGAAGAGAAAGAACGGGAATCCATGCGAGTTCCAGATACCCGAAGACTGTGATTTTTGTCCGAAATGTGGAACCGAGGTGCCCGGCACTGAAGAGGAGGTACCACCACAGCGGAACTACTGCACTGGTACAAAGAAGGACGGCACACCCTGCAAGGCTGAACTGAATCCTGACCAAGTGTTCTGTGGAAAGTGTGGAACCTCTCAAAGCGTAGGTACCGACACTGTCGCTGAGCCAGAGTCCGGAAATCAGACGCGTGACAGAGGTGAGTTAGAACAGAATGAGTTTACATTTGAAAACAAACGTGTGCACTTTCTAAATTGTATTGCCTTCGAATGTATTTTTTGTAGTTTCCCTGTTTATTTTGGATGACGCTGACAAGCAGTATTGTTGGTACTGGGATTTTAACACTTTAAATCCAAAGCCACGAGGACTTAAACATGCTTCAGTTTGAACTATTTCCTGTCTGACATGGTTTCGGTTTTCTTTTCTGGTTCGTGATTCACGCACGAAATTCGATCCTTTCGGAGTCATATCGCCGAAATGCATGGGGAGTATGCATCAAAAGCTAGCAATGCGCAGATAAAAAGAAGATTTATGCGTATGTACCTCACAGAAGACACAACCAAACAGCTGGCAACTACGTGTTTGTTGTGTAGGTTAGACTGTGGCTATTCTCTTCTCATGGGAATTCCTAACTCTTATTCAGCCGATACAAAACGTCAACTGAATATTGCTTCACGCCTTATTCCGAGAGCACCACGCCATCAAAAGTGCACACTTCTCTCACAACAAACTTCACTGGCTCCAAATTTTTGAGCGAATCAAATACAAATCTGCTTGCATATATCGCAACGGAATCACTGGTTCTGCGTCCTATTATTTTTCTGAACTACTGCACACCTTTACAACCCCTCCAGATCTCTCCGCTCTTTATCAGACACACGCGTGTTAAAACTCCAACGCTTCAACCGCAAAACCCATGGCTTTCGCACTTTCTCACACTTTGGCCCCCACATCTGGAACAATCTTCCCCAAGACAACAGGCGCTCTGCTACTCTCCCTTCCTTCTAAAACAAACTCAAGATATGTCTCTTCGCCAGATAATTCATTTAATCAACTCTCTTTGACCCCTGTCAGTCTGTACGGTGTGTGTGTGTGTGTGTGTGTGTGTGTGTGTGTGTGTGTGTGTGTGTGTGTGTGTGTGTGTGTGTTTCACGTGATCAGTTGGTTTTACCCGTCTTTATGCGTACATAATCTGTTAGTTATTTGTTACATTTACAGTCACTTTCTCGAAGTACATTATGATTATGTGTTTTATTGTGTTTTTATTGCTCAGCGCTTTGAGCTGCAGGATAGGTAGGCGCTTTGGAAAGTCCATTATTAATATTAGTAATGACAGCACTTTTTTCCACTTCTTAGCAATTGCCGTCCTTCATTTAGAGCTTCTTTAGTGTGTGGGAGAGTAGTAATTCTCCCATGCTGATGGAGTCTATGTGGCTACCACTTACCCAGTAGTTTTCTTTCGTTATTATTGGTCTGATATTCTCTCAGTGCCGATGGTCACCAATGAGCTACACACGCAAGGAAAGACGAGTCTGACCTAGGCAACCAGTATAGAAATGGTCCTATGACTTGTGAGCCGGTTTGGCCTAGCAGTAAGGAGTTAGGCTGTTAAGCAGACGGGCCTCGGATCGATTCTTCTTCGGCTATCATTTCTCTTCAAATGGGTTGTGGTTTGTGGACACCAGCTGTCTTGTGACTTTGTCCCTCACAATTAATGAAATATTATGGCTCTCATCTCTGCCCACCTTAATGCAGGAGTCATTCTGGTGATGAAAGTGTAGCGATAGGTATATAATCTCCCTCCTTCCTCCATCCCTCCCTCTTCCCCCACCTCCATTTGCCCGTCCCTAATAAGCTTTGTGGTTACTGTGGACGTAAAGCACTATGACAAAAGACAGGATCAAATTTGTCAATAACCTTATGTTCTCTGTTTAGCTTTCGAGGAGCAAAAAATTGACTCGGCTCCGGGTGGGATTGATGCACATAATAGGCCATTTACGAAGGGTCAACAAACACGGGAGTTAATTATCTCTCACAAGAAGTCACACAAACGCAACAACAAAGACCTGAGTCACCTACGTTAACTCTCACCTGGCACGCGATTAAGTGCAGTGTACATAAACTCCAGAAGAGGTACATCCTTTATGAAGGGAGTAGGCATTTCTCTTTTTTTCTTTTGATCAAACTCTGTTTAAGGTGATAGACCTAAATATAACGCGTCAACAATTAAAAATATGAAACTGAACGAGGCCCAGAGCCCTCGTGCAGAATCAACACACAAGGGAGTTAATTAGCGCTCGAAATACGTAACACAAGTACAACAACAAAGACCTGAGTCGCCTGAGAGTTACCTCCCTCGTGTTGCTCAACAATCAGTTACTTGTCTGTTTTCTTTTTTTTCTTTTTTCTTTTTTTAATCCTTTTTTACACTTCGAACTAAACAAATCTTTGACGGCATTCACGAGAGAATAATCCTCTCGTCAAAATTATCTGGATTTTTCGTTGTGTCACGTTCCATGTTCCATTTTCAAATATTGGGGCCTATACTTTTCAGTATGCTACTTTTTGTGAGCATTTTTTTAAATGTGTGTGTGTGTGTGTGTGGGGGGGGGGGGGGGGGGGTGTTGTTTCCTACAGTACAATTGTGTACTATGTCTCGCCGAGGAAGGACAGATAGAAACGTGATATCAAAATCAGCAGTATGGAGCGCATACTACATCAAGCACGTTGAGTGTCGCTCAGCGGGCAATAGCGTTATAGAAAATGTATGTATGTGTTTATTATTATTATTATTATTATTATTAAACTCTCTCACTACCGAAACCCGCGTCATTTATGGGGGAAATGCCGGAAGCTGTTTACATAAGATCACAATAATGGCCGATCTTCTTTGTTTTGAAGTTCGGTGTTTGAAAAGTTGATCGATTTTGGTTTTACACATCAATCGAAAGCTGATGAATCGATATGCGTCATTAATTTTTTAGCAAAAAACATTCACACAAAGTGAAAAGTAAATTTTCAAGGTGGACGAATTTCCCCCAACATAAATTATGCTTGGGGGAACTTCGCCCACACCACATGGGGGAAATTCGTCCTTTTTGTTTACCCTTGTTTTTTTTAGGCCTAATGCATCGCTAGGCCTAACAGTAACATGAAGAAGAAGAAACAAACTGATAAACGGTAACATCCAAAGAGGCGGTCGGAAATTCCTGGGACACATTATACGCCATAACTTGTGACAGGTCACAAATATCATGAGAATCGTCCAAACAGGGTCATACGAAGCGAATAAACCCGACATTTGCAACAGAAAGTGAGTGTAATTATATTTGTGTCCTTCAGTATGCGTATGCTCCTTTCAGACATTTGATCTAGATCTAATTTCTAAGTAACCGTCACGCTTCCTGAGTGCTGATGTCGATAAAACAAACAAACTCACCCATTTACAAACTGAATCAGTCAGTTTTGTTGCAAATGATGGCTCCATTCGCTAGATCTTATACGACCTTGTTTGAGTGATTCTGATGATATGTGTGGCCCAAAATGGCATTTAAAATGTTCCAGGAATTTCCGACCGTCTCCTTGGATATTACCAATCTTGGATATTACCAATGAAATGAAAGAACTTTGTCAACTTTGTGGGACCAGAGTTAGCCTTTCGGAAATAAAGCGTGTGTTGGTCGGGTTTACTGTATATTAGTCTGCGATTGGTTGAAGGTGTCTACAAACCATAACGAGCTTGTGTTGGTTGAGCCAGTGTGACAGAATCGTGTCTCGAAGCGTGTATGTGAATCAAACGTATCTGTTTGGACGAATTCCCCCCATGCCATCTTATAGCAGGAAATAAAATGTTACCAGACAGCGTTATGGGAGCTCACTCAAGTCTGATTTTTGAAGAAACAAAATTCCGGCCCTGCGTTTGGAATGTCGGAGGCGGGGCTGACTGTTCTGTTTCGCCGTTTATCGAGAGATCTGACAGCAGGCATCGTTCGGCTTGTGCTCTGAAATCTGTACATATTTCTTCCTCCGTCCAGTGGTTTGTGGACCGCGTTTCTTTCTTTGTCTTACGTTTCTACGGTTCAACGTTGGAGGGACGTGGCATCTTCGTGGGAGGACATCTCCACTGCTCGATGCCGCCAGTTGTACTGTTTCTTGCTAGTCGTGTCGGAAAGATTCGACAGGTCGGCACTGCAGGAGGGACGAATAGACTGTGGGTCTCGGCCAGTCGCGTGAAAATTGAGTATTGTTTTATGCCCATTTCACTGTTCCTTGTAACCGTTTCTGATGATGAACGTGCCTGTCAGAGCATACCAGCCAGCAGCAAAATTGCAACGAGATGCAAATGTGTTGATATTTTGTATATAAATGTAAAAAGAATACTTGTTTTGTTACTGTTAAAATTACGGTGGTTGATGACGGCAGGTATAATGGTGGCTGATGTTATCGTGAACGCGACAGGACATTAAAATCCAAGAACTAGCTTTTAAAACTTTGACTTAAAATGGCGTGTTGGCACCGCTGGTTTTAATGCTGAAAGTAGTAGTAATATTAGTATTTAGAGACATATAAGCTCCCAGAAAGATTGACTTGTTAAGCTTATTTGAAATTCTCTTTTTGCCATTGACAAACACATTATATTTAATTTAAAAACAAAATCGGGGTCATCATATTCTGATTTCAAATATTGAGGTCTTAGGCTCTGAATATTTAATAGAAATGCTTTTGCAAAATACAAGTTTGGTACTAGCATAAATGATTTCTTCTGATTTCTTTAAAATTCTAGACAGGTCTTAAATGATACGATTTGAGTTCAATTAGTTCAAGATGGTATTCGTGCGCTCTGAAAAGCCCATAGCGCTACACCGTGTCTCATAAATTTCCCCAACATTGCCTTGTCAATAGTTGCAATGCACGTCTGATTGACGATGGCCCTCTCTCGTCCTTTCTAGGAAGATCGTCTAGCGCTTCCTCTTTCCATGCCTCGCTGTTCCAGGCGATCGATGATGCGACATCCTTCGTTTTGTGCCCGCAGATAGTGTATCTTCAGATCGGCCGAGGGGCAAGCCACTTGTGATGGTTTCTTTGCCCGACGGTCTGTCTTTTCGGTCATTTCCCTTTACTCCGGTATGTCTAGGGCAGTACAAGTTACCACAACCACAGGAGTATTCGGATGTGATGTCGAACATTGACACACGCCATTCTGGACATCCCATTCCACTTTTAACTTTTTTCTAGCAACCTCATTGAATCTCTGAGGGTGATGGCATGCATCATCAGACAGTTCGCCACCAAGCTGTACTCTCGTCTTCCCGCTCTATTTCCACCGGCTGTCTACAAGGCTCTGTCCCATCTCCT
The DNA here is from genome assembly GCA_018857735.1 of Alviniconcha marisindica. Lineage (NCBI taxonomy): Eukaryota > Metazoa > Mollusca > Gastropoda > Provannidae > Alviniconcha > Alviniconcha marisindica. The sequence continues at coordinate 143,064 of JABMCL010002261.1, forward strand.
ATTCTTTCTACAGTCTATACAAGTGAACGCACCGGCACTGACTCAACATCAGTTATAAAATACTCTGACGATTATGCAGTAGAAGATCTTTCCAAATCAGATTCTGTTTACTTTGTTTAAGTTGAAAGCTTCAGCTTCAGCAATTGGTGCAGGGACTTGAGTGTAAACAAAACAAAGGAAATGTTGACTGATTTTAGAAAAGCTCCAATGGCGTGAAAGTTAAAAGAGTGACTGAGTTCAAATATCTAGGAACAGTCTTAGACAACAAGGTGAACTTTAACAAAACATTGATTTTATTCACAAAAGATGTCGGCCAAGAATATTTTGCCTTCAAAAGCTAAGATTTGTTAATGTCAGTGCTGCTGTTTTACGCACTTTCTACCGGAGTTGTATTGAATCAGTTTTAACATTTTCATTTCTGTGCTGGTTTGGTGGCTTGAATGTGAAAAGCATAAATGTCCTGAATAAAGTGGTGAATGTGTGACAAGGTTGTTGGTGAAAAACAAGAATACTTAAGTCAGTTGTATGAACTTCGTGTTGTACGGACGGCTAGGGTGATTGTGGATGACAACAGCCATGTCCTTGCTAAACATTATGAGCTTCTTCCATCTGGTAGACGATTTCGAGTACCGAAATCTAATACAGTGAGAATATCATTTCTGAATAGATAAATGTGTTCAAATGTCAGAGCAGTGATGTGTGTGCGTGTGTGTGTGTGTGTGTGTGTGTGTGTGTGTGTGTGTGTGTGTGTGTGTGTGTGTTTGTAGTACTACGTAAATTACTAGTTTGTTTAATATGTACCTTTTGTGCTTTCAATAACTGTTCTTTCAGTTCTAAAATATACAATATGTGTTGTTGTGTACTGTGATGTGGTTGATATTCAGTCACGTTTGGTTTAAACAAAATATATTTCATATATCGGTCATTCTCCTGAAAACTGGTCAAAACTGTGACATAGAGGGTAAAAATTCAAAGTGTGAATTTCTTAATGTTATTATTTGGAAATGAAAGTTTGACATCTCTTGTGCACATCAATGTAAGACATAAATTGACAGGGTGACAGGAACTTGGTTAATTGTGCATTATGTTACGTTATAGGTCAGTGTCTCGCGTGTTACAGAAGACACCAGAAATGCATGAATAGAGTCGGCTCAGTGGCCAGTTTGGCTCTTGCCTTTTTTATTATTATACAATATTTCCAATTTAATAAAGGAATATCTGTCACTTGTGACATTAACAAACATTTTTTTTTTTTTTTGTCCTGCCTCTTTAATGATTTTGGTTTAAAATGTCTTCTTCGAAGTACAGACATGCAAGAAATAAATTACACATTTCTTTTCCTTAGTTTTTTTTCTCTTTCTTTTTCCCCCAAAGGAATTTGGAGGGGGGGGGGGGGGGGGGGGGGGGGGGTGGGGGGGGGAGTGCATTGCACTAACTTGGTCTGAACCTTATATATAAATATACACCTCTGAGAGATATTTGTTTCTTACTTTCTAAAGTTAATAACCAATCGCACTTAATTTGTAATCTGTCTCACATGTTATGTAGACATCATCACAAGTACAAAAGGATATAAGAATCACACCCTTGAACCATTGACCAAAAAACTTAATAAACAAGTATATTTATTACAAAAGCAATGTTCTTTCCACATTTTCTTGTTGGAACCGGTATTGACCCCTGCTTTAGATATCGGGATGGCCAAGAGTGGCAGCAATCTAGTCCACAGTCACCCAAGCCATATTCTGTCTCACGCCCTGTGTAAAAGCAAGAAAATCTTTTCACGGTGTCTTACCCTGTCTTGTGATGATGTACCATCAAACTAATCTGGATTGTAAAACTTGCCAAAAGTTTCAGTATTTCTGAAGATCTAGTAGAGACGATTGTGGCTTTGACCTTGAACATAACAAAATGATATTTCTGAATGATACTCTGGCTGATGATGATGCATCACCATACTAAGTTTGACCGATCAGAGATATTGTCCGAGCAAACATTCACTGGAGTTCAGAACCATCACTGTGACCTTGACCTTGAATACAGCAGAGCAACCTTTTCACAAGACACTCCATCAAACAAGTATTAAAAATAAGGTGAAATGTGGTTATCTACCAAGCTGATGAAAAAAAGAAAGTTCTTTAGTTTCTGTTGTGAACAAGTCACAATATCGTGATACACACTCAGAAGACACCATCAGTAACGTGCGAGACACTGATTATCTTTCCTTTGTTTGGAGCTGTTAGTAGCAAGCAACACACAATAAATACCATTTGTATGTAAGAACTAGCCTCCTTCTTTCTCATGAAACCTGTTTTTATTCAACATGAACGATCCAAGGAAATATCTGCGATCAGCTAACCTTCCCATAGCCATGTCACAAATGGCAGCCATGAAAATGTCGCGATATTTACCCAAAAAGGTTCACAGCACAAGAAATAATGATGCATTCACCCATTGTGGCATCACCATTATTTCTCCAAAGACGTTACATCAGAAATCTAGCGGTAGTTTAAAAAGTTTCATGTTTTAGTTTAATTTTTATTTCATCGGGAAAGCGGCACCCTCTTTGGTCCAGTTTTCAGGAGAATGACCCATATAACAATACAGAACAGTTGGGCCGTGCAACAAGCAAAATTACGTATATCAGTACGGCCCGAATCTTACATAAATGACGTCACAAACATCAATTTTATCGAAAGGTGAGCATAAAAGGAACTTGTAATAAAGATTATATTAATATTTCAGCCACGTTTTAATTTCTCGAATGAGATAATTATCTTGAATGGTCTGACCATCACCTCTCGAGGCAGTCAAGCGGTGGGCATGTGTGACTGCTTCCGCCCCCATTGTCAAGCTGAAGTTTGAAACTTCAAAGGCGGCACTGTCTCCATGGATGGCAGTCGCACCTTTCTTGACAGTGAAGCCCACCCTCACTGGCCTTTGGGGACTGAGTCACCAACGTACATTATGAGATCTTGCTGTTTGCTTTTGTTGTTTTTAACGAGAATATTGAGCTCTGAATCTGATTTGCCTGCTGGCCATTCTGGACAGTGATACGTTTTCTGGGAGGAGCGTCTCACAGAGACGCCGGGATAGATTTTAGTGCCATTCCACTCCTTGGTTTGCTTGAGGTTTGTCAGCTGGCATATTTGCAGAACTCATTCCTCTCCTTGACCCATGTTCCGCCCAAGTCTGATGCCCTTTGTGTCTTCCACGGTTCACGGGGTGGGTTGTAGGGATTTTCGACTACACTGAAATAATTATAGTTTAACCTGTACCAATTTGTGTCTGTTTTGCATTGGTAGGAAGTCTCAGTGGCTGTGTCCTTGGTGGTTCTCGGTATGACTCTCATTACTTCGTTCTGCACTCTGTCCAGCTTTAGCAGATTTGTCTGTGCCATTGTTGTGAGGTAAAGTCCATAGTCAATGACGAGCACCACACTTTGACACAGCAGGAGGTAGCGCTGCTCAATACAACTAACATGCCTTTCTTGCACTTCAGTGTTATTGTTTCCGCATGTTGTCTGTAGGTCAGCATTCTGTCTAAGTGGATCCTAAGGTATTTCAGTTGATCTGTTCGTTCGTCTACAGCTCCATCACATGTGACTACTGGTATCGACTTGCCTGCTGATCCGTTGTCAAGAGTCTTAATGCTCTGTATATCAGCTGCCAGTGTGTGTACCTTGCTGGGCCCATTTTGGTTTAGATCTGTCAGGCCCTTGGTGTATTCATTGTGGAGGACGGGCAGGAGCGGTGATCATTGCGTCAGGCTCATGGTATGCTGACGAGGAGCAAAGCTGCAGTTTCCCAGCTGCATAGCCACTGTTATTTCCAAGAGCGCTCCTGCAATCCAACGGGTCAGTTTTAGGCTGACTATATTGCACAAGCAGGTTCACCATCAGCTTAAACTGGACTGTGTTGTATGCGCCCTCACACCCATTGCCACAGCCAATGTTGGTTATTATCTCTGGAATTATTCGTACACGGCATATGCAAATGCAGCTGCATTTTTCCATGTGCATCCCCGCTGCCCCGCCCCAATTCTGATTTGAATGGAGTATATCGCCGTCCTCAAGGTCTCTGTTGGATTTCCTGGCAACAATGCATTCCGTGAGCTTTACAATGGTGTTCTGCTTTGTGAGGATACGATATCCAATCAGCTTGCAGTGGTATTTTCCTGGTTTGGGAATAGGTTTCATGAAACTGTTCTTCCAGTCTTAAATAATACAGCCTTTGCAAAAGCTTTGTTGGTAAACAGTGTACAACTCAGCTCCTTCCTCTTTTGTTAGGATCTTGTTATCCAAGTATGGGACCAGGTGTTATGTCTTTCAGGCTTCTGCTAAGGGCTTCGTTGAATTCCACCTCTGTGATTTCATCTTCGGGGTCACTTTGTGGGAGTGTGCTTTTGAGATCACGCGTTATATGTTTACTATTGTGCGGCATTCTGTTAATTTGCATGCCTGTGATACTAACTCTTTTTTTTAATCGGCGGAATCAATCTTTCAGATGCTCCACCTTCTGCAACCAGCTCCGAAGAGTCCACTGGGCTTGTCCAGCAGCCTGCAGAAGCCAGGGATGAATCGGCAAATAGTCCAGCAAAAGGTAGGCTTACAGTGCAATGTTTCGTATGTTGGTTCCGCTTGCGCCGTTTTGCCACAACGCCTAAAACCGACTACTCATACCTGACGGGGTTATGTAGCTTGGCGGTTAGCTTTTTAGCTGGATTTTGAAGGCTCATAAATTCCAGCGGCAGATGGTAGCTGCAGTGTGGTGTCAGCAGTTTGGCACACAGCCGTGATACTGTTCTTGGGGAGACAAGAGCCGAGTAAATAGTGCCATCCATGTCCCCATGTGACCCAAGGCGTATTGGTAACGGAGTTGTTACTCGCTTGAACATCACCGCACAAAGACTTCTTCCAGAGCTTTCGCCTTAGGGTTGTTGCCCTTATGATCCCACATGCTTGATCCGGCATTGAAGTCACCACACATTACGACTGTGTCCCTAAGTTCACCTTCTGTTTCTTTCCAGCAAGTCCCAGATCGCCTTGGTGGATGCAGTGACTGGGTGTTGTGTGTATTGATCAGGACCAGACCCTGGTCTTTGGTCATGCTTTTGTAGACCAATACCCTGCAGTTCCCGGGGACTGGTGCACCACTTGCTTAGGGCTGCTGTAGAAACTGTATGGCCCTTGCGAATTACAGTCGCCATTGCTCGCTCTTCGTGCTTGCTTCTGGACAACTAGAAAGTCATTTTATTTCTATTGGCTTTTCTGGGCGTATTCTCATTTCCTGTAGGCAGAGGAATCAAAGCCATGTGCAAGTCTCTCTAGAACTGCTCCAGATCGTTTGCTGGCGCTAGCACGGTTCCAGGAACAAATCCTGAAGTAATTCCTTGACAGACGTTCTGCTTTCCTCGTGTTGCATCTGAAGCTTTCACGGGCCAGCTTTCGATTCCCACCTCTCTTTCATCGTTTTTGTGTGTGTCTGTGCAATCTCGATTGACCTCTCGAGGCCGACGATCCCCGTTGTGTTGCACGTATGTTCAATACTGAGGGTCCTAGTCGGTCACTCTGGGAGAGTCCTCTTGCCAGAGAAAGGGCAATATATGTCCTTCTGGAGTCCATTAGCCTGGTGCATGGAGTTATTACTCCTATTTACACATACAATGCTGCATCACTTGTGAGTTAAGGGTGTTCGATTATTCAGAAGGAGCCACTTTTCCTTCCATTCGCTCGCTACGCTCCTTCAGGAGGTCCCAAATTTGTTTTTCGACTGATCCCATCGGCCACCGGAACTCACGAAAAGTTCTATAATCATTACTCACCAGCGTCAGTTTCTAAAGTTCAGTATAGAAACAACCGGGCATTTCAAAACACAATCCAGAATCTTCGACTCATGTTGCATAAGCATATTATTGGCGGTGTGTCTAGCCTTTCCTGTTTTTATACTTTTGTTTAACCCGGTATCGATAAATCAGACGGAATGGTCGACGATACCAGCATGTCCTAGCCTTTTGCGCTTTCTAAACGAGGGTAGTATTGAAAGGACTAACTCTACTGGAAAACAAATCTTCTGATGTTTGTACCTGTATTTCTGTTTTATGTTTGCGAAGTGATTGGTTTTCCTGATTGACTTGACAAAGGATTTCTGTGTATATGAGAAACGTTTTCTGTTTGTGTTTTACCCGCTTCTTAAACATCTATACCAGTTTTAGCATGTGCATATTTTTAACAATTATTGTGTGCCGACAAAACGTGTAACGCCCTGAGATAACCGTAATGGTTTACTGGGCGTAAAACACCAATTACTTATATACTTACTATATCATTGGCGGAGTGGAGTATATAATAAATACACGGGCATTTATCTGACGTCTTACGAGGTTTGGTCCAAAACTGAGGGTCAAACGATTTTTAACGGTTTATTTAAACGATTTTTAACGGACTATTCAATATCCTCAGTGCTAACTTTTTTGTATCGGCGGAATCAATCTTTCAGTTGCTCCACCTTCTGCAACCAGCTCCGAAGAGTCCACTGGGCTTGTCCAGCAGCCTGCAGAAGCCAGGGATGAGTCGGCAAATAGTCCAGCAAAAGGTAGGCTTACAGTGCAATGTTTCGTCTAAGGACAAAGCCAAAAACAAAAACAACAACAACAACAACAACAACAACAACACACACACACACACACACACACACACTTACACACACACACACACACACACACACACACACACACACACACACACACACACACACATACACACACACGCACACACACAAACCAAACAAATCAGCGGGTTGATGATCAACGAAGAAGTATAAACGCAGAAAGGATGGGGGGGGGGGGGGGGGGGGGGGGGAATGAAATGTTCCAACACGCACAAATATAAAAGCGACCAAACAAAACAAAAAGCAAAATAAATATCAAGAAAGAAAGAATGAAAGATAAAATGAAAAAGAAGAAAGACGCCGACTAACGAATTAACATAGCTTCTATTCCTCCATTGAAGTTAACAATTTGCTTACCGGCCAAGAAACTCGAAACCTGAACAGTCTTCAGACTGTTCAGGTTTCGCGCTGGTCTCTGCTTAGTGGTTTGTATTTTTTTAAATATTGTTTTGGTCATAACATATCCCCACCAACATGGAAACTGACAACCCAAGAGGCCCTAAATGCTACCAGTAATAGTAATAACGGTAATTTGTATAGCGTGGTATCTCACCAACAAGGGTGAACACACCACACTATACAAGATCAAGAAAATGTATACACAGACCTCAAGAGTAAGTTGTGAACGTAATATTGTATTACGCACACGCACCCTTCCCCCACTTTCGCACATTCCCCCCCCCCCCCCCCCCCCCCCCCCCTTCCATACACACACACGGGTGCACACACGGATATGAGAGAAAAATATGAATGCAGAGCAACCTCATGGTTTAAAAGGTCTACTTAAAGAAAGTATTCCGCGAGACTGTTTTTGTCCAGGAGACCTGCAACCGAGGCCATGTCACAACTCATAAGAGTTAACAAGGCACTGGTAGATACTACTTCATTAGTGTATACAGAAAACAATATAGGCGAGAGAACACACCCCTGTGGAGCACCGGTATTCACAATTAGCTCATCAGATCTTGTCCACTGAGGCTGACTGTCTGTGGCCGATCGCACAGGAACTGTTTAATCCAGACGACAAGAGTGTGGTCAGCACCGAGATCCAAAAGCCTTTTAGTAAAAACATCGGGCTGAATTATATTAAAGGCCGATGAGAAGTCCATGAACATCACACGTACGTATGATCCAGAATGAGCAAGATGGTTATAACAATAATAATAATGGAAATTTGTAAAGCGCCTACCCTGCGGCTCAAAGCGCTGAACAAGCATACACACATAATGTACATCGAGATGGAAAATGTTATCCCCCAAAATAAATATGTATATATCGACATCGACAAGTGTTCAAGCATAATTATGCAAAAGAGGCACACGCACGCACACACACACGCACACGCACGCACAGCACGCACGCACACGCACGCGCACGCACGCACGCACACACACACACACACACACACACACACACACACACACACACACACACACTGTACAGACTGATAGGAGTGAAGGACAATGCGGTTTAACTGAAATATTCTGAGAAGAGAAATGTCTTGAGTTGACTTTTGAAGGAAGAGAGAGTAGCAGAGTGCCTGTTGTCTTGGGGGAGATTGTTCCAGATGTGGGGGCCAAAGTGTGAGAAAGTGCGAAAGCCATGGGTTTTGCGGTTGAACCGTTGGAGTTGAGCATGCGTGTGTCTGACGAAGAGCGGAGAGAGCGGGAAGGACTGTAAAGGTGTAGCAGCTCAGAAAGATAAGAGGGAGCGGAACCTGTGATTGCGTTGTAACACAAGCAAGCAGTTTTGTATTTTATCCGTTCAGAAATTGGGAGCCAGTGGAGTTGCTGTAGGAGAGGTGTGCAGTTTTGATGGCGTGGAGCTCTGAGAATGAGGCGTGCAGCAGTATTTTGGACTTTCTGCATTGGTTGAATTACAGAGTTCGGAGTGCCCATGAGGAGAAAGTTGCAGTAGTCTAGACTGGACAATACACAAGAAGTTACAAGTTGTTTTGCTGCATCTTCTGTGAGGTACCTACGGATGGAGCTGATATGCTTTACTTCATAGTAGGCTGTTTGACATGTTTTGATGACGTGTTGCTTCATTGTGAGGTTAGTGTCAAGGATAAATCCTAAGTTCCTGACTTTGTTTGAAAACAGAATTTCATGTGTACCGACCGTGATTGACGATGGTAAGCAGTGACACGAGGACAGAGAAGGTGTCGAGAAGAGAATGGCTTCAGTTTTATTTTCATTAAGTTTGAGTTGGTTGTTGCACATCCATGTTTTATGTCATCTGTACATGATTGCAGGTCGTGTGTAAGGCTTTGCACGTCGTTTGGTGGAGTTGATTTTTGAAGTTGGGTGTCGTCTGCAAAAAGCTGATGGTTGACTGAGTGATTGGCTATGATGTCTGAAAGTGGAGTAGTGTACAAAACAAACAGCACAGGTCCCAACACTGAACCCTGTGGAACACCAAACATGACTGGAGAAGATGAGGAAGCGGAATTGTTGACAACAACGCACTGATTTCTGTCCAGAAGGTACGATCGAAACCACTGGAGAGCGGTAGAGTGGATGCCAAAGACAGTTTCGAGACGGGAAAGAAGAATCTGGTGATCGATAGTTTCAAACGCAGCTGAAAGATCCAGTAAGAGTAAAACAGAGATTTTATCAATGAGATTTACGAGAACCAGACATGCAACTTAAGCACTCCTTCTGGCCTTGTAGGCAAACTGTAGAGGGTCTATGCGATCGGCCACACAGGCAACCAACTGGTTATACACTATGCTCTCCATAAACTTCGCCAGAATAGATGTCAGAGCCACAGTCCTGAAATCATTCGTCTGCTTTCAGTTCAGTTCACTGTAAGGTATTGTCTGCAAACGCGTGACCAAAGACACAAGAATATGATCATAATTTCTTTAATGAGGTAAAGAAATCTTGAATATGGTCACTACATACAACACTCAGGCGCTGCGTAAATCAAGGTGAGCTGGGACTTCCTGGAATAAATAAAAGATGAACTTGGGAATACAAATGTAACGCGTGGTGACTACAATGTCTGGTCAATTACGTGGGATCAACAGGGTAACAACCCTCAGGGGAATGCTGTGGAAAACGTCTTGGTGGTTGCTTAAAAACTATATAGTCTCCGGCCCCCGTAGCGTAGTGGGTAGCGCGTCGGACTGCCGATCGGAATATCTTGGGTTCGAATCCCGTCAGAGTCACTGTGGGATTTTTCAGCCCTGGCCGGCTCCTACCCAGAGCTGGGAGTGCTATGGGCCCAATGGGAAGGCTGGGACCACACAGCTGAGATTCATCCACTTCACGGATGCGTCTTTGAGAGTGTTCTCTAATTACTTGAGAGTAACAGTGAACTTAACTCTGACGCAAACAGAACTCTACTGTTTTTAAACCATTACATGGGTATATTTAATAACAACAAAAACCTAGGGTCAATATTTTGGGGGAAAAAACTTGGGTCGAATGCTTTGGAGAAAAAAGTCGAAATCCCGTTTTCAGTCTAATATTTCAAGCAGACATTTAATCCAGTAGAAATAATTGTCCTTTAATATGAACATTGTTATTAGTTTCATGATGCTGAGTACACTGTTGGAAGTTTACTGTAAAAGGAGCGAAAACCAAAGCTAACTGCTACTACACTATCAGGGGAAGTAACTTCTCACTTGCCTAGTTCAGTTCAGTTCAAGATGGTATTCATGTTCTCGAAAAAGCCCATATGAGCTCCACACCGCCTCTCGGATGTTTCCAGAACGTTGCCTTTCAAACAGTTCCAATGTTCGTCTAACTGACTATGGCCCTCTCTCGTCCTTTCAATGAGGATCGTCTGTCCTCCAGGCGATCTCTTGTGTAATGCCTTTGGCTTTGTGCCCGCAGGTAGTGTTTTAAGCTCCTCAACACTTCATATCTTCCGAGACGCAAGCCACTTGTGATAGTTGCTTTGCTCACCTGTCTGCTCGGTCATTTCCCTTGATTCCAGCATGTCCAGGGCAGTACACCAACAGGAGTTTTCGAAGTTTAATGTCGACTGTTGACGCATTCCAGTCTGGGCTTCCCATTCGACTTTTCACTTTTTGTAGCAAGCTCATTGAATCTGTGAGAATGATGGCATGTGTGGTCCGACTGTCACCTCTTGAGGCAATCCAGTGGAGGGCATGGTTGTTAGATTCCACATCCATCATCAAGCTGGAGGTTGAGAACGTATAGGCTGCATTGTCTTCATGGATGATGGTCGCGCCTTCATTGACAATGAAGCCCCACCCTGACTGGGTCCTTGATGACTGAGTCATCAGTGTACACTAGGAGATCTTGCAGTTTGCTGTTTCATTGAAGGAGAAGCTTGATCTCTGATTCCGTTTTGCCTGCTGGCCATTATCGACAGTGCTGTCCCAGGTTTTCTCGTAGGAGTGTCTCATAGAGACGCCGGAATCGGTTTAGGTACCTACCTATAGAGATTCGGTATCATAACACCACTTGGATATGGTATCCAGTTGTTGTTGCACTGCTTTGTCTGCCTCCTGGGAGTCCTTTGATGTTTTTTGTATATGCCCGTCATTTGCCAGCGTGAGAAACTTGCTAGGCCCGTTTTGTTCAGATCTGCCAGGTCCTTGGTGAATACATTGTAGAGTACCGGTAAGAGCGGTGATCCTTGTAGTCAGTGACGGGTGTATGTATAGTCATTTTGAGCCAACGAGGAGCAGAGCTCCAGTTTCCAAGTTCTATAACCACTGTTCTTTCCAGGAGCGCTCCTGCAGTCCACTGGGTCAGAGTTAGGCTGACTCCATATTGCATGAGCAGGCCCATGAATAGCCTGAGGTGGACTGTGTTGTACGCATCCTCGAGGTCGATTGCCACAGCCACTGTCTGTTTTTTCCTCTGGAATCCTTCTTACACGTCATATGCAATTACAGTTGCATTTTCCCATGTGCACTTTCCGAGTTTGCGCTTGTTTTGTGTTGTATTAAAATAGTGGTCTAATATCGCCATGCTGTGAACAAACATAAAATGAAACATTGATTGATTGTTCTGATTAACCACTGAGCTTTCTTTTACTCGCATGTCAGGTGAGAGTTACTGTAAGCGACTCAGTTCTTTACTGTTGTGTTTGTGTGATGTCATTTGAGCGCTAATTTACTCCCTGGTGTGTTGATTTAGCGTTCTTTTGAACTTTTTGAGTGTTTGGATCTTGTTTCAGAATGCTAGCTGTCATTTAAAAAAAAATCCTTTGCTTTCGATTATGCTAAAAGCGGACGGAACATCATCCGGAATAAGACTATGTATTGACCACGCAGCTGACCTCGATGTTCAGTCCACCTCCAACCAAAGCGAAAAGATAACTGATTGATCAAATTCTAAATCCAACAGATAAAGCCGAAGAGCCAAGACTGGCGGAAGGAGCAGGTCCAACAGCAAGTGGCTCGGCAGGCGCAGTAGCACCTGCCAAACAAGTCGTCGAGGATACCTCGGGCAGCTCAAGTTCCAAAGTGCTTCACATTGAACCCATTGTCACCTCATTTGAAGTGGTCAACCATGAATATGTTCCAAAGCACGCCACAGGAAATGGTTCAGTCCCAGACGACGAAAAGACCTCTTACTCCGGTGTCGTCAAAAAAGGCGCGCAGGAAACTTCAGGAAGCTTGGTATCTCTCTCTCTCTCTCTCTCTCTCTCTCTCTCTCTCTCTCTCTCTCTCTCTCTCTCTCTCTCTCTCTCTGTCATCGAGTATAATCAATGACCAGTTGTACACCTGAACCCCCACCCCCCTTTCCCGATGTTCATGCAGCGCCCCCCAGCTGTTGAGATAGCTCAAAACGCTTGAAGACTGGAACCGGTTCATTATTACTTACTACATTAGCCTGCGGATGTGTTTTTGATTTCAGTCTTTAATTCTTAAGTCATATAAGTTACAGCTGGCTTCGCACTGGACTGCTCGTTACGAAACTGTATAGTACAAGTGATAGCGTGTGTCTCCCTGGTAAGATTTGAACTGTTTTCATATCGTGTTTTTCGCGAACAAAGATATAATCCGTGTGGTGTGAAGAGACAAAGAAAAGACAGAAAGGAAGCGTTTGCTTAAAAAACAAGAACAAAAAACCAGAAACTAATTGTGAACGCTTGGGAGAGCAACGGCTCTTGCTCTGTGCGCCTGTTTTATTCATTTGTGCTTTATACATTAATTCTTGTTTTCTTTCCATTTCCATCTTTTGTTCTCGTTTTGTTGTTGTTGCTTTTTTGTTTGTTTGTTTTATTATTTTTCTTACAATCGCTGTCCGGCAGCTTGAACCTACCGGATCATAGTATTATAGTTCTTGGTAGCTGCTTGGGTAGACTCTTGAGTCTACGAGTCGGCCATTAATTTTGAATATTTACCATCTGTATAACAAAGTATCCGATGTATGTAATTTTCTGCAGAGTCAGCCATCCTCGGAATATCATCTTTCTGGAATTACTGACTCGTGGTTATACTTTAGAATGACTGACCATAGCATCAACATTCCAGACATTGTAAAGCGAGACCCGCAACTACACGGGCAGACCGCAGAATGGAATGGCTGTGCATGTGCATCAGTCTCTCCAGACCATTAGCCTGCACACAGACGCAAGGACTTGGAAAATGACAAAATTGAATGCATTTGGCTAGAAATCTGAACCAGAACGACGCCCAGAGCGCTCGTGCAGAATCAACAAACAAGGGAGTTAATTAGCGCTCGAAATGCGCAACACAAGTACAACAAAGACCTGAGTTGCCTACGGTAACTCTCACCTGGCATGCGTGTAAATACAAGGTACATAAACTCCTCCAACAGTACATCCACAAAGGTACATCATACATATATTTGAGGATGTACCTATGTACCTTGTGTTTACACGCATGCCAGGTGAGAGTTACCGTAGGCGACTCAGGTCTTCTTGTGTTGCATTTGGCTAGAATTGAAGCCGCATGCACATGGGCCATCGCTGTTTGTGGTGTTATCGGTACAAAAACCCAGCGGTTACCTTTGAGTGGTACGACCCCTTTGTACATATGTTAGATGATGTTTATAAAGTCAAACACCGTGCCAACGTTCTCAGTCTTGGTTTAGACATGCTAAAACCACACTCATGCTGGGATTCTACCCTTGCTCTCTTTCGACTTGCTCAGCTCATTACTTCACCCACACGAACATCGTCATTAATACATCACATTGATACGAACAACCCTCATAAAGGTCTGGATATTCTGCGAGTAGTGGGGCATACTGATTGGGGAGCCGATCAGATCGTCCTGCTACACCTGTACCGTGCGTTAGTCCGCTCCAAACTGAATCACGGATGCGTTGTCTATATGGATCGCCCTGTCAGTCGCTTTTAAAGCAACTGGACCCGATCCACCAGCAGGGCTTGCGTATCGCGTTCGGGGCTTTCCGCACATCTCCTGCTCAAAATCTCTACCTGAAAGCACACGAACCGTCCCTGGCCTCTCGCCGTCTAAAACTTGCTATAAATTATGTTGTAATACTAACCGTTTTACCGGAAAATCCAGCTTACAGTTGCGTTATTGAACCTGAAAACGTCAAACTGTTTGAAGATTCAACTGACATCGAAAATTACACCTCTCGGCATCCGTATCCAACCTCACCTGGAGAAATCCAAAACTCTTTGGATATCAATCCTTGGACACTTTCAGCTCCTACAGTCTGGTTTGCCTAACTAAACTAAAAAATACACAACTAACCCTGAAACATACAAACATACAAACAGTTTTATTTGCAACTTATCACAGACTGTACTTCGTCAGAAAAAAATTCACCCACGGTTCAAAAGCAGAGGAAGGAGTCGCTGCGGCGGCTGTCTCCACTAAACATATTCGCAAACCATTTAAGATTTTAGAACTGCATATGAAATTGACCAGAGATGGAAAGGAGATTGGTTTTATCTGGGTCCCCGGCCATGTGAGCATTAGAGGAAATTCGGCTGCAGTCTCTGCTGCTAAAGATACTCCCGATGACATCTCGGATGAGCTTATCCCCTTCTCAGACTTAAAGCGTCAGGTAAATAAATATGTGTTACTGCTATGGTAGTCAGAGCGGGACGAGTTCTCTGAAAATAAACTGCACAAGATATTTCCACATTAAAAGGACTGAACTATTTGTTCTGGACAAACAAAAAAAGAATCTGTTATATATTCTATTGGAGGGGTGAGGAGCCACCATTGTGCATCGCATGTGATGAACGATTAACTTTAGAACATATTTAACTTTTTTGTTCTGATTTTATTGAAATAAGAGACATTTTACAACTCAATCACCACGTATTTTGTTTCAAGAAATGTGACAGGAAAAGATCTTTAACCTTTTGAAAGAAATTAATATTTTTGGCTGAATAAAAACTTCTTTTTTTTTTCTTTTTTTTTTTTGATGGTTAGGTGGGGGTGGGGTGGGGGGTCTGTTCGTGTTTAACCTACTTTTTAAGTCTGTTTTGAAAAATCTTAGTATATACCAGTTTTAGCATGTACATAATTTTAGTGTTTATTGTGTACTGACAAAATGTGTATCACCCTAATATGAACGTCCTGGTTGACTGGGCGTAAAGCGTCAAGTTACTTACTTGTGTAGGGGAGTGGGGTGGGGAGTGAGGGAAGCAGGTTGGAAGCATGGATGAAGAGTCACAAATCAGAGGTTGCTATAACATAACTTTTATTTGTACACCAACCAGGAAACAGTGTCAAGGCATCAGATGCATAGGCAGCAGCTCGAACTAACTGACGACCTGTTTATGCAGGGACACTGGGGGAAAGAGGACGCGGCGGGCCCGGCGCACAAGTTTTAACATTTTAGACAATTGGGGCCATAAAACTCCTACCCAATCAAAAAGGAAAGGACAACAGGAAAGAAAAGATTTAAGGGTCATGGCCCGGAACACACTCAATACACTCGGTTACACTTACTTACCTAGTCCCGTCGTTACTACTCAAGTCTTAGACTTAAAGGGACTAGCCCACCCATATTTGGCTAACAAACGATTTTTGGCATGAATCTTTGTTGTTTTAGGTACGATTTTTCGGTCTTTGGCCCTTTTGAAATACACCAGTTTAAGACTAACTGTAGTGGTCTTATACGTCATTACATTTTGTTGTTTTACACTCGTTTTTGTAGACTCGGCCTACAAACAATTGACAATGGCGTCGTCTCAGGCACATAATCTGGTCGGGCGACTTAACTGATGAATTTGTGAATATTTTTATATCTTTCTTTGAATAAATCTCCTAATCGTGCAATGTGTGCCTCGCTATAGTGGATGAGACCGGTAGCTGCCGTTTACTAATAATGCTCGGCGGTGGACCGCAGTGCAAGGCGTTGGGCGACTAATTTTTTCTCAGCGTATTGATGCGATGCTACGACAGGAAATGTTTCCGACACCATTTTCTAATAATAATAATAAAAGAAAAGGAAAGAACTCACACGTTACGCAACCAGGTAGTAGTAAAATATTTAAAGGTAGGCTACTCCTATCAATCAAAAAAGAAGTATCAGGAACCTTTTCTTTTACTTGTCCAGTAACAGCTTTGCCAGTTTCCTATCGCAGACGTCTAACCTTGTGCACCGCTCTCTCCACCTCTCCACCTGGTCACCTGTATCTACGTTGTCGGTCTCTTGCCAGTCGAGCTAAACGTTCTTTTTATTTTGGTCCTCCGAGGATAAATGATAGTAACTCCAAATATATCTCTGCTTTGATTGCGTAATCTTGAAAAAACGGAAAAGAACTATGAAAATCTAAACACCACTGTTTCATTTTCAGTTCTTCGTTGCTTTCGTTCAATGGGCTATTTGCACATGATTTTTTTAATTTAATTTATTATCTATTGATACAAAAAGAAGGCGGCACACAAAACAAAACATATGTCTCGTCCCGTGTTCTCTTGTTGGGTACATATTCATAGTCATTCTTTTCACGGTTTTGACATTCTTACCATCAGTAACTACTTCTAGAGCCGTTGCCTCCTTCCACTCTTTCTAGTTCTTTCTATGATCTTGACTTCAAATTATTAATATCGTAATGACGTCAAAATTATTTTGCCATCATTTTATTGATCCAAACACATGAAATGTTGGAAAGAACGCTGTTTATTAGCACATAATTTCATTGTTCGTCTTGACAGTTTCAAACAATATCAGTTTATTTTCGTTTTTATTTTATTTTATTTTTTATGCTGTTTCCCATGAAAAGGTTAGGAAAATGATTTCTTTCACACACACTGTCCAGATTAAAAAAATAAACATTGACAAAATAATGTATATGTGACATGTACACAAAACTGAGAAGTTCCGGTATCCTATCAATGATGTCATACTAAAACGCGGGAAATAGCACGTGAAAACAGTGTTAGTAACACTGCCTGGGAAAGTTCTCTTCTAAAATCGTTAAAGAATCAACGGCACATTCAGTCACAAAACTTTTAATGTCGATGCTTGTGCTTGCTCTTGATATACGAGCAGAATTTCTTTGGGTCGGTGTTGAAATCATCACTGATTATTTCTTCCAGATACCATGAAGGTACGCTCTGTTCACCTGTTTGATGTCAAACTTCACCTCAGTTTGTAGGCGCTTGTATTCGGTGTTGTTGGAATATCGAGAGTGACTCGAGGTCAACGGTGTGTCATCTTTGCGCGTTCTGATTGGCTAATCGCTTCTCTCACTCGGAGTTAGGCGACAAGTTAATAGGTGGTACTAGTGGTACTACTGGTAATCGTAACCGCGGTCTAGTGTATTACTGCGTTTCTGCTGAGCTGATAACGTCGCGTGAAGGGGCCTGTGAACAGGCGGCTGAGGTCGAGGCTTTAGATATTGGACCCTGGGAAAGAACCCGTCGTGGAGCACGCATAGCAGATGTATCTGTGATACGCAGAATCTTTTAAATGTCATACACGGAGAATTTCGATATGTCAAGATCAAACGCTATCAAAAGCTCTGGCTTCTTCCTTTTCGAGCGTGTGAATAATCAGTGTTAGTTCAACAACCCAGAATCTCGGACATCCAACAAGCTTAAAGCTGTATGAGTGTGGCAGATGGTTTCACTGAAAGAAGCCATCCATATTCTTCACAAAGAGAGGCTTCTTGTCCGCTTAAAACCATGCAGTCACATTCCCTCCACAATAACCGCCATGCTGGTTTCGTACCTCGATCGAAATTACTTCATTCAAGACATCAAATGTTTTTGTTCAAAACCACTTTAACACTAATTGCAAATTCACTTAACACCACTTAGTACTCGTAAAACATCTCGATTCCCCCAAAATGAAAGCGAGCTCGCTGCGAGGAGCTCGTAACCCTTGACCGACCAACGACCTCTGCCCTACGCAAAACGTGCTGACGCCACAGAAAAAGAAGAAAGAAAAAAAAGAAGAATCCCACTTACAGAGAGATGGGCGGGGTTGAAGATGAGTGGAGGGGAATTTGCGGTAGGGGTGAAGGTAGGGGTTGTTTCAGGTTCAGTAGAAATGCATTTATTATTTTACATAATGTTATAGATTCATGTATATGAACTCAATTTTATTCAGTTCGAATGGAATTTCGGCTGAAGGACACGAGGAAATAACTGGACTTGCCGAAAATGTTCATCTTTTCTGAAAGAGTACTGGTCATTTTGCTCATACAACCGCGTTTCAAAGCCATTTTGGTAATCCGATGGAAGCCCTTCAGGCCTCCGGCCTGTGCACCTCTGCTTCAATAAGGAAAGAATTGGTATGAAATGAAATCTGCACTGTATGGTCATCTAGGTATGACAGAGTGACCCTCCTCTTATGAGATTAGGGTTATGATGATGATTTGTTCTTTGTACTAACGGTTATAGCGCGTGTCAAGGACGCTCTGCATTAGAATGGTTTCAACATGCTTGACAGTTTCAACATGCTTGACAGCGAGTAGATCTTTTTCTGGCACAGCATTTTCTGTAGCGAATTAGCTATTCGAGCTAAAGAAAGAGGAGACGCATTTTGTAAATCTTGATATTGGCTGAATAAACAACCTCACCGATATTTTCAACCACCAATAACCGACTGCTCGTACTATGTGGAATCCCGTAAAAACAGAGATTAACAGCACAATCGTTTTTTAAGCCAAGGTCCAAACTTTTGAACATTCTTTCAAAAGCACAATCTAAAACAGAATGAGGCCCATAGCGCATGTGCAGAATCCACAAATAAGGTGCTTTTTTTGAATTTGCGACCAAAAGTCGTCACACAAACACAGCAATAAAGTCTCAAGTCGCCTATGGTAACATTCGACGGGCATGCGAGACCATATAAGGTACAGAAACTCCACCAGAGGTACGTCCTCTGATACATGACAGGATGCAACTCTGGTGGAGTTTATGTACCTTGTATCTATACTCATGCCGGGTGAGTGTTACCGTAGGCGACTCAGGTCTTTGTTGCTGTTTGTGTGACGTCTTTCGAGCGCTATTTAACTCGCATCATTTGTAATTGTTTTTTCAAAATAAATAACTTTCTTTCTATTTAGACTCATTATTAGAAAACGTGCTGCTCATCTTACTTGCGTTTCTCGTGTGAAGTTTTTGGAAAAGTGCATGTCAATTTAAGCGTACGCGTAGACCTTGGTGATTAAAAAAAGATTTAAAAAGTGTTGCATTTGTTGCTTTGTTTTATTCTCTGTTTTATTTTCGATAACTTTCTTGAATACTTAACTATTTGTTGTTTTTTCAACGAAAGATGAAACAATTCGACTCGAATATTACATTACACGATGCCTAATTCGCAGATCTTCGAATTGTAAGACAAATTTGTTTCAGCAGTCTTTTTAGCGTGAAATCTTACAAGGGGGAACTGCTCTGCAAATATTGTTTTCCTTTGTTGTATTATTGTATGACAAATTTGTTTCAGCAGCCTGAGCGCAAAAGCTTACAGGGAATGAACTGGTCTCTCGGGCAAGTATTTTGTTTCCTTTTCGTTGTTATTGTTGTTAACTAAATTGCAATACACACTTTAAAGCGTACTCTTTGAATGCTTACAGTAGATATGTTTTTCAGTTAAAAAGGTTTTGCTTAAATGTCTCAGTTTAATTTATTCTGAGTTCTCTCTCTGTTTCTGTCTCTGTCTCTCTCTGTCTGTCCTCCTTTTAAGTCGTTAACTAACGAATAAACAACCTTCGTCATTCAGCTACATGTCAAAGCAGAAAGCATGAACTCCATTAGTTCCGACCTCTTGTCTGAATAGGAATACTTTCAGTTTTCGAAAGTCTCAGAACCAACCCATTTTCTAGACGGGACAGTTAAGACCGTAAAGATCTATTGAAATATGTTATTTTGCATCATACCAGTAAATTATAAATGCTTGTGATTTATCCTTGGTTCTGTCTTATCTTTGTACCCACCTGTGTCGCCAAGAGTGCCTGATATGGAGGGTATAGTCAAATATGCTTAAGTCGAACTTGCTAGGGATTTTGTCTTCGTCGAGGTATCCGTTTTTTTGTATTGTTTTCTTCGAAACTTGCAGGAGGTACTTCGACTTGTTTTCGTACAACTTTGCTTTGGAAACTGGCGGCTCCTGCTATTGACGATAATGTTGTTGTTTTCTTTATCAAATGCTCATGACGCAATCGCTGGTGCAGTCAAGCTTCTATTTTTGATGGCTTCAAAAATTTCGTTCGTGCTTTCCTTTGCAAAAGCTACACAACGCAGTAATGCAATAACGGCATCTATGATGCATGTTTGCAGCAGTCTTGACGTCTGCCGGGGTAGAGCGGTTTTGACTCTTGTGTGAGGTATAAGAGCACGTTTCCCTAGTTTTTTAATAGCACGGGTGTACGTCGCACGAAACTCACGTGTGTGCATGTGTTCTATGGTGCCACATGTGATATGGAATCAGTTATACACACTGAACTGTATTAATCGAAGATCACCTCCGTCCATGTGTGTGTGTGTGTGTGTGTGTGTGTGTGTGTGTGTGTGTGTGTGTGTTCTCTGGTGCTACAATTATATGATTTGGTATTTTTTATATACACTCTACTGCATTAATCGGACATCACCTCCGTCCGTAGTTGTGTGCGGCCACACCCTCCCTCTGTGCTCCACTCCCTCCCTCTGTGGAGCGAAACAATGATCAGAGGGAGAGACAAATAAAACTAATTCTACGTAAATAAAATAAAACATTGCATGCTCATATTGTATATTGGATGATCTCCATTTAATGTCAGCGGAGCGGGGAATAGCTCAGTGCTTAGAGCACCGGACTCGTGATCGAAAGTTCCCGGGGTTCGAGTCCCCTCTGGAGCAGCGAGGAAAATTTCTTCTCCATGGTCAACTTTCTGTGCTGACTCTTATTTTTGTATCCGTTCCACTACCGTGTTACTGCAGTAGCACGTAAAAGATCCCGGTCATTCTGCCAAAACTACAGGTGGCAGGTTACAACTAAACGCACACGCACCCTACCTATGTGGCTTTGTACACTTTGAATGAAGTGACACTGTAAACTGGTGCGTGGTTGTATGGTGTACACAGAACTTGCGCCGAGACGGCAGCAGTTTCACGTGGCACCAGCCATGCAACAACCAAACAGCGCTGTCAGTACATTACTTCGGTGGATAATAAAAAAGCGCTCTATAAAAGAAGAAGATACAGTCACTCATTCAGAATCACATGCGACATGAGCGCAGTGAGTCAGCTCGAGAGCAGAGAATAGCGCTGTATAAAAGCAATCAATAATAATAGTGTTAGGTGCTGTCTGTGATAGTCGGGAGAAGAGAGTTGATACACGTGTCAACCCGTGTATGGAAGGTCCAGACCTGGTATGCCAGAAATGCCATGATCTGCGAGCTTTCTATCGTGACAGCATTCGCACATGTAATAATAATAATAATACTAATAAAGAGGATTTCTAGAACGCCCATCTACCGCACAAGCTGGGGGCACAGGGCGCTTTACAATGACACACGCACGCACGCACGCACACACACACACACACACACACACACACACACACACACACACACACACACACACACACACACACACACACACGCAAACACACACACACACACATACAGAGAGAGAGAGAGAGAGAGAGAGAGAGAGAGAGAGAGAGAGAGAACTCGAACTCGAAAACTTTAATACTCAAGGATAGTAGCGGTAGGTCCATTTGGACCTATCTAACAGCCAGTCCTTGCTAGAGAGAGAGAGAGACAGACAGACAGACAGACACATTGAAGAGGTGAGATTTCAAAGATGTGAGAGTGTTTGATGATCTAATTTGGCAAGGGAGACTATCCCAGAGAGATGGTGCAGCATATAAGAAACAGATCTGTGACCAAGCGAGTGCGTGCGCACAGAGGGAAGACACAGAACGGAAGTATCAGAAGAAAAGCGTAGGTGTCGGTTTGGTTTCTAAACTGTCAGGAGTTCAGTCAAGTAGACAGGAGTGGTCATGCTGTAGCACAGAGAAGGGAGTTTGTACTGTATTCGTAAATCAATGGGCATCCAGTGGCGGGACAGAAAATGAAGAGAGATATGGTCAGTTTTAAGAACTCTCAGGACAAGGCCACGACATATTACTTTATGTAATACATGTAGGTCAACACGATTGCTGCCAGTTCAGTAACCCAGAATCCCGGACATCCAGCAAGCCTAACGCTGTATGAGTGTGACAGCAGGTTTCACTGGAAGAAGCCATATTCTGCACAAAGAGAGGCTTCTTGTTTGTGTAAAATCAGTCAGAATTCCCCCCCCCCCCCCCCCCCCAAAATAGCCGCCATTCTGATTTCGTATCTAGATCGAAATCACTGTCATTGAAGACTTCAAATGTTTTTGTTCAAAACCACTTCAACTCTAACGGCAAATTTACTTAACACCACTTTGTACTGCCACCTCCCCTTCTCTCTTTACATATAATTGTGTGTGTGTGTGTGTGTGTGTGTGTGTGTGTGTGTGTGTGTGTGTGTGTGTGTGTGTATCTGTATGTGATAGAGATTATTTTCCGTGTACTTCTTTTGGCGAAAATAACATTCTTGTAGGTATCATATGTGTGATTCGTCCTGATGTGGCCATGTACAGCTGACGAAACGTTAAATACAAGGACTAACTTTAAACAAATGTTTTTTGATGCATGTAAATGATAGTGGTTGATGACATTTTTTTAATGTGGTTTAGGCCTGTCAGTGGAATGGTCAACGTGGTGTTCAACGTCATCATCTCCAAGCAGTTTGAATTCAACCCGGAAATTGACGGAGCGTTTATCAATATTGGGCCTAACTGGGAGGAAGAGAGAGGGATTCTGCTGAACTGCATCAGGTTGTTATTGTCATTGATGTTGTGTTCTGTCAAGTGTATGCATGTTTCTTTTACTTCTGTGTTACTTCTCCGTTCCAAGCTGTGCATCGGCCAGTGTGTCATTCACCTTCTTTCACCCACTCACCCATCCACACATGCAAACACACACACACACACACACACACACACACACACACACACAACACAAGCAAACACACACAAGCAAGTACACTCAAGCATACGTACACAAACACACACACACACATACTCAAGCACACACACCACACACACACACACACACACAACACACACACACACACACACACACACACACACACACATTAAAGCGGCACACGCATACACAGTGGGGATGTCAATATATACTTGTACAGTGCAGTTTAATCCATGCAGACAGCCACATGACGGTTGCGCTTGGCGAAGATGATGGGGAAGGGAAGAGGGAGGGGAGGATGATAGGGAGTGAGTGATTGATTAAACTTTATTCCTCAACGGTGAAGATTTTGGCACAAAGGTCGACTCGCGTATCTACAACTGTGAGGAGAGGGATGCGGGAGGGACTGTGAGGAAAGAGATCCGGTGAGGGAGATGAGGGGCCGGTGGATAACTGAGGAATTGAAATAAAATTTCAGCTTCCGCCGGAAAGACGCAACATCTACATTTTGGACTGAGTCTGGCAGCCTGTTCCAGAGGGTGGGCGCAGCATTGGGGAATGGCCTTGCGTCTGACTGCTTTTTATCTGTGTTTTCATATAACCCAGAGATGATTAGTCTGCACTGGGAAGATGAGCGGAGAGAGCGAGATATAGTTTGCATGGGGAAACAAGTTCCTCTAAATACCGTGGCGCAGTTTCAAGCACGCATTGGCATGTGAGACAGAGGATCGTGTATTCGATCTGAATAGAGATGGGCAAACAGTGCAGAGACCATAAGACCAGGGTTAATATGCTCTCGACAATTCGTTCTGGTCCCGATACAAGCAGCAGCATTCTGGATTTCCTGTAGGCACTAGCAGATTAGCCGGAAAACCCGACAGAGTGCTAACTGCTACAATAGTCATGTCTGGAAACGACGAGAGAAGGAAAGACCTTAGTTTTCCCAGTGATCTGAGATGACAGTAACAGGACCTGGTCTCATTTTGATGTGGGCTTTCGTGTCCAGGTTAGCGTCAGTGACAGGCCCAAGATCCCTGACAGAGGTTGACAGACTGATTTGTGACTCGCCTACCTGGACGTAATCAATCAGTTCTGCCTTTTGAAGAAATAGAGATCAATAGAATGAGGCTAGACTTGTTTTTTACCATTCATCTTGCAACTTCCCCTTTATTGGTGAGGTGGAGGTTGACGGTGACTGCGAAACTAGTACTATTGACGATGACTAATATTTAGTTTTGTTTGTTTGTTTTAAAATGCATTTCAGAGAGACGTCACTCGGCATGATGGCGCAAGCAACAGTTCCAATGACAAAAGATGAAAGGAATCGCGGGTTTTACTACAAATACAATGTGCGCAAGTACGATCAGAACAAAAAGACAGCTTTACATTCCTGGGAACAGCTGCAAACAAGAATTCATACCAGCGGAATTGTGAACCGTTTGTTTCAGGTCCCAGACAAAGACAAACAGTTCCAAGGTAAGTACAATTACATTTTTGTTTAAGGTTAATTGATTTCGATCATTATATACTACTGTAGGCCTATTTCATTCTGGCCTAAAGTCAGATAGTAAGCTTGCTAATTGTGTGACCAGTTTGACTAGACTGCAACCATTTTTATTCTATTATGGCAATTACCTTCCGGTGTTCAACCATGTTTCCCCTGTGTGTAAAGGCTCCCGTCATTTCGGCTCTGGGTTGAGGAGGACAGTCCAAATCGGATCTCAAATCGGATCGTGTGTAGGCATAGCCGTTCGGCTAAAACGACTCAAAGCGTCCGTTTCAATCTGTCCGTTCCAAATACGGGTTGCTATGTAATTTTCCAAAACGGATGAATTGCATCCGCTAGCCAATGAGATCCCGCCGGTTTGGATTGTAGTCTAGAAAAGGCAGGCGGTCACAAGGTGTGGTAATTCTAGAGCAGCGGCAAAGGAAAGGCTGAATACATAAATCTTTCCATTGCTTTAACCGTCTGTTTAGGTTGTATCGTGTGGCAGCTGCAATAGGTTTAATCAAGACGGGCGGCTCTAAGCGCGTGAGGGTTGAACGGTCCTCCTTAACCATACTGCCGAAACCGCTCGTGTATTAGCGCTTCAACCCCTTTACTGCCATGATGACACTTGAAAACGACCAATAAAAGTTCGAAATTTGAAATCCGTAAGCCTTTCTGTTTTCTCTTTCGCACTGGGACGTGAAAGAGTTTTCATCAAAACGCACAATATTGAAAGTAGATTTGTAATAGGACTGGAAAATATACAGTTTTCAGGCGTATGCGTGCACTTTTCAGCCCGGAAATTTTACAGGCTGGGGCAGTGAAGGGGTTAAGGATGCATAATTCGATCTACAGAAGACTGCTTACGTGAGACCTTTCTTGACAAAAGGTGTTCTTGTTCAACTCGCTTCTTCTCTCATCCTCAGTCGACTTGACTACTCCAATTTTCTATCAGGACCGCCATCCGGAGAGCCTCCCAGTGAAATCTGAACCATGCTTCAAGACGTCCGTTTTTCCTTCTTTTTAAAACAATCCAGCCTTGCCCATGTCACCCCTTTTCTCCTTGAAGTTCACTAGTTTCCTGTCAAATACAGAATACAACAATGCTGCTACTTTCGCCTTCTGCCACTCTATCAACAGTTTTCCTAGTTACCTGTCTTCCCTTTTCATCATATACTAACCTTCCCGTTCTCTCAGATAGAGCAACAAAAGGCTCCTTTCTGTTCCCAGACAAGTCTCAGATCTAGCGCTCATTTAGGTTTTATGCTCCAGTTGCTGGAATGTACATAAATCATGCTCTCTTCCTTCAAAACAGAACATTTCCTTCCAAAATCTACCTGTCAACGAAAGCTTTCCAATATTAATACAATGTACGCCATAGATCTGTTCTACCCTTTAGATATATCACAGAAGTACTGTTCATAACGTTGACCCATTTGTCGTATGTGTTGTGTTGTTTGAATAGTATGTTTTTATAAGTTTATGATATGTGTTATTATTGTTACTGTTATCATAAGTTTATTACTGTGTCGCGCACGCTTTCGTCTTTTACCATACTCATTACAAAGTAACTCCAGATACAGAATATAATACAATTGTTATTATTATTGCTGTTATTATTATTATTGTTATTATAATTATTAAAATGTACTCTCTCTCTCTCTCTCTCTCTCTCTCTCTCTCTCTCTCTCTCTCTCTCTCTCTCTCTCTCTCTATATATATATATATATTATATATATATATAGGGGGGTGGGGAGTGAGGGAAGCAGGTTGGAAGCATGAATGAAGAGTCACAAGTCAGAGGCTGCTATACCATAACTTTTTATTTGCACACCAACCAGGAAACAGTGTCTGTGTTGGAAAAGACAGAAGCAAACAAAACATTTAGAACATGAAAGCAAATGTAAAGTCAAAACAACAGCAATGATCTAACAAATACAGTAACCATGTAGTTTACCTGTAGGTTACTATAATACATGATGGTAACTGTGACAAAATGATTAATAATCAAGCACATAAATTGTGTGCATGACTTGCACTTAAAACCCGTATCTCACAGAGTCTCGGTGAGTAGTAATTTTTCTATGGCTTGTTGTTCTGTTGTTTCTCATTGATGTAAATGTTGTATGTTTATAATGTTACCATGTTCACAGCGTGCCTTGATTTTGGTTCTTGAACACGTGGGTAATTTCGGCGTGATTACCGCGGAATCAGATGCATAGGCAGCAGCTCGAACTATTACTAAGTGACGACCTACTACTGCAGGGACACTGGGGGAAAGAGGACGCGGCGGGCCCAGCGCACACATTTTAACACTTTAGATAATTGGGGCCATAAAACTCCCATCTAATCTAAAAGGAAAAGGACAGGAAAGAAAAGGCCCCCCCCCCCCCCCCCCGTCCCTAATAAGCCTTACGGTTTATGTGGACGTTAAGCACCATGTTTACTTACTTAAAGAAAAGGTTAAAGGGTCATAGCCCAAAACACACACAATACACTCGGTTACATATATATATATATATACACACACACGCACACACACACACAAATACACACACACACACACACTCACTCACACACACGCGCACACACACACACACACACACACACACACACACACACACACACACACACACACACACACACACACACACACACACAATACATACAGTATACTTACAACAGGAGGCAAAGGTGCACAATTTTACAACAACAAACAGCGTGCATTCACTACAACATACGCACTCCACTGTAGCCATTCCACAGCATCGGACTCCCTGCCTGTGTGATAATACTCGCTTGGCGTCAGTCAGCGCTCAGTAACCTATAGTACATCGGTAACTTGTGTTACGTGTTGTTATAGTCTGCCAGTAGTAGACGATACTTTGTGAACGTGATGTTGTCCGAACGTAAGACGAGTTTCTCTTTGTTCAGCTTCACGTTTTTCTCTACCGAAGAAAGCGTCGAGATGCTGGTCGTTGTCTTCAAGCGTCTTTCCATGTATAATCACGTCATCAGCAACGCAGACGACACCTGCTAGGCCATCAAAAGCTTCCAGCAGCTTCTTCTGAAAGATCTCCGATGAGACTGAAGTGCCAAATGGGAGTCGCAACCATCTGTAGCGACCGAAGCACGTTTGCAATGACGTCAGAAGACTTGACTCATCGTCAAGCTGAACATGCCAGAATCCAGATGACAGATCTGCTTTGGAGAAGACAGTAGACTGTCCCAGTTCATGAAGGACATCCTCCAGCACTGGTAGTGTGTATAGTGTTCTGGCTTGAGTGCTTTGTTTAGCTCTGATGGGTCAACGCAGATACGGAGTCCTCCTTGTTTTTTCTTTGCGATGACGATCTGGCTGGCCAATGGTGTAAGTTCATCCACACGAGTCATGACCCCTTTTTCAACTAATCTCTCCAGTTCTGTTTTCAGTTCTGGGCGTATAGAGATGGGGATCCTTCTGTTTGCCATGACAACTGGTTTGACACTGGGATCAACCGCGATATGCTGAATGCCAGCGAGTGTTCCAAGCGAGTCGTCGAAAACGTCAGCATAGTTGTCTTCCACACTGCTGGAGGTTAACTGGGCAATGGGGTCGAAGTTTTGAGTGCACACGTTGATCAGGTTCAGTTGTCCAGATGCCTTCAAGCCAAGAAGGGGCGTAAAGTTCTCTCTGAAGACGACAAAGTCCAATGTGTACTATTTTCCGTTCTTTGGATTCAACACTCTTTGTTTCGACTTTCCAAGGGGTGAAAGCCGAGTGTGGTTTCACATCTTTAGAACCTTGTCAGTTGGTTCAATCTGTTCAGCAAGTCGTGCAGGAAGCATGCTGTCCGACGATCCGGTGTCAGTAAGGAAGGTGACCTCCTTTCCATTAACAAACATGCGGCATTCCAAGTCTCTCCCTCCAGAGCCAACAGTATTCAGCCATTCTTCATCTGATGATGAGGTATCGTCAGCCACTTGAAGCACGCGCAGGCGGCTGGCTTTTGAGTCTGTCGCCATATTAGCACTGGCACCAGCAGAAGTACATTTCCGTTGAAAGTGATTCCTTCCCCTACATTTCAGGCATGTTTTCCCGTAGGCAGGGCGATCTTCATTGCGGAACCTGTGATGGGTTCTACAGAACGTGCACTCTTTGGCCTCCTGTCGTTCCGCTTCCCGGCGTAGGCCTGCTTTGTGCACAACGTCGGGGTGAGTTAGTTTGTTTTGAGATGTGGCATTATCAGCAGCTCGACAAGTGTCCACACACTTCTCAAGGCTGAGATCTCTGACCTTAAATAGTTCTGTTTGTGTGTTTGTATCTCTCATACCCAAGACGATTTGATCTCGAATCATCGAATCGGCACACCCTGCACAGAAAGAACATGACTTACTCACCATCTAATCGCCGAGTGGAATCTTTCAAATTCTTCTTCTTGACATCTCTGGTCAAAATTGAAACGTTCGTAAGTGACATTCACTTGTCCCACAGAAAATTCCTCGAAATTTTGCATAAGTTCTTTAATTGTCTGAGCATTTTCCTCCCCATCAAAGTGAAACCCATCATACACTTTTAAGGCTTTTTCAGACAAACACTGTAGCAACATGGCAACTTGGTACTGATTTGATTGATTTTCAAGTTCTGCGATGAGTATGTATGTCTGCCACCTTTGTTTAAACAGTTTCCAGATTTTAGATACACTAGAACGAAATGTCAGGGGGTTAAAAGGCTTAATCCCGGGAACTGGAGGCATTTTGTCAGTCTTTGATTTCTAACACTTGTTACTCCTTTAAATCACGCCGGCGATTACCACCAGTGTCAAGGTCGCACCTCGGCGCGCGTGTAAAACCAAACGCTTGCGGCATTCAACAGCGACAGTTCATAAGCAGAAACGACAGTCAGCATCAATGTACGTACAATCAGCCACCGCTGCCACCATGTTGCGTGGCTAAACAGGTCATAGACAAGGCAGAGAGGTGCATCCATTCAAGCAACAGACATGAGATGTAGTTTACAGTGCGACCATCTTTAATCACTCGACTCATCACGTCACAAAGTATCGTCTGTTACTGGCAGACTATAACAACACGTAACAACTTGCACTGGTTACCCTCCCTCGTCGCCGCACCATCTCACACCAATAGATGCAGGAACACCGGGTCTACATGGAAGGTTGCTACTTCTGAAATGTAACCCCACACCAGTTACATACCGAAAAGGACGATATGAAAACTCCCACAACGAATGTTTCGGGCTGTTAACGCACGAGCCTCTCGATGCAGCCTCTCGGCGAACAGCAAAACGTCCGAGCTGGTTTCTCCCCCAGTGTCGGTCCCGACAGCTGCTACAACATAACTGTATTACTACCACCCATAACTTCTACTGTATAATCCAAGTGTGCTGGTGTGGAGTGGTAGAAGACAGGCAGCGGAATCAGTCAAAGAGGAGACCACAGCAGGTGTACGGCAATCAGGCTTTATTTTTTACAGCACGCTATTTTTCGGCACACCCAAAATGCGGTTCAGTGTTGCTTTACGTCCACAGAAACCATAAGGCTTATTAGGGACGGGGAGCGCAGGACGGCCACCTCGACAATCTCACAGCTCCTGAGCTTTGACCCAAAATGCTTGGTTGGTTGAGTCTTGCTTTACGTCCACAGAAGCCGCAGGCTTATTAGGGACGGGAGCCCAGGACGGCCACCTCGACTTTCACACAGCTCTTGAGCTCCGTCCCAAATGCTTTGAATGAGTGTTGCTTTACGTCCACAAAAAGCGTAGGCTTATTAGGGACGGGGGCCCAGGACGACCACCTCGATTTTCACACAGCTGCTGAGCTCTAATCCCAAATGCTCACTCGTACGCATAGATAACAGTGTGGCGCGAGCCGCAAGAAAAACACGCTCTCGCTACATGAATCAAATCGGCCCCCTGGACCACAAAATGGCCGACATTTGTGTTTTCTCGGCCCTTACAAGTACAATTTTCTCAACAATAACTAAACTAATTAAATCATGAAAAAAACATCAAATGAAAGCTATAATTACAATCTTTTGAACCACGTAAACAAAATGTACAAACATGACTTATTTAATTTACAACAAGCGTGGGACCATGCGCCTGTCTATGAACAGATCCGTACAACTAAATCGCAGCTAACTGTACAAAATATTAATGTAAATAAAACACAGTCAGTCACGACGATTGAATCATCAGGGCGATAACTAAAACGTTATACGCTGACTTGGCGTGATATAATAATAATGAGAAGAACTCTAATCATAGCGCTATACCTGTGAAAAATTACAGGCTCAGGGCCCTGTACATTATCAACAACAACAAAATCATAGCATTCAATAAAAATGACAACTTACATTATTCATACAACAGTGCCCAGACATTACACACATACGCACACGCACATACACACACACTCACTCACTCACTCACTCACACACACACACACACACACACACACACACACACACACACACACACACACACACACACACACACACACACACACACACACACACACAGCAGCAGCAGCAGCAGCAGCAGCAGCAGCAGAAGCAACAGCCTCTCTCACACTAGTCCTGTGTTCCACAGCCCCACAACATGGATATTGTTGTTAGATCAAGCTTCTGATTCTAAATCTTAGATTACAAAATTGAAGTTGCTTTCGTTAAT
The DNA here is from genome assembly GCA_018857735.1 of Alviniconcha marisindica. Taxonomy (NCBI): domain Eukaryota; kingdom Metazoa; phylum Mollusca; class Gastropoda; family Provannidae; genus Alviniconcha; species Alviniconcha marisindica. The sequence continues at coordinate 174,284 of JABMCL010002261.1, forward strand.
GTTAAATGTGATTAATTCATTTTATATGCAGTCTATACACATATGGGAAAGCAGCTACAAGCTTCTCAACAAGAAGAGGATGTTGACAGAGCGATCGCTGCTATTTCACTTTATTTATTCTGTTTGTTTACAGAAGTATTAACCTGGAAAATACGAAAATATATAAGGAATAAAAGAATTTAAGAAAAGTCAAATTGCAGACGATGCCTCTCTTCTCTTCTCTTTTCCTTGACAGAAATGCATGTCAAAATTGATTGAGAATATTGGACGATTTTCAAAAAAATGTTCGGACTGAAATCGAACTATGATAACACCTCTAATGCATGTCTAGGAAGCAAAAGAAATTCAGAAGTAAAATATGTGTCTGACTTGAACAGGTTACTAATAATTTTATGTGCGGACGTTAAAATTCCAAGCACTGGCAACCGTACCACTATTTGGACACACACACACACACACACACACACACACACACACACACGATTGGAGTCGGTGGCGCTGCTCTTACAGCTAAGACGACGCGAATTTCCCGCAAGGGACAAACAAAACAAAACAAACAAAAAAACATTTATTTTTTTTAAAGAAGAAGAAGAAGAAAAAGAACTTACGCTCACAGGAATGGTCTAGCTAGGTTTATGAAAAGGCCTGTCTAAACAAGAAAGACGTACGTGAGCTGGATTTTGTAGTCAGACAGAGTCGGGAGGAGACTGGCAGCAAATTGCACACGGATGGAGCACTGACCAAACAATTTCAAGTGACGTTTAGGAATTTTCATTAGCTTCATGGTTGATATGTGCAGAACGAAGCGGAAAGGTAAGACGATAGGACTGACAGTTCAGATTGCAAAAGAAATTCTGATCGAACCATATTGTCTTAGTAATAAAATTAAAATCGGTGAAACATTTATTGATATTAAAGCCTGGGCACAGTGAGGTGTAAATAAAGGGAATTACATTATTAAAGATAACAGACAATGAGCATTTTCACGAATTTAATCAGACATAAATTATACTTTTTGAACTATTTTAGCCGTAGAAAGTATCTTGAGATGATGAATATTATGCTGGAAAAGAAGAAATATTACAAATATACAAAAGCCATGTAATCATTTCAAATGCCTCGCAGGCGATGTTGATAAAGAAAAGACATGCAACAACTAGGAACAATTTCTGGGAACAGACCTACAGTGGAACGAATTGTTTACTAAAATTAAACAAAATGAATGAAAGAAATTAAATCAGAATTATTTCAAGTGAAGATTAGTTATATATGCTTCTATCAAACTCAGGCCTAAAGATCCAAACACATAAAAGGTTCAGAAGAACGCTATTTATTAGGACAAAACAACATGCGTCATTCATTGCACCAGATGCGCTCAACTCTGTATCGGTGAAACTGGACGCAATCTTGACAACCGGTTCAAAGAACACCATGCGGACATTGAACACCGCAGAGACAAACCTGTTGCTAATCTCTCCATCCAAACTGGCCACACCATCCACTATTATTCGCGTGAAAGGACAGTGCCTTCTCTGTACAGACTGTGAATGACAGAGAAGACATGGAATCACACCTGATTGATAAACTTGGCCGCAGGAAACCAGGCGCAATAAATGAAAGACTATAAACATGAGATAATAAAGCAAACTTGAATCTTGAACCATACATGGCTGTCACTTGGCTGTTGTCTATTTAGGCCGTACGCGGCTGTAAACATGCTAAAATCTGAAACAGAACGAGGCTCAGAGCGCTCGTGCAGAATTAACACACAAGGGAGTTAATTAACTCCCGAAATTCGTAACAAAAGTACAACACCTAAGACCTGAGTCGCGTGTGCTCTTACCTGGCATGCGTGTAAATACATCCTCTGAGAGGATGTACCTCTGGTGGAGTTTATGTACCTTGCATTTACACGCATGAGGATGTACCTCTGGAGGGGTTTATGTACCTGATATTTACAAGCATGCCAGGTGAGAATTTCCGTAGACGACTCTGGTCTTTGTTGTACTTGTGTTACGTATTTCGAGTGCTAATTAATTCCCATGTGTGTTGATTCTGTAAATATGCTGTTCAATATTCAGGCCTTTTTCCCACCCAGCTTGCCTTCACTGTAGCCTACTACAGAACTGTAATAGTACGTGTGTGAGTGTGTATGTGCACATGTGTAGCTCTCTCTCTCTCTGCTTTTTTTTTTATATGTGTTTTGTTTCCCTGAGCTATCAGTGATGGCAGTGGAACCCTCATAAAGATTAATATCAACAGGGTTTTCTCTGCATCTGACTAATGGGGGTTTTCCCGGGTGCACCAGTTTTCCAATTCATCCCCTGAGATATGCTTCCTTTTCCAAGGTCGGATGTGCTTTTGTCTTCCCATGATGCAATGCATTTTTATATTGGAAACAAAACCTGAATAAAACATGTAAAACACACACACACACACACACACACACACACACACACACACACACACACACACACACACACACACACACACACACACACACACACCTACACACATTCACACACACACACACACACACACACACACACACACACACACACACACACACACACACACACACACACACACACACACTGTACACAATCACACACACACACACACACACACACACACACATCATACACACATTGTATTATTATTATTTGTTTTGCATTCCACGTAACGAGAACAACAGCTCGTAAGGATCGATGAGACCATAATTACAATCGGTGATACATTATTTTTAGTTTAGCCGTATTCTACACGTCGTTTTCGTATCTTGAAACTGTTCTCTTAAACACTACCACGATTTAAATCTGTTTTCCGGCAGGAGACTACGTGAAATATGATGGAGTCGCCTACCCAAAACCATCACGAACAGGCCGAATGCTGAATTATATCACAGGGAAGGGCCGTAACGACGCTGCAACTGCTCTTGAAGAATATTTGCCATCTGAAGAAGACATTTCCGTGGCGTTGATGCATCCAAGTTGCAACCCACAGCAGACTGCAGAATGTTACTTACAGGATATCGAAAGAATCACGTCCACCCTGCCCTACCCAATGATGGACTCAAAAATTACAACGGAAGACGAGCGGTTGATTACACGGGTAAGTGGAACTTGGTCAGTTCATACTTACAAACGTCGAACTGCTTTGATTCATTTATCTGCGGATACTTGCAAAAAGTAAAGTTTCCTCATTTGAAGAAACTAGAGTTTTTAAAGATTCTTCATTTAAGCCTTGGAGACGTCAGAGTATGGCTATGCATGCCTCGCACATTGCCGGGACTTCTACCTTTTAATAATTATCTGCTGTCTCAGTTCATTCACCTTTTCCTTCGTAGTCGATCATAAAATATTACTGTAGAGACGTGCAACTTTTAACTCTGTGTGTGTGTGTGTGTCCGTCCGTCCTTCTCCCTCTCTCTCTCTGTTCTGTTTTGGAACCTATTCTTTTTAGTCTCTTTATCAATGACCTTCCATTACCCGTGAAAAATATGTCTGTTGATTGTGACATGCTGGCAGATGACACAACACTACACACATCTGGAAAAAGATATTCCTCAAATCAGAAGCAATATGCAAGACAGCTTATATCAGGTATCCAACTGGTGTGATAATAATCATATGTTCATCAATCCGATCAAGACCAAGTCTATGACAATCGCTACCAGACAGAAACACCAGTTGTCACCATTACCACTCGATCTCGTTCTAAACGGGGCGAAAACTGATCAAGTGTCAGAACACCGTCTTTTAGGTATAAGCATAGACAATAAACTTCGCTGCGACTCACATACTAATAATGTGTGTAAAACAGTTTCAAGACGAGTCTTCCTTCTGTCGAAGTTAAGGTACATCGTAGACATCGACACCAGGAAACTGTTCTTCAATGCCCACATTAAACCTCACATTGATTATGCGTCAGTTGTGTGGGACGGATGTAGTGATGTCCTCGAAAAGAGATTAAATTCTCTGCACAGAAGAGCTGTAAGAGTAAATCTTTCCAGATACAACTCTTAACTACTGACCAGAAGTTAAAAGAGATGAGCCTACAAAAACAGCTTGAATATGACAAGGGTTTGTTCCTGCACTGGGTCTTTAGCAATGAGGCCCAAGAGTACATATCTAACCTGTACACACACACTCCCTCACGCTATTCCAACTCTAGGAACTATCAGCTTAGTTTGCCTAGGCCATATTCAAAACAAGCATATCCTTCTCTGGTACTTATCTATGGAACAACCTACCTCTGACAGTCAGATCTTGTCAGTCACTCAGCTCCTTCAAGCGTAAACTTCGTGCACACCTTAAAGCAGTTACATAGGATGGATTGTGACATAACACTGCTAGGGAGAGAGAGATTTTATACACACATAGAACTCCGCCCAGTCCTTCCGACTGCTTGTAAGAGTGCCCCCCCCCCCCCCCCCTTCTTTTTTTCGTCTCTCCCTTACCATTCTTTATAAGATAAGCATTGACTGCTTTTTATTGATTGTTTTGCGGGGTTTTTCTCCAATACTGGTGTTGGATTGATCAGATGTTCTACTGCCTTATTTACTGGTTGTATGCTCATAATGTATAACTAAGTGATGTATGCATGTGTACATCTGGCGCTGTGAACATGCTATGTTTTGTGTGGAAATTTACATAAATAAAATTTCACTCACTCATTCATGCCTATATGTGTATAAATAATGCCAGTAATTTTATATTTACTCATCAGTAGCTTCGCAAGGACTAGATGTTAGACGGGTTTTTGACTGAACCTAAACTACAATCCTTGTAAAATAAAGTTTTAGAGCTCGAGTTCCAGTTCTCTGTCTCTATCAGACACAGAGAGAGACTGAGGTTTTGGAGAGATTCGAATGACTGGTCGTTTGAGACCTACTTTATACACCTACAAAACTCGGCCCATTCCTTCCGACGCATGCTTTGCCCACTGCCAGGAATTTCTTTTTACAAACCCTATTGCTAATTTTTAACTGCGTTAGTTTGGTTAACGCAGCTTCTTGTGTGGCCCGCGGGATAAAATAGGTTACCCTGCTTATAGCCAGAAGCGATCTAAGCAGGTTCACGTGGTGATCGAGCGACACCAAAATTTTAACTGGCACCAAAACATATGTTGTTGCGCATTGACAGATAGATGCTCGTATTTTAAATTTGTAACAGTAAATTAGACAAACTTGTGATTTAATGACTTGTGTTTTCAACTGGCGTTGAATGTGCGATTCGTCCTGAGGTGACCCAATGCGGTTGATGGGACGTTAAAATCCAAGAACTAAATGACTACCCCCCCCCCCCCCCCCCCCCCCCTCTGTTCATCATTGTTCTCCTTTCTCTGTGGATTGTACCCCCCCCCCCCCACTCTTCCGTGTCTGTTTCCTTCATTATCTGTCCATCTCCCTCTCTGTCCGGTCTTTCTTTCCTCCCTATCTCACTCAGTCTGTACCACCCACCCCCACTCGCACACACCCCTCACCCCACCCCTCTGTACCTCCTTTTCTCACTCGTTTTTCGTCTCTGCTACTCCCTCGCTCTTTTCTTTTTTTCTTCTCATTTCCACCCCTCTACGGTCTCTTTTTTCCGCCACTTTCTCTCGTCTATCAGGGGTGAGTTCGTGTTCATCTTACTGGGCAGTCACAAAATTGGAACTGCGCATTTTTTGCACTAATTTGGTTAATTTGTGCATTTTAATCAACTGAAACTGCACCATTACCTGCTCTCTTGACACCAACCGACAAAAGGTTGGATTATTTGCTGGAAATGTCTGCAGAAGTCTTCGCAAGAAGGCGAAATTCGCCGCTTAGAAAATTGGTAATCTTCGCTGCAGTGGCCTTCTTAAGCGGGTCACAGTGTAGAACTGGACCATTGCACTGTTGCTGCGTGCAGAACTAAGTCGAACCCAGGCCCGAGCAGTGGTCAGTCAACAAACGCTGTACCGTGCAATGAGAACAACGAACAAGACACGAACACTGTCGGTGAGATAGCAGCGGTGCTAAAAACTGTTGCCGGTCTAGAACCAAGACGGAATGATGCAGCCAATAAACAGACTACAGGAACAACAGACAGACAACGCTATCTACGTCACAGACTGCCTACAACGACTCGACAAGAGACTCAAGAAGACCACTGTGCTTTAGAGACTTTGATTTAGAAACCGGGGGCCACCAATGTAGCTTTGGACAAGAAATACGAGTCTTGAGAAATGCAACGAACAGCTGCGACAAGAGCTGAAGTGTGAGTCCCAAAAATTCGACAGTTAGGACAACCAACGACGACGCTACAACTTGATGTTCTTTGGCGTTCCGCACGAAGAGGGGGAGACCCAACCGTCGTGCGAGTACAACTTCTTCCAGGTCAACAGGGACGCCACAGACACTGACAGCGACGGGGTAGACCTGGTTCAGAGGGCGGGTGACGCCGTCATCGTGAAGTGCAAAGAGCTGAAACACAAGGAGACAGTCCTGGCTCACGCCTCGCACCACCACTCTGAAGCAGCAACAAGTACGCGTGAGGGAAGACTACTCTGACATGGTTCGCCAGTGGCGCAGAGGCTTGGCTTTTGTGTACAGTCCATGCATCAGATGGGGAAACGTGCCACGTGGCGCCATGACAACCTCTTCACAGAAGAGGTGTCTACACCAACGACACAAGCAACGAGTCCCTGGTGCATTTGTCCCAAAACAGGTCCGTGTCACCAGCGTGTACTGCTCGTGTAATGGGCCAGGGGATGCCTTGCGACACATTTGGAAGTGGCAGTGACGCTAACGACTAGCCAACGACACCAGCGCTTGCAGCAGTGGAGAAGACGACGGGGAGACAGCTGAAAGCCGCAGCGACAACGACGACTCAACGACTTTCAGCACTCGCAGAATTGTTGGTGTCCGTCCTTCAGTTGCCAGCACTGTCACTACCAGACCTCTCCGTCACCGTGTGGTTCCCAGGAGAGTTTCTTACCGTGAACAACCTTTTGCATTAGAACACATTGGTTGAGCAATAGTTGTTTGTCTAGAGGGAGTAGTTTGAGAGCACAACACTTTTGTTTGTAGTCTATATTAGGAATTGGCATCAATAATTTTACGGCACGTTTGTGGAGAGAACACAGCTGCTTCATGTGCACACCGGCACATCGATCCCTTGCATTTGAAACATAGTTCATATGTGACATAATGTGTGCAAAGAAGAAGGCTAATTTGGCTCAGTTTCGAAGAAGAAAAATATTTCTAGAAACAGTTCTGCAAATGTTCTTAATATGCGTTTGCCATTTTAGCTGCTCGTCTACAAAATGCAGTTACTCCAAGTAGGCGATGTTTTGAAACTTGCTCTATTGGCGTGGTTCGAACTTTAGATTTAAAGGGAGCTGGGTTTATTTGGTGTTTTTGTCTCGTCGCCATCAACATGCATTTTGTTTTCGTCGGATTCAGAGCCATCCGATTTCTACACCATGCAGAGACATCATATAGACTTTGTTGTAAATCCCTACGTATATTATCTATGTTGTCATTAGCTGTATTAAGGGTGCCATCATCAGCAAATAAATCGCATTGGACTGACGCACGTGTAAGACACAGGGGCAAGTCATTAATAAAGATGCAAAACAGAAGCGGGCCTAGGATCGACCCTTATAATAATCATGTACATTTATCATGCGCTCATCAACGCCCTGAGCGCTCACATAATACATATTAACCTAAATATGATATTCTGTACACATATAGAGCATAGTCCTACCAAAACAATTTACATAAAGTATTATACAAAAACAACTTAAAAACACACACACACACACACACACACACACACACACACACACACACACAGTTACTGTAGCAGAAACTGGTTATTGATACTAGTTAGGATGGAAATACTGTGAGAAGAGGAAGGTTTTCAGTTTGGCCTTGAGGCACTCCACTTGTTATAGACGTTTCTTGGGAGTATGTGCCATTTAGAACTACGCATTGAAGACGATCCTGTAAGTAAGATCGTAAGAAAGACGTGGATATTTTTTTCAGTAAAATATCGTGATGAAACAGCTCAAACGCCTTGCGAAAATCGAGAAATACAGCACCTGACATTTGACGATTGTTGAGAGAGAGAGAGAGAGAGAGAGAGAGAGAGAGAGAGAGAGAGAGAGAGAGAGAAGGATTGACATAGGGCTATGGCCCCACTCAATGTAAAAGTTCATTGATATAAGTTCATTCTTGTTAGATTCTCGACCTGACACATGTCTAAGATTAGATTTGATTACTTATCCGCAGCATGTGTGTGTATGTCTATGCGTGCGCGCGCGTGTGTGTGTGTGTGTGTGTGTGTGTGTGTGTGTGTGTGTTTTCAGTGCATTGAATCCACGCTGGTAACACCACTCATGTCTGGGCTTCATCGCGTTTTGGACGAAAAAAGCAGAACTAAGCCAATCACAACGCTTGCGGTCTTTTTGAAGCAGTTGTCAGAAAGCCAACACGTGAAACTGAACAAAAATGATGTGAACTTGCTGTGCCGAGCGATGTTGATCGCTCCGAATTTTCAGAGAAAAACCGTACCAGAGCGCGACCACTTGAAAGCGCACTTTCCAGTGATGATGCAAGACGAAAGGTCAGTATTACGCGACGCTGATTTTTAGTCATTTTTAGTTGGGTCACTTCAAACATCCCTAGTAGGCTACATTCAAGAGGTTTTCACTGTTATCAAGAGGTGGCGAGCGCGCGCACACACGCCCACATTGAAAATTAAATAGAGACTTGCTGCCAAAGCTCTTAAACTGAATTTTGAACTTCCAGAGAACGAAAGCGTGCGTGTGAATGCAGAGAAATGGATCTGGCTGCACCACAGAGCAGCGTACTCTTTTTGACGACCCAGATCCAGTAGGTGGTGTGCTTAACAACTAGTCGGTAAACGATACCATTTAAAAGCTGATTTAATATAAAGAAAACCCAAAAGATCTGCTGATGCCCTGTCGATGTGCAACAGGTTTTGCACACTATGTATATACATCTTAGGCAAGAACAATTGGTCCACCTCCGGATCCTGTGCCATCCCTACAGGTAGATCCTTTCGGTTCATCTGTAAGCACGATCCCACTGCCTCACCAAGGCTCTAAAAGCAGCTTTGTTTTCTGCATGATTGTCTTTGTTTCTGTTTTCTTTTGACGCTCTTCAGAATGGGACCGATGACTGAATCACGTCTCTGGGTGCGTGAGTATTATAGTCTGCGTACTTGTCCGTTGCAAGTTTTTTTCTTCAAAGATATTTACTAAACTTTTCAACTGGTCTCCCCATTGAAACGAATCGTGCATTTTTGATTAAAGCATCTCATCGAATCTTTGTCCCTCCTTTTCTCTCTCTCCCTTTGACTGGGCTCAAAGCACCAACTAACTAACTAACTAACGCTCTCTCCCTTTCTAATAACAGGTTGCAACTAAATCCCATGGAGTGTTTGTTCTGAACAGAAAAATGGCAAAGCAGGTGCAGGACCTGATCAACATGAGCGGTAGACCTGCTGAGGATTGTAGCTGGATGTACAGCATCCCTTTGTTGCACTTTCTGGAGGGTTCATCTACTCCCTTTGAGGACCTGCTGCCATCCAAAGAATACAAAGCCCCGATGGGACAATGGTGGGGCATTGGAAGCTTTGAAGAGCGGAAGAGCTCTTTCAAGAAGGCGTGGAAAACAAAGTAAGACAGATCACTTTATTGTGTCACAACGTGCGATTTAAAATGCACAAAATGTTTCCACAGGGATATTACATGTAGCGTCAACCCGAATATGGCTCACTACAGAGAAAGAAGAAAAAAATCGACAAAACATTGACTTGACCCACATTCTCATCGAACACGAAGTACACATATGACTGACATTGTATGGTCTACATCGCAGTTACGAAGGGCCTATTAAGTTTTTTGCCACTGGGCACTTTAAATTAAATAAAAATCATTCCATAATAAATACATAAATAATGCATTAGTACAGCACTTTGTACATTACACAAGAACAAGCATTCAAACGCACATGAAAACAATGGCATAAAGCCGATACACACAGAACAGTTTTTGTTTGTTTATTTGGATCAAAAGAAATCCTAATAAATATGTTATTTACATCATTAGGTTCTGAGGTGATATTCACGAGGCTACAATATTTTTGCAAATTAGGATAATGGATGTAATATTTGTCTTACACATACTTGTAACGGTATCTTTTAACATTTTGTTTTTAACAAGTTATGAACTTCGCCATTGTTACAAATAGCACGTATTCTGCTGACCCTTCAGATACGTAGCACTTTGTGCGACGTTGTAATATTCGTCTATTCTGTATGTGGAGTGAGTAAGTAAGTTGGTGTTCTACGCCCAGTTCTGTATGTGGAAAGAGCCGGTGGGTGGGAGATGTGAGAGAGAGAGAGAGAGAGAGAGAGAGAGAGAGAGGAGAGAGAGAGAGAGAGAGAGAGAGAGAGCAAAGTTTTGTATTTAAGTCCCTTTTTCGTCTTCTTTTTTCCCTTTTGTTTATGCATTGTATTGTAAAAGGTCGAAAGCATAGCAGGTTCGAAGTAAGCAACAACAAACGATCCACATCTAGAGGTTCTTCAGTTTTATTTTTCGGATGACATCTACGAGAGGTAGTTGGCGTCGCCTCTCGCTTTCTCACTCCCCCCCCCCCCCCCCCCCCCCTCCCCCCCACCTCTGTCTTTCTGTCTGTCTCTCTCTCTCTCTCTGCGTCTTTTTGTGACGTCGAAATAAAATACCACGTAAAAGATACGTAAACGAATTATTACACTGAAACACAGTACAAGAACAGAAATGCATATAATGATATAATTATGCACTCGGTTACATCCCTCCATCCCACCCCCCGCCCCTCCCCAATCACCACCAGCGACCTCGCTGGTGAATTAATAGTAACATCCAAAGGATACCAAGAGATGAATTAACATCATCTATGTAGAACCTTCCCTGTCCTCCCTACTCAATGACTACCAAGGCCCTCACTGCTGGAACACACGACAGAAGATCATGCCAGAGCTAGATCTACTAGGAGTTGAATTAACAAACAATCCAAACATAAACTAAGCAGAACGACGATGCAACCAGGAGCTACTGAGAGTTGAATTAACACATCATCAAAGTAGAACCCACGCAGAACGACAATACACTATAGTTATCCAGGAGCTACTGAGAGTTGGGTTAACAAATAGTCCGAGTAAAACCCAAACAAAACCACTTTAGACAACAGCCACAATTTTGTTTTCCCAACGTATTACTGAAGGTTTGACCAACCTTAGAAAAAGAAACCATCTATAGAATAGGAGAACAATGTATGCAAACGTTACCCGCACAAACACTGTTGGTTAAGATCAAAACCTAACGTTTTTAAGTGCAAAATGAAAGAACCAATGTAAACATAAGATATAAACGACACAACCGGTTAGATAAACACATACCATTCATGAACTAAGATTCTACACAGCCGGTCACGTACAATCATGCAGCTCGCAATGTATGTGTGCTGACAGCGGCAGTGGCATACATTATTGATGGTCGACTGTCCTCAGCACAAAACAGTTCAATCCAGTGTTACATTACTTGCGATACGGCCGCCGCAATGCACCTCGGGGTACGTTTGCTGCATTGAAATTAATGCCCTTGTTTACTTGTGCAGAGCGTCTCAATACAAGTTGGGCAGAAGTTGTAACGTCCTCAGGTACTTCAGCTCGCACAACAGTTGGGGCATGGACGGCTGGAGCAGCTGAAGGGCTGGAAGCAGCAGCCACAGGCTGTTGAACGTCTGTTGTTGTTGATACTGGTGCTGATGATGGCCCTGGACCAACGTTGACAGGCCGACCCAACCAGAATTCTCCCTTGGTGGGGATAGTGTGGTTCATTTGGGATGGGCGCATCTAATGCTGGTAGTGGTACGTCTTTGGCAACCTCCAGCGGGGTTCTGGCATGCAACAAATCGTCTCGACTGACGGTCCGTTCCTGTCCACCAGCAAACGGCGTGACTGCATACACGTGAATACCTGGGTATGGCCGTGCTGTCACAACATGCAGTTCAGAACACCATCAGTCTTGTATTTTGCTCCTGCCGACGACCCGGTTTCTAATGTAGACAAGATCACCAACGTTAAGTGGATGGTCAGCGGCCCTCTGGTCTGTCTGTTTCACCCTCTCTGTCACAGCCAGCTGCAGGTGTTTCAGTGCTCTCGCATGTACGTCTTGAAGCCGGAGCCGATGCTATCTTACCCAGTCTGTAGGTCCCACTGCAGAAGGCGCTGCGCGCCCAAGTAGGTAGTCTGCTGGCAGTTATGGTTCCTGCCCAAACAGAAGGAAGTGGGGCGAGAAACCTCTTGAGGCATGCGAATGGTTGTTGTACGCCTGTACAAGCTCTGGCAAATACTGTGGCCACTTGGTCTTCAGTTCCGGGGAAAGAGTGCGTAGTAGGTCATGTAGAGAGCGATTAAATCGTTCACACTGGACGGTATGGTATGGCGTGGTCCGGGTTTTATGGATGCCATATAACTGTGTCACAAAGGACCGATACCAGCTTGGATTCAAAGTTCCGACCCTGGTCACTATGGATCCTCTGTGGAACTCCACAGCGTTGAAACCATTCGCGGGCCAACATCTTGGCCACTGTCACCGCTTCTTGGTTGCTTGTGGGGATGGCTAGAGAAAGCTTGGAGAAGACGTCCGTGAGTACGAGGACATCTTCTTTTCCATCTCTGGCGGTTTCCATCTTCGTGAAGTCTATGGCCAGGATCTGGAGAGGACGACTAGCCAGAAGATGACCGGAAGTGGTGTGGATCACCGGCGCACGGCCCATGGTGCACCGCTCACAGCTGTCGATGTAGTCTTTGACCTCGTCGTAAATAGCAGGCCAATACACACCGCTCACAGCTGTCCATGTAGTCTTTGACCTCTCCATACATACCAGGCCAATACACACCGCTCACAGCTGTCCATGTAGTCTTTGACCTCTCCGTACATACCAAGGCCAACACTCACGAAGTCTCAGCAGCTCCATGGTTCGTTCGTAGCCCTGGTGACCCATCTTGTCATGAAGAGCTGCTATGACGTCAGGCCGAAGGGTACTGGGCAGAACCTGTTGCCCGAGGACACCACGTCGCTGGTCTGTCTGTCTGTCCGCGATAAAGGATCCCGCCCCTCAGTAACAAACGTGGACCCTGTTGCACCAACGTCCGCATGGGACGTTCCTTACTGGTTTAGCTGGCCATGCCGCAATCACAGGATCAATTACTAAATCCTGATGGACAACCTTGGAAGAATCTCCGTTGTAGCGGCTTTGTCTCTCCCTTCAGTTTTGTCTGCTGGTTGCACAGAACTATCGGTATCTCCTGGGATCAACACAAGGGGATGAGTCAACAGCCGATTGTTCTCACCACATGTCATGAACGCTGGCGACCTCTGGCGGCACTTACGTTACTTCTGGTTCTGGAAGAGAATCAAATGGCAAGCATGAAAGTGCATCAGCGGGATTGACTTTGCCCGGTCAGTACTTGATTTCAAAGCTGAACTGTGCCAGCTGAGATGCCCATCTTTGTTCTAGTGCACCTAACTTGGCAGAGCGGAAGTAGGTCAACGGATTGTTGTCCGTAATGACGGTAAAGTGTCCTCCAAGCAAGTAGTGGCGGAATCTTTCAGGGATCGCCCATTTCATGGCAAGAAATTACAGCTTGATGCTGCTGTACAGGGAACTGTTTCTGGTTGTTACTGTTGTTGTTGTTTGTTGTTGTTGCTTTTCACTTGGCCTGTGGCGTCTGCTGGCATAAGCTATGACACGCTGCTTCCCGACCTGTTCCTGGGACAGGATAGCACTGAGCCAGTCATGACTTGCATCTGTCTCCAAGATGAAGGGTTTGGTGTAGTCGGCGTAGCCAAGCACTGGGGTAGTTGTTAAAGTCTGTTTCGTAGACTCAAATGCTTCCTGATCTTGGGGACCCCAAATAGCTGAGAGGGAATTCAGGATGATCGTGCACTTGGTGACTAGTTTTTGTAATTTGGCATGGTGTTAGATATGGGCACATGGTTTTTAAAAACCATCGCAAACAAATTGAGCTCACCCTGTGGTGGCCTTTTTGCGCAAAATCCAATATGGCCACTACCCGGAACAGTGAATACCACTAGAGCCTTACGAAATGCCATTTTCCCCATGGTTTTTAGTGCAAGCAGTCCATCTCAAAGATCAGTTGTATGACTGAAGGTCAATTTAAGGTCAAAGGTCATGTTTAAGTTCATTTCAGTTTAAAATTGTAATAACTCTGAAAGTAATCAACTTCAAGAGCAAATATCGAGTTCTACACCCACGTTTTTGACCCTTGGGAGTTAATTTCTGAACTCCTTGAATGTCTCAGCCTCATCATTTAATCAGAAAAGCTGTATGAGATTCAAAATGGCCTCCTTTATAGCACTTGTTCACCACTACATTGAACTATTTAACTCACAAGATTCAAGGAGCACCTCCTAAGAAAGCTAGGACATGACTGGTGTGCTTTTTTTCCATCTTACATGATGCTTTACGTCCACAGAAACTGTATGGCTTATTAGGGACGGGGGAAGAATGGGATGAGATCCCAGGCCCATCTCCCTGTTCACACAGCTCCTGCGCTCTGGGTGTGCTTTCCAGGAAGGAAGACATGTATATATCTCCCATAAGAATACAGTTGGAGCAGCTTTGGCAGAGACTGCTCGCCTTCAGGTGACAGAAGATGAGGCTGACAGATACATTCTTCTGCAACAAATGCCATTTAGTTGATCATTCAACTCACACTGTTTAAGTGAACCAGTTGCCAAGCCTCTTCTTACCCTTGTTGCTGTCCTGCTTGAAGTGTGGAGATGCATAGCTGAAGAAGAGCAGGGGGATCCAGCCAGCACCAGTGCCAGAATCAGAGTGACCTACACTGTCTCTCAACTGATATGCAGCAAAGCTTCAAAGCAGTCGAACAAGGCGTTCACTATCTATCATCGAAACAAAAGAAAGACTACCTTTCCTCTCTATGTGGGGCTGAGTCTTCATGCCACTGATTGACAGAGAGAAGCAGTTGTCACACTCCACGCTCTGGGAATGTCAGTATCGTATGAACGTGTAATGGTCGTGAGGAGGAGCTTTGCCCAAGCTGTCTCAAAGCGGTGGGCAGGGTACGGTGTGGTTGTGCCTACCAACACCAAGCGGAAAGTATTTGTGACAAGTGCAGCAGACAGTTAACCTTTATGAGTCTGGACGCTTCGAGTTCCATGGCGCTGCCATAACATTGGCAAGTCATTTTAGTCATGACAACATGAAGGAGGACGCTCCACCTCTCAGCCTAGATGTTCCTGAAGAAACCGCTATTCAGCTCCCTGATGACTGTGCTGTTGTGCCTTACACTGATAAATATGCTGGTGCCATCACCCTTTCATCAGCGGATGCTAGATCTGTCAGGTCATTCTTTGGTCGAAATCCCCGAGCAGGGACACCTGAGAAAGCATGGTTCAAGCATCTGTACACAGTTGTGTTTGAAGAGGGAGAAGAGCTGCAGGAATTTCCATTTACTCATTCTGGTGTTTTCTCATATGGCCAACGAGCTGATGCCAGACCAATGGCTACAGTTGGGAGATTCAATCTTTTTGTCCATGCAGAAACATGCCATTCTCATTTTTAAGAAGGCAACTGACTTCGTAAACCCATGCCAGATTCCAGTAACTGTAGGTGACTGTTCCTTCTATGCCAAGCAGAAGTGTCAGTGGGTTTGCCAATGAGGTCGGTGAATCAAAGATGGTGTGCTTCATGTGCTTCCTCTACACTGAGATGGAATCCCAGCAAGGTGGGGAAGCTGTTGGCCTGATCTGGCTGGGAGCGGATGTTCTCTTGGGCAAAAGTCTTCACTGGTGTTGCAGCATCTCTCTGACTGTCATGTCAAGCGCACACGGTACTTGTGTAAGCTGACTCTAGCCTGGCTCCATGTTCTGAAGGTTCAAGCATATGGCGATTACTGTCATCAGACACCAATTAAACTCTTCTCGGCTGCCTGCCTGGTATGCCTGATCCTGGGCACTCTCCTGCAGCCAAAGAAGCCTATGTGGTTGTGCTGATAATGTCATCCATCATTCATATTGTCATGCCCCAGAGTGCTACTGTGTTTAGAGAATACAGGCATTCACACACACACACACACACACACACACACACACACACACACACACACACACACACATATATATATATATATATATATATATATATATATATATTATATATATATATATATATATATTTGCTACCCTTCTTAGAGAGCCAGATAACTATAAACAACACCACAAGAGTAGATGCTGTTTGGGACACATATCAAAACACAAGTCTCAGATCCCTGACTCGCACCAAGCGGGGTGAAACTGAAGGGAGGTGTGCAAAGGCAATGATCCAAAGGCAGCTGAATGGCAGAAATACCCCAAAGACTCTGACAACAAGGATGAGCTGTTCCAGCTCCTCAGTGGCAACTAATGCAAAATAACATTGATGCCAGCTATCGTCTCCTGACCATGAAGGCTGACCTTGTGCTCAGTAACAGACCAACTGATGCAGCAGCCTTGTCTCCCTGCCACCAAGAAGAAGCTGAGACACGATTAATGCTACAAATGTGCCATACTAAGGCCTTCTTCAGGGCAATGGACATGGATATGGCAGTCCTTGCCATCCATCACTTTCGTCAGCTAATACTGTCAGAGCTAGCTGTGGGTTAGATTTAGGTCAGGGAAGACATTCAGAGAAATTTCGATTCATCACATCTCTCAACAGCTGGGACCTCATTGCTGCCAAGCACTTCTCTTCTTCCATTCATTCACAGGATGTGATGCAACATCGGCGATGTTTGGAATTGGCAACAAGACAGCATAGAATGCAGGGAGCACTTTTCCTGAGGTCACTGAGGTCCTGCCTCACCCAGGACTCAATCAGCCTCACACTCGACTCACTGCACATGAAGCGTCTGGAGTGTTTGACTGCTAATGTACAGCAAAAACTGTAGATCAACTTCTGTCAATGAAGCAAGAAAGTTGATGTTTACCGTTGGCCTCAGACCTCTGGAATTCATTCCAACAACCCAGCATGCGTTGTTCCAGCACACAAAGCGAGGATTGCCCATCGCAGCTTTCATCTGGATAACAGTCTCTGTCCAAAACAACCAACATTCCAAACCCAAGTAAATGGGATTGGGAATGGAATGACAACCAAGGCATGGGTACCACAGTGGACCAATCTGCCAGATGCCAGCATAATATGCTCAGTGTTGCTCCACTATGGCTGCTTGGTTGCTTGCAAGGGAAGCTGCAAGTGCCATCGAGCTGGACTTTACTGTGGCCAATTGCGCAAGTGTGAAGGAGGCTGCACAAAAAGTGCTAGTGACTAAGCTTCAGAACTTACGACTATATCCACAACATGGACGGTCATTTTGAACACCATACTGCATTTCTGAATGAACGGTTAGAGTCATGAGTTCAAGAACTTTAGAAATGAACTCCTAGGGATGCAAACATAGGAGTTGATTAGTTCCAAAGTTATTACCATTTCTTAACTAAAATGACCTTGAAAAATGACCTTTGACCTTGAACCTAGCTGTAAAACACACAAGTGACCTCATATGTGGATTGTTTGCACTAGAAAACATGGGATAAGTGGCATTTTACAAGGCTCTAATAGTAACAGGAGCTGCAATTTGGTATTGACGTTTTCTTGTGGCAGCCATATTGGATGTTGCGCAAACAGGTCACCAGAGGTCAAGTTGAACTTGTTTGCGATGGTTTTTGAAAACCTTGTGTCCATACCTAACACCGTGCCAAATTACAAATACTAGTCAGCAAGTGCACGATTCCACTAAATGTGGCAATATTCCCTCTGAGCTAAAAGGATGGACATGCTGGCTATCTTTTTCTTGGCACTCTTGCTGCTCTCATTCACCAGACCATGTACTGGCCCAGCGATCTTGGTGAACCCTTTGATGACACGGCGGTAGGAGCTAGATAAATAGAGAAAACTGCGCAGTTCAGTTACAGTTATCGGCGTTGGCCAGTTCTGCACTGCCTCTACTTTGCCAGCTTCGCCGCTCACTCCGTCCGCGGATATGGTGTGTCCAAGGTGTACCGATAATATCTTGAATAGGAACTGTTGTGACAAACGTTCTGTTCTGACCTGTAAGCTGCATTTGACACGACCGACCACCACATTCTTCTAGATCGTCTCCAGTATCACTTTTCGTATTTCTGGTTGTACTGTTAACTGGATTCATTCAAACCTTTCAGACCGTCAGCAAATCATGCTTAATAAAATTCAATCTGACCCAGCGGTCTTTCAGTTTTGGAGTGCCTAAAGGTCCTGGGGTCTATTCTGTTCGTTCTGTATACGAAACCATTTTCACAGATATTACAAAGTCACTGTATTGAGCATCAACTGTTTGTTAATGCTTCCCAAATCCACAGTTCCTCTCAACCATCAGGCAAAGACCTGCAGACTGCCTTAATGTTCAGTACTGCGTATCAGACATCAAAAAACTGGGTAACTGAAAATAAATCTCAGCAGAAAGAAACAAGACTAAATACAAGACTTCAGCTAAACGAAGACAAGACCGAAGCAATGTTATCAATTCTCAAAGAGTCCAAGACTCACCTGAAAAACTACGGTTACTTTCTCCGATTAGGTTAGAAGTCGCGCTTTCTGCCTGTATACAGATCTATCTATGAAACAACATACCACTTTCATAATTTGCAAAATAGCCTTCTTTAAACTTCATTGAATCAACACTATTCGATGGTGCTTCACTGTTAACGCCACAGAAACTGTTTCACTGGTACTTTCCTGGATTTACTGTTGCAGTTCTCTCTGAGCCGGCTTCCCGCTGCCCTTGATCTCTAATTTTCAAAGAGCCCGTCTTGAATATACATACCGCACCACTCAGCTCCACCGGTTACGTGTCAAAGCTCGTACCTCTTATACAGTTACCTGCCTCTGTTTCAGTGCCTTTAACTCCCGCTTATCTCTAATATTTTGCATCGCTATTCTCCTTCTAGATCTCACCGGTGCTGACACCGGAACCCCAAATCTTCCACTTGTGCACGTCTACAATACTGGCAAACAAAAATAATCTGTCACCAAATTGTCAGAAACCCACATTTTTCTTGAGATAAATCATTCTTCTTTAATTTTCTTTTAGTTTGGTCAAAATATTTTGCTTAATTTTTTCATAACATGAAAGAGAATCAACGTAGTTGTATTTCCTGATGTAAGTTTCGTGGTTTCCACTTTGCATCTTTACCTCCTTTGAAATTATGCTTTTTATTAGTTTATCATATGGAATTTAAAGTGCAACATCCAAAGATAACTTGTAAAGAAAAAAAGTAAAATTCCCAATGAAAACCACCAAAAAACAGTAATGAGGAAAAATGGAAACCGTAACTTACATCAGACAAGAAAAAAGTCAATTAAAATTTAGTTATCAAAATAAATTACATTAAACAAATTTATATTTGTCACTTCTTATCATTCTTAAAGCATTGTTTTGGACTAATCTAACAAGCCATTGCCATCATTGTTTGGCATTTAATATTACAGGTTATTAAAAATGACGTAAATAACATGGAAACCATGCACATTTTTAACCATGCTTGCAAACCCATTATTTAATTTTTTTTAGTAAACTTTTATATCAAATGTATTGACGATTTAGATATCATCTAAGGAACATTTTCAAAGGTTGATACTGCAAAAAAAAGCAAACCAGGAAACTAGACATTCACACCAGAAAGTGACGTGGAAGCACCACCAGCTTTGTCTAAATGTCAACTTTGTATTCGTTCCTAAGGGAAACAATAGAAACAACACCAGCTTTGTCTAAATGTCAACCTTGTATTGGAAGTAGCCAGGTGGCTGAAAAACGTGTGGCACTGGCCAGAATCGGGCACAGTGCCACCACCTGATGTTCGTTTCTGTCGCGGCGGAAGCGAAAACGAAGAAAATATCGAAGAATCATGGGTAATTCTAGTCACGTCACACGTTGTTTTGACTCGAACTTGACGCATCACTACACGAGTGAGGTCAACCGAGTGTGTTGGGCTCAGTCAGCGCCTTTGTCTGGTTGTTAGAGTCGACCTGATGTTCACTACTGCAGGAAACGAAACCGACCGTGCTCACAAAATTTGACGAGAAAGGTTACTTGCGTGAAACACATTTCCGCAAGCAATGCTTGAGTTTAATAGGTGGAATAAAATAATTTAAAATCATATTTGCCGAATTTGTGTCAGCAGTTAATAGTGTCGGTGGAAACGATGCGCAACGAACATCATCGCTTATTCGTTCGAGTATAACAACAACGAAAACACCTTTCTCTCCCCATATAATGCTTTGGCACTGAAAATAGATCTTTCAAAAACCATTTTAGATGCCTATTGTTATTGTTAGGCATTTTGAAACTGTTTATTTTTTGTGATGATCAACATGACTGAAAAATGTCCCACGTTCGGCGCGATTTTTCACTTACATTTTCAGGTTTTAAAAATTATTTAAAAACAACCACGGTGAAATTTTGCAAAACAAATACTTTGATGGTGTGGATAAATCAGTTGTTTTGTGCATCCATACTGCTCTCTAGTGATAAGATGGACAGATAGTTTACTATTTGCACTTGAAGGGACCTACCCATCGATTTCACCAGGTTTTGCCAGTATCGTAGACGTGCACACTTAATAAGGGCAAGACGAAAGGTGATTGTGCCCTTCTGTCTTGAACTCACTGGCACCACCCATTATAAATGCTGCAACAATCAGTAGTTTCAAGACCGCTCTAAAAACACGTTTCTTCAACCTATATCAATCCAACTAACTCAGCCCCGATTGACTTGATGTATGTGTGTGTGATACCCTTTAAAAGCTGTTTGCGCACTAAAGACAGACAGACAGACAGACAGAGACAGAGAGAACAAGAAGAAAACTATTCCTTTCTTTTTAAAGCGCTCAATATGTATGTATGTATGTATGTATGTATGTATGTGTATATATAAGAATTTGCAGCACGAATTATCGCTAGTATTCTTATTCTAGCGTGAATGCGACATTCGTACTTGAAATGTAACTAAACAAATTAGCTTTAGATCATCAAACACACTCACATCGTTCAGATCATATTTGAAATCTCACTTCTTCAATCTATCCTATTTACTGTGTGTGTGTGTGTGTGTGTGTGTGTGTGTGTGTGTGTGTGTGTGTGTGTGTGTGTGTGTGTGTGCTCACGGAAGTTTGTTTTGATTGTGTTTTGTTTTTTGCTTTGTAATGGGCTATGTGTTCCTGTTTGGAGAAATAGTACATAAAAGTATACATTATTACTATACTATTATTAAAACTAAATGTGTAAAACCTTCCTCTTCTCTAAGTATTTCCATCCTAACTAATATCAGTACCCAGTTTCTGCTAAGTCAGTGTGAGTGTATGTGTGTGTGTGTGTGTGTGTGTGTGTGTGGTGTGTGTGTGTGTGTGTGTGTGTGTGTTTGTAGTGCGTTTTTTTTTTTTTTTTATACTTTATGTAAATTGTTTTGGTTGGACTATGCTCTACATGTGTATAAAATATCATATTTAGGTTCATATGTATCATGTGAGCGCTCAGGGCGTTGATGAGCGCATGGTAAATGTACATTATTATTAGTAGTAGTAAACCGTGCGATCCTGAAATGCGATTACGTTTAAATAGTATCAGTACCTTTAAACTGCTAGGCTATACATACCAATGCGTTGACGGCGGATCGATCTTCCGATTTATAATATGAAACCGGTTCTGACGTCTATGTTAATAATAATAATTGTATGGCGCCATTCCCTAAATGATACAGGCTCAATACACCTTGCATGCAATACACCCTCTCAAACATTCAATAATCCTCACACACACACACACACACACACACACACACACACACACACACACAAACACACACACACACACTTGCTGACATAAAGTTCAGTGCAATGAGTGAAAAACTGCTGGTGAGGTTGACAAAATAGAACAAATCTAGGGAAATGTGCTCACATATATGACGAAACACAAAGAAACAATGAAACACAAGCGCTTTCAACAGATAATTGTCTTCATCAGGTTGATGATTATTTATTTTTATTATTATCTATCTTCTTTCCCCTGATGAAGACGATTATCTGTCGAAAGCTCTGTGATTGTTTCTTTATGTTTCGTTATAGAGGTGAGTACATTTCCCTAGATCTGTTCTATTCTATAGGTCCAGTACTGAATCACTGACAGACATTATGACTGACAAACTATGCACACACCCACTCGAGGGCAGTCAAGCAGTATAAAGCTGATTAAGTAAAAGAGACGGAATCAATGCAAAGGCAGTACAATTTACACATCGAAAAATATAAGCAAATAGTGTATGGCAAGACATTTTGCCCTTCATTGTCAAAAAAAGAAATACGTGCACCGGATGTGTGGATGTGTGTGTGTGTGCGCGCGCGCGCGCGCGTGTGTGTGTGTGTGTGTGTGTGTGTGTGTGTGTGAGGAGAGAGAGAGAGAGAGAGAGAGAGAGAGAGAGAGCAATTGTGTGAATATTTCTGTGCTTCTTTGTTTATCAGGGAAGACATGAGTGCTGTGAACGAGACGATTGACACACTGACCCCGCTGTTTAAAGTAGACGCGCTCCTTTCTAGAAGCGTTGTCGCATCCCTGAAGTACGAACACCTTCTGACAGTGTTGCTGAAGGTCGACATTCCCATTGAAGTAATGGGAGCTACGCTTGCCCACAACATTCGCACGAGAGGCCGTGTGAAACAGCCTAAAGAGGTAATCGTAACAAAAGCAACTTGCGTGTTTATTTAAATGCTCTTGTCGCACAACCGTGTTGTAGGAGAATTTACATGCACTCGCGCTTTACTTCCCTTTTACTACAAAGCTTCGCCGGATTCGTGCTAATGACTTTGGTTTTGTAGAGTACACGTCCCATTCTGGCTTGGTCTACGTCTTTAAGTGCAATAATTCAGTAGAAATCTCTTCTTAATCTGGCTTTCACATCGGCTTTACTTGCGTGGTACCGACGAGCGAAGAAGAAAAAGAAAAAAACGTGGGAGGGAGTGTACTGGGTGTGGGTGGGTGTGAAGGGACGGGGAATTTGCGGAAAGCTACAGGCCAGTGTTTGTTCTTTCCTCTAGAATCATTCGCAAACGTCATACGAAAATGTGGCCGCTTTTTAAATCCCATGCGCATATCCGTAAACAACTGTTTTCGTTCTTCAGTCTTTGTCTACCCACCAGTTTCTGAACGGAATGGTTTTCATTTACCAACTACATGGTGCCTGGATAGTCACATTATTTTAGATTGTATATCAGGCGTATTTTTATCCACAGCATTCATTTACAAACACACTGAACTGATGTCCTTCATGGTGCAAGCGTTGAAACGATTTACGGTGATGTCAGGGCGAAGCAAACTTCATCGGTACCCGACTGAAAGCGTTGACTTTTTTAAGAGAATAAGAAAACAATGAAGATGAATGAACCGAGGTAGCAATTGTGTATAATAAATATAAAGTTGCAAGGAAAGAAAACATGACTGCATCGTGTTTCTCGTGCTTTCAAAGCTTTCCCTCAATTTCAGCATAGATGTCGGTGTAAGTGTTTCTTTCATTGCGTTTTCTGTTGCTTGTTACTACAGGTAGAAGAGATGCTGAAAAAGGCCATCATGAAGATGTGCTATTTCTGGAAACAACCGGAAAGCAGGTACAGTTATTTATTTTCCTTTAACCTATCTGATGTAATACTTCCGACTCATACCACAAGTCTAGAATGATAAAACATGAAGCGCATACACTGGAGCTCAGAGCGCTCAACACTACAAATAGAACAAAGATGTACGTCGAGATAAATACTGTTACCAATCTAACATAGCAAAATGTACTCAACGCAACATGTAACGTAATCGCAAGGTACAGTTTCCTTTCTAACTTTAAAAAAAAAAAAAAATGTATCTGACGACATTTCAGCAGATGAAATCTCGTTCAATTGTTCGAATACTGAAGCAAGTCAAAAGTGATTATTACGGATGGTTGCCTCCATCGCGTGTTAGCTTGGGGTCATTTTGAAAATGACTAAGTTCAGCACTCTGTGTGACCACAGAGTGAGTCGGTCACGGCTTGACATCTACATCTACATCTCATGAATCGGATAAAGCGCCCTAGTGGCTCCAGTGGGATGTTCTGCCACACCTGGACAACTGCTTCAAGAAGATCCTGTGCAGTCTGCGGTGGCTGCCATCGTTGCTGTAGTCCACGTTTCAGTTCGTCCCAGGCATGTTCAGTGGATAACAGATCAGAAGAAATGGTTGGTCGAGTCCGGGAAGTAACCTGGCCTATCGTACCTATCCTACCCTCCATTAGTACAAAAGACAAGTGTTCCTTGGAGTATGCTAAACACGTTACAACTCGTTTCCAAAGAACCCGTTGGGATGAGCAAGAGTTACCGCCCTTGACTACAAGATGTCGATATATCTGACCCGGAGGTCCATTGTTCTACACAAACTGTGCGATGTGTTCTTCACGATCTCATCCCGGTATCGCAAACCGATGACAGCACCTTGTAGATAAGGGGGTCTGTCCGATGACTGGCCCTGTTGCTTCCCCAGACCATAATCTTTCCATCGCCACGACGAACGCACCCCGGACTGCAGTTGTTCAAATTACAACTTCTAAAAACGATAATGGGAATAAAGCTGGAAGTTACTTTTTGTGTTGAGTACATTTACACATCACAGTTGATAGACAGTTGTTTTTTCTTTTCTTTTCTTCTTCAGTTTAAACTGGTTGCTGCGTATAAATGATTGTATATAATTTTACATAAATGGAGATCACATGTAAGACTTTGCAGGTGATTCGATGGAGTTGATTTGTTAAGTTGGATGTCATCAGCTAAATGATGAGGAATGACTGGCTGTGGTGTCTGAAGGTGGAGTGGTGTGCAAAAATAGCAGTGCGGGACCCAGCACGGAGCCCTGTAGAACACAAACTTCAGAAGACAAGAAGAGAAAACATAACTAAATTTGTTTGAAGTAACGAACAGTAAAAGGAAAAGGGAATGAACGAATCGTATTGTCTTCACAATCAGCCAGCGAATCTTCTTTTTTAATTTATTTTTTGCGCAAAGTAGAGTGACTGTTATAAACTTTATGAGTAGAAAATGTTTACTACTAATCTACCGCTACTACTGCTATTATTGCAATTGCTACTTACCGTTCCTGTTGCGCCTAGACTACTACTACTACCACCGCGTCCACATTTGCACCTCACCGAGCGATCGTAAAAATGGCTCCTTCCGAATAACCGCACACCCTTTACCAGCAAGCAGTGAATCCTTGTAGGTCTAAATACGTATAATTATTATCAACTCCATGCATAAGTGGGACCATTGCTCAGAGGATGCTGGTTTCTAAGTATCCTAAAACCATTAGTAAAATATTTATAAGTTTTTGCACAACTTAGGTTTTTACGCAGAAACAAAAAACAAAACAAAACATGGTTGACGGAAGTCAGATGGGGGGAGGGTCAGATGGCGTAATTAATGTGAAGTAAATGTTAAGTTCCGTCTCCACGGTACCCGCGTCCGGGGGCAAAGAGCGGCGCGGACAGCGGCAAAAGGGTCGCCGTACACTCCGAGCATCGCTTTCCGGCACCTTCCTCCAAACTCTGCCAGATTTAGTTACGCCACTGAAGGGGCACTCTTTATCTCCGCGCAGCTGTCCAGCGACGCGGTCAGCGCCCTCCGAAAGGCTCGGGTACTAGTATGACTGTAGAAGCAACCTAACGCCAAAGCATGCACGTAAACAAGAGACGCGTCCACCCAGTGTAAAATAAAAGAGAGAGTTCCGTCTCGATTCAAACGATTGTGGTTTTATTTGTGCTGGTGTAAACTTTGTTGGCGGCTATAAATGACATGCCTTGTTTTATTTGAGTTGTTTGTAAAAAAAAAAAAAAACTTTACTGTTTGAGCACCAACAAAAAACTGCTCGTTAGCTGACAGTTTTCTGGACCCTAAGGCGTAACTAAATACGGCAGTGGTTGAAGGAAGGATGTCGTAAACCAGTGCTTGGAGTCTAGGGTCGCCGTACACTCCGAGCATCGCTTTCCGGCACCATCTTCCAGACTCCGCCAGAATTGGTTACGCCACTGAAGGGGCACTCTTAAACTCCGCGCAGCTGTCGACCGACGCGGTCAGCGCCCTCTGAAAGGTTTGGGTACTAATATGACTGTGGAAATAACATAGCGCCCAAGCACCCACGTAAACATGAGACGCATCTGCCCCGGGTGAAAACAACAACGACAAGAAACAAAAACGTTCCGACTCGATTCGAACCCTGATTTTGGTTTGACTTGTGCTTGCGTAAGCAACGTGGTCAATTATAAAATAAACTTCTGATATAAATTGCGTTGTCTGTCACAAACTTACTGTCGTTTGAGCATCATCGAAAAACTGTTCGTTAGCTTTCGAGACCTGTGGCGTAATCAACTATGGCCGTTGTTGGAGGAAGGATCTCGTTAACCAGTGCTTGGAGTTTGGGGTCGCCGTACTCCTTACGTCGAATCGACACTACAACCGGCCGCAGCAGTCGCTCCGCCGGTAGTTGCGTAACAACATTTGCTTCGCGAACATAGTTCGGGTTATTCGTCGAACCTAAAAAAAAAAAGGTTCGGCGAACATAGTTGGTTCTTAATTGGGCGAACCGTTGTTTCGCAAACCTACTTCGGGTTATTCGTCGAACTGCGACAAAGCTATGTTCGGGGTTCAAAAAGCTTCGCTCAACATGTTCTGGGAACATTCGCCCAGTTCGACGAACCTTGCCTCTGACTGGCTGAGAGCAGAGAGCTCTCCTGTGGATGAGGAAGAAATAAAAACGGATGACGGTGTCGATACTTCAAGCCCGTTCTTAATTGGGCGAACTGTTTGTTCGCCGAACGTACTTCGGACAGTTCGACGAACTTTAATTCGTTTCTTCATTGAACGTTTAGTTCGCAGAACATTATTCGGACAGTTCGACGAATTATACTTTGTTTTTAACTGGATATAATGTGATGCAAGCTTCGGCCAGAACTTGCGGCAGAAGTGCAACAGACAGCATGATCCAAAATGCAGGCTAAAGTCAAGTCAATATACCTGACTCATCCCTCACAGGGTAATTCAACTAGCTACTATATCATTCTGGATCCCAGAGACAAGGGTGTGCCTCCCACAAGTCAACAAATAGGTCAATTCCCTCCGAAGCGAGTACACCGTCATCCATTTTTATTTGTTCTTTCTTCATAGTCCACTGGAGAGCTCTCTTTGCTCTCAACTAATCAGAAGCAAGATTCGCCGAACTTGGCAAATATTCCAAGAACATACTGAGCAAAGCTTTTTGCACCTAGAACATAGCTTCGTCGCAGTTCGACGAATAACCCGAACTAAGTTCGCGAAGCAAAAATTCGCCCAGTTAAATGTGTGTGTCAAGATGACGCACGGATCACTAATCTGTACGTCAAAATTCAAGTCTGTGCGTAATAGACCAGCAGTTATGCGTTATCGGGAGCACTCAACAACGATGACTCTGTCGAGAGTGACTTATCTTATGGTGTAAAATGCATACAACGTGCACAACCCATTAGAAATTGTTTAGCTCGATTTCGATTTTTGTTTTAGACTGACACATGCATCAGACTTTAGTTGTATTCTGTTTTAGGTCATCTCCCGACGGGCAACTGAAGACGCTTGTTTGTCAAGTGTTCATGGTACAGGAGCAGTTCA
Organism: Alviniconcha marisindica; assembly: GCA_018857735.1. Classification (NCBI taxonomy): domain Eukaryota; kingdom Metazoa; phylum Mollusca; class Gastropoda; family Provannidae; genus Alviniconcha; species Alviniconcha marisindica. The sequence continues at coordinate 202,091 of JABMCL010002261.1, forward strand.
ACGAGATCATCGCCAAAGACGACTATTTCGACCACGAACTCGTTCTCTGCATGATCAATGTCATGTTCCTGGCCTTGGATCGGCTTGCCCAGAAAGAAACTGTTTGCAAGGACAACAGTCAGCATACCTGGCAGCAGCAAGCCGAAACAAACACAGAGAAAGTGTGTGATTGGAATGCAGCAAGATTTCCGTTGCGTGTTTCACGTGACGGGCAACGCCGAGAACCTAGACTGTTAAAGCACGTAAAGGTAGCTTGTTCGTATATATTCTGATGCTGTGATGTACAACACAAGTACGACTCGAGCAAACAAATGCGAATGAGTTTTTTATTTGTGTTCAAAATAAGAGCCAAGTGATTCTGTGTGTGAAAGGACACAGATACACGAACCTATACCAGAATGACGATCAAAACACACGATGGCTGAAACGAACGCTTATTTTAATTTAATTTGGACACGAAAACAACATAGTTTAAACAAAAGCAGATAAGTGTCCTAGGTCTACCTCTCATTTTTCACTGCTTAGCTGTTTTTCAAGATTCGTTTTGTAGTTTGGAAAAGGGATTGCCCCGAAAACTCGCATGTTGTTTTTTGTCGCAAGAAATAGCGTTCTTTTTAACTTCTTATGTGTTTGGACCTTATTTAAATTTGAAAATACGAAACTGTGCACATGTTCATGGTAAAAAACAAAACAAAACAAAACTTTCAAGCAAGAAGCAGATAGATGATACACTGACAAACGACGAGACCAATGTAATTCGATCTAGATTCCACTTATTTTTTAGCTGAGGAAGACTAGAATATCGAAATAGTTACTGTACGCAGCAAACAACAGAAATATAGCGTTAAAAATATGTTTTTCGTTTTGTCTCTTTTGAAAGATCGGGCCGCGTTTACAGGCTCTGAAGCAGTATTTAGTCCGCAAATATTGTAAATCCTTCAAGGTCCTGACTTGTTTTAAGTCCTGGAAGGTCCCAGATTAGTATGAGTCTTAAAAAACGTATTATTAGGTCAGACAAAAATATAACTGCTCCAACATGGCCAGAAGTTTTACCAAGGAAGAGAACGGGCAGTGCCCAAGGTCCCGCTAAATTCTACATCTTAATTTGGCCTTCCTTTCGAAAACTGACCTGATTATATTATGTATGCTGGACCCCCCTGCCTCTACACCAATAGCGACGGTGAATGAAAAACAAAAACAAAAACTCACGAACCTACTCCTATTTTCTCCATATATTTATTCACCTACCAAAGCTGTCACGTTAGCTTTCAAGAGGATTGGTGGGATTATCTGAGAACAAATTCTAAATCTTATAATAACATTTCTACTGTTTCGAGCGAAGATTCAACCAACTACGCTGAGCATGCAGACAAGACCCAGCTGGGACGTATCTAAACGGACCCTCAGGGACAATAAACTTGACGTTATTCACCACGTGCGTTGACGTCCCATACCGTATTAAAAAAAATATATGGCAGATTTCTTTCCTACATACTGCGTAGTAATAATCCATTCTGAAGATGTTTATATCTAGTGTTTGCTGCTGTTGCTGACGTAACGTTTTCAGGTAGGTTGGACATGAATTTCGTTCTATTGTTTCTTTTCTTCTTCTTGTTTTTTTGGTTTTTCTTTCTTCAGATGTGGGCAAGGATTGTTCAGCAAACGGCAGACCTTGAAAACGAGCAACTCAAAAAGATGTGTGACTCCATCATCGCCCACAAATTTGAAGACGAACTCAAGAAAGTAATACATCAACAATCGATATACCTGATTTTTTGTGCTACTTATATAAACCAAGGCCAAAAAAGAAGAAGAGATGCGTTAATGAATTGTACTGTGTACTTATAGACATGTGTGTGTGTGTGTGTGTGTGTGTGTGTGTGTGTGTGTGTGTGTGTGTGCGTGTGTGCGCACGCGTGTGTGTTTGTGTGTGTATACATGTGTGTGTGCGTTTGTGCTAATTAGAGTCTAAAAGCTTTACATTATGTGCGACCAAGAGGCAAGTTTCCGTGTATGATTTTAGCATAGACAATAAACAATCTCATAATTGCCTCATATGTTCCCCTTATTTTTGGTCTCTGTTCTACCCCATCCCCCACTGCCCCACCCACCCCGCGCCAGGGTAGTAGGATACTGCGGACGCGGAAATTAGCGTCTCCTCTGTTGAGACCCCAGAGTTAATAGCCTGGACTCGGTAATATAGCCTTACATTCTTCGCCTTTTTCCAGCTAATTCTTCCTTGTCCTAATTTCGGTTTCCTGTCCATTCATCTTTTTTTCTTTCGTTTTTTCCCCTCCAGATTCCCGTAAGTTTTTACTGCGTTAGTTCTGGCTAAAGCAATTTCCCGCGTTGACCCGTGGAATAAAATAGATCATCTTGCTCTTCGTCACAACCGATTGATGTAGGTTCCTGTGTTGAGTGCCCGCGGAATATAAATCCGCTCCAAAAATACGTGAGATTGTGTATTGTAACAGTGAAGCTTGTGGTTGTTATGTTTGTGTGTTTGTGATTTCATAGCTTTTCTGGCCTCGGCTGAGTCCACACTGTGGGGGTTCCAGCTTGGAAAGTCTGATACTTATGTCTGTTGTATAGGTAAAAATGTATAGGTAAAATGTGAATATGCAGATTGTTCTTGACAGTTTTTTGACTGATTGCGTTTGCTTTTGATTGTGTTGTGTACGCAGCAGTGGTCCATTGTTTTAAGTGTGCTTTGTCGAATTTCATTTTTAACGATGCAAACGAATTTTGATTGTGTGGTTCGTGCTGATGAGACCCCATGCGGTTGACGTTACGTTAAAGTCCAAGAACTAATTAATTCATCTTTTTTTCTTCTTCTTCTTTCTTATAGACATTGAATTGTGCTGTTTGTTCTACCAGAAAAAAAGGAGCACTTCTTGGCATGGAACATTCTGCTTACTGTTTCAATCAACGACAAGGTCTTCGTCATTTTGGTGTGATGGCTTGTTTCAGATTTCTGCCGGAGACAAGCTTGAAGTGTTCCTCACACAGATCGAGATGCCACCTGCATTCACAGAAATACTCAGCCAACTGACATTTGGCTCTCTGGAACAAGCGTTTACAGTAAGTTATATTTTCACTTATTTTTCTTTTTCGATGACACTGAGCTGTCCAAAAGTGCACCACCCAAAGTTCGCTTCTCTTCCGTTCTATATTCAGACATGTATTGATGATATTCTGCTCTGGATGAATAGCAACAAGCTTAGGTTGAACACATAAGACTGAAGTTGTGCCTTTAGGCTCCTCATCTCGTCTAGAGTCGGTCGACAGTGAATGCGCAAACGTGGGCGGAAACGGTGTTCCTTTCAAAACGTCGGTTAGGTACCTCGGAGGCCGTCTCGATAGAACGTTGTCAGTGAAGAAGCACATCAACAGCATTTGCCGTGCGTCCTTCCTAGAGCTCCGACGTGTCGCATCAAGCAGACCGTATCTGTCCCAAAGTGCTGCTGGAAGACTTGTTGCGGCAATGGTCATAATTATCGCGCCTTCATATGACAAAACTCTAACTCTAAAGCCTTGCAACGCCTTTCTCAGGTTGTATCTGTCAGTGGTGCTTCCTCCGCTCCCGCGGCCCTAAACTTCGGTGTCCCCCAGGGGTCAGTGCTTGGTCCTATTCTCTTTGTCCTTTACACCCATCCTATTGCTGAAATTGTGTCATATCACTCTCTTTCACATCATAGTTTCTCTGATGACAACAAACTGTACAAATCTGGCAACATTACTCAACTTCCTGAAATTATTCATTCAACTCAGAGATACAAGACTGAGTATCAATAATCAACTGCAGTTAAACAATGATAAAACGGAAATGATTCTTATTGCTACAAAGACGGTTCTCAACTCTGACTCTGTTCCACAGTCCATAAATCTGGAGGGTTCTGACATCAAATCTGCCAACACAGTTCGCAACCTAGGTGTCTGTCTTGATTTTACTCTCTCTATCCAACAGCAAATCTCCTCCGTTTGTTGTATCTGCTCTCTTGAACTTCGTCGGATGAGTGCAATACGCCACTACCTGTCTGAAGATGTCACCAAAAAAACTGTTGTGAGCGTTTGTTCTTTCAAGACTAGATTATTGCAACTCACTTTGGGCGGGCTGTCCTAAGTATCTTCTTTCCACACTCCAAAAAGTACAGAACAATGCTGCAAGACTCATTTTCAAAACAACCAGATCTGCCCACGTCACTCCTATGCTTCATGGTCTTCACTGGCTACCTATTTAGCAGAGGATCGAATACAATTTGTCTTTGCTTTGCCTTCAGATCATTTCTCATCTACCTTTCAGAACTTCTTCACCTTTATACTCCGTCCCGGCAGCTCCGCTCTTCTACAGACTCCCGAGTGTTCAGAATACCATCCTTCCGAGCAAAGTCCTGTGGTCAGCGCTCTTTCTCTTACCAGGCTCCAGTTATCTGGAACCAGCTCCCTGTTTCTGTCCGCCATTCTACCTCTGTCAGCTCTTTTAAATCTTCCTTGAAAACCATTCCCTTAAAAAAAAAAACTTTTCTCTAGTCTCATTGCCCTGATATACGACTGGTGTGTGTGTGTGGGGGTAGTGGGGGTGGGAGGTCTGTGTGTGTGCGTGCGTGCGCGCGCGCGTGTGTGTGTGTGTGTGTGTGTGTGTGTGTGTGTGTGTGTGTGTGTGTGTGTGTGTGCGTTCATGTTGTATGCGTTGAATTTTGACAATATATTTGTAAAGAACGTGTAAGTACTTAGGGCCTGTGCGGGTTAGGAGCCGAAGTATTCATTATTATTATTATTATTAACTCTGTTTTCATGGGCTTACCAGCAGACTAGATCGCTCGATTACCGCGGGTGCAGAATAACACAGCACGGCTCCTGATGGAAAAAAAGAAGAAGACGAGATCACGTAACACCGCTTCTCAAGGAACTTCACTGGCTGCCCGTAAAATTCCGCTGCCAGTACATGATCGCGACTCTTGCTTACCGCCATTTTGAAGGGTCTTTACATCCTTATCTTCCTTCAGCTCTCCGCACTTACGAACCGTCTGGCTCTCTCCGATCTTCTAATAAAAAGCTGCTCAAAATTCCAAAGCGAAATCTCAGATCATTCCGACAACGTTCTTTCAGTTTCATATGGAATTTGGTATTCACCGCCGGCCACTCTCAGAAATTTACATTGTCCCAGTTCAAATCTCTTGTCAAACCTTCCTGTTTGCCGAAGCTTTCCAGTAGAATTCAGTACTTAGTCTAAAAAACGAAAACAAAGGTTAATTGCCTGTGTATGGCTTGTTGAATGTACACGGGGGGAGGGGGGGGGGGGGGGGGGGGGGGGGGAGAGAGATTCAGAAGACAAACTCAGTTTGTTGTTGTTGTTGAGTATCGACCATTTACTCACTGTTGTATTGGAGTGGGCGAGTGGGGACTAACTCGTGCGTGCATGTGTGTGTGTGTGTGTGTGTGTGTGTGTGTGTGTGTGTGTGTGTGTTTTGTTTTATTGTTTTGTTTTATTCAGGTAGCAAAAATAGTTTTATCCCTAGGTGTAAGTTAGAGCAAAGAAGGTCACAGGCGAAATGACCCCCAGCTGGTATGAATAAGAAACAAGGGACTTTATTAGCGCGTGACACGATCACAACAGTAAAGACCTTAGTCGCTACTGTGAGCGCTCGGTCCATTGATGGCAAAAGAATGTCTGAAATGAGGCGGCTGAGAACCACAACAAAAGTCTTTTTGATAAGATCCAAACACATAGACGGTTAAAAGGAACGCTACCGGTCATCCTTGTTTTTGATATTTTGATAATAACCCATGCTGACCTGCCTACTTCACGATAGTTGTGCTCGGTTGCTGCCAACTCTGCTATTGCAGGTATGCAATTATTACGAATCTGATTATAGGCTGAAATGGCAAACATTGCAAGCCATGCTATGAGCATTTATCACACCGGTGAACATAAATGTTTGTACAGATCACTGACGATGTGTTATGATGAGGTTATTTATTATTCCATATGCAGGTCAGGTTGGTTTTGCGGGTGAATATGTGTGAACATGTATGTAGCAAAACACAGCCTGTCAAATCACTATAGCATGTTATTTAAAATAGTCTCCTGAGGACTTGTTTTAAACTGAACTGATACTGTGCATAATTTTTGTATGGATCATAAGCTGGATTGCATGCGTATTGAAAAAAGAGAGAAAGATTTCATTTTTTTACAAGTTTCAAACCATCATTGGTGCAATCAACTGGTGTGGCGTCTCTGGTTGCTTGGCTCATTTTCTCCGTCAATTTAAATTTTAACTTGTTTGGACTGAGATTGGTGTGTACATGGATTGGACTGGATTACTTGTGGGTGGGTGTTTTGTGCTGATTAGTTTACCCGCGGCTCCAAGACCTCTCTGGATTTGTTCGTTTCTTCGTCTGACTTTGAGTGCGATCGCTCAGTGGCTGCCATTCTGGCTGGCTGAAACGTTCCTGCACGTACAAGCAGCATCGCGCACTGTTGAGAGCCGCTGTGTGATTGCTGAGGCTTGTGTGGACACTTGCACTGTAAGCATCGGGTCCTCGTGCACCGCGCCTGCTCTCCGCTACACGCGAGCAAAACGGTTTTCCTTTCCTTCCGCGACTCTTGACCCCTTGTTGACCTCTCGACATCAGGACTTGGCAGCTTACTAGAGTCAAAAAACCAAATTAGTAATTATGTGCGCATAATATTACTAGTTATATACACATCAGTACTGATATTGTTTCCACATAATTGTAGCTATGTACTGTTGACGCAAGTATACCGTTGAAAGCAGCACGAAAGGCTCATAATTACCGTTATGTGAACATAATTAGTAACTGTATGCTTCTGACGCCAGTAAGTCATTGGAACCAAACGTCAAAAGACATATTTACTAACTGTGTAGAGATACTCAGTAATTATGTTCAGATAATTAATTATTAATATTGAAATAACCCTTTCGTGCTTCGGCCAACGGCGTACTAGCGTCAAAAACACACAATTAATGGCAACGCATGCGCAAAGGACAGTCAGTTCGGAGCTCGGTCTGATTTCAAGGATGGAAGTGTCAACCGTCGGGTCGCTTAACCAAAGAAGCTTTATTACGGGGTTCCTCAGGGTTCAGCCTCGGGCCCAGTACTCTTTACTCTGTGCACTAAACCATTGCCTGGCTTGAAGTCATTTCTCAAAGTAGGTGCAGTCATCAAACATTTGATGATGATACGCAGCTTCCTCAGTCATCAACTGCATCTGAGTTTCATTCACTAATTGTTGTCGTTGAGCAATGTGTTGACTCTGGTGGGAGATGGATTAATAGTATTAGGCTGAAGCTGGACAGTAACAAAACTGAAGCGCTTCTGGTTGCATCTCGTAGAAGGGTTAGCGTACGTGTGACAAGATAACCACTTGAGAGTTGCCAACTATGATACTTTCTCCAAGGCCATATTAAAAATATCAGGATGTACTTTGCGCTACTCTGTCTATGGTGAAGCATACTGACCACATCAGATATTCAACCTGATTCATATTTATTTATTTTTAGTTCTGTCCGTCATCTCCTGACGACGAAAGCCACTGCTCAGCTGATATGTTCTTTTGATCTCAGTCGATAGGACTACTGCAATTCTTTGCTCATCGACATCAACTGTGATCAGATGTACAGGCTGAGGAAGGTTCAAAACGGGCTACACAGCGAAAGTTGTTTTTCGCAAAAGCAGACATGAACACGTTAGACCACTGCTTTGGCTGCCACTCAAAGAAAAGGTCATTTTTTCAAGATAGGCACCTTTGCTTTCCGTTTCTTTGACCGTATCCTGTCATTATGTCTCTCTCTCTCTCTCTGTACACCCCGCCTCTCTCTCTCTGTACACCCCGCCTCTCTCTCTCTGTACACCCCGCCTCTCTCTCTCTGTACACCCCGCCTCTTACTCCCCATTTCAGTTCAGATGTAAGAAGTCTTTCTTGTGCAGGATGGAACTTGATGGCTTTGGTTACCGGTCGGTCTCTGTTTAGGTTCCCCTTGTTTGGAGCAACCTTCTACTCACACCGCAGTTCTTTCTCACAGTTCGAAACTTCCCTTCTCTTCACGTCTGCTACTCTGAGCTACTCTAGCCCTCTCTAGCTCTAGCTTTGAAGGATTTACCAGTACGCTTTGTTTGTTATTGTTTTTGCTGCGGACGTCTTCAGTGACGGGTAATTATTCGGGGAGGGGTGTGTAGAGAGATTGGGGGGAAAAGCTAGGGGTTGCGAGAATGTGCGAGCAAGCGTGCGAGCGTGCGTGTGTGCGTGTGTGTGTGTGTGTGTCACTTGTGTGTGTGTGTGCATGAGGGGGAGAGAGAGGGATATAGTGAGCTGTGTGATGCGTTATTAAGCTAGTTTGTGTATTGTTGTACTGTTTCATGGACAACGCTTTTGGGTCTCACACATGTATGATAGAGGCCTTGTTTCGGTGCGTTCAAAATGCATTTATTGTTACTGTAAAAAAAATATTACAAGACGTCAGTGAAGGGTCTAGGCTTTCATCGTGATCATGCGACACTGTCGGTGCAGCAGCACAGCAGTAGTGTCTGCCGGGCAACCTTCTTGGAGCTTCGGAAAATGTAAACCAACCACTGTAACTGTATCGTAACTCAACCGCAAGGTTTCCTCGATGATAACTTCGCGATTGGACTACTGAACTTTTCACACTTGTAGAAAGTCCAGAACTCCGCTGTTTGACTTAATTGCGAGAGCATGTTGCACCGCTGCTCAAGGAACTGAACTGGCCTGCAGGGAATTTAGACTGATTCAGTACAAGATTGCCACCTCTGAGTACTGCCACTTTGAATGATCAGTTCATCCATGTCTGTCCGCGTCTCTAATTAGTACCTGTCAGCCATCTCGTTCTTTGCGATCCTCTCATAAAAATGCGTCTCAACTTCCGGAAAGCTAGTCAATACCTTCGGTCAGCGCTCATTTACATTCTTGGCGCCCCTAGTTTCTGGAACTCGTTGCCTGCTAATCTGAGAAACGCTTCCTCGGTTGCCTGCTTTAGATCTCAGCTGAAAATTCACCTGTTCCATCTAGGTTAGTTTGTTAATGTACTTTAAACTTTTGTTTGTTTTTTTATGTTTAGTTTAGTACTGCCTTTGTACTGATCCTGTCGGTTTTTCTATTTCGCATTCATCGTTATACTGCTTGACTTCCCACGTGCATGTGAGTGTGTGTGTGGTTTGTCACAATATCAGTCACTGATTATGTACTGGACCTATGTCTGCATTGTCCATGCTAAAATCTTACAGCGAAATGTGTCTTTTGTCTGCATACTGTATAACATTACATTTTAAGCGCGTTGAGCCGGTATAATGTAGGGAATTACGCCATGCAAGAAATCTGTATTATTATTATTATTTTAATCACAGTAAAAACGGCCATTTTGTTCAGGATCAGTCGACCCTCCTGTCAGGAGAAATGAACTCACGACTCAGCGGCTTGCTGTCCAACTTGCTGGAACTGAAGTGGAAAGAACTGGTGCCAAAGGAGCAGAACGCTTTCACTTTCACAGTTACTTGGCAACCCATGATCCACTACTTGGAAATATCAAGTAAACTTTCATTTTTTCGAGAGTTCTATGGAATAAGTGAGCTTGTCCACCGTTCCCCGTTTCTGTTAAATTAAATTAAATCTTTATTATTCATCAATATACAAAGCATAACAACGAAAACTTTCCTTTGACACATGGGCTCAAGACTCAAGAAGGTACATTTCAAATAGCAATAATATAAAATAAATACGTTAAAAAAAATAATATATATATATCTCATTCTCACATTGTCTCCCCCTCACGCCCGCCCCGGCTTCTTCCGCTGACATACACCCGCAAACACATGTGTAACGTTCAGAACACGCGTGGACCCGCGCGCGTACATGCACGCACGCACTATTTCCGATCTTCAAAGTTGAATAAACCAACATCTTCAGATTAGTCACTGCCGCCGACTTGGTCAAAGATTTTACTAAAGAACAGAACCAGCAGTGCCCAGCGTCACTAAATTGTGCATCTTAATATATGCACAATATGGCGAAGCTCTGCACTGCTGGTTCTGTTCTTTAGTAAAATCTTTGACCAAGTCGGAGGCAGTGACTAATCTGCTGATGTTGGGCTATTCAACTTTGAAGATCGGAAATAGGGCTCTGATGCTCAAGCGCTCGCAGTTGAAATTTTGGATTTTGCCGTTAGCCATTGCTGGATTCGTCAGTACGTGTGGCCACGCCGGCACCCCACAGGTATAACATTTCGGAACTCAGTTGATTTTTCGGAATTTCTGGGACAAAGACTATTTTTCAGGATCAGAATTTAGAATATTTTTCTAACTCGAAGAACTCTGAACATTTCTTGGCTTTTTTAACTCAGTTTCTTTTTCGAACCTACTGGAACATAGACTATTTTTCAAGACCTCAGAGAATGGAATATTTTCGGACCTTTCAAAACCTTGAACCTTCCAAGACTATTTTTCAGCCTCGAAGAACTTAGACAATTTTTGGGGACTTCGGAAATCCGTTTATATTTCGGACCCGCTGAGACCAAATATTTTGGTACCTTTCAAAACGTACATTTTTTTTTTTACCTCAAGGAACAAAAGAATCTTGACTATTAGACTATTTTTGCCATTTCAGAACTTACAATTGTTTTTACCTCGAGGACCTTTGAACATTTTGGGCCTTGAAAAACAATATTTTTTCAGAGATCTCAAAACTTGGAAAACTGTCAGACTTTTCAAAACACTATTTTTCGGCATTTCGGAACTTAGAATACTTTCGGACAACTCAAGCCACGGAAAATATTCGAAGATCTCAGGACTTGGAGTATTTTTGGGCGCGTGGCTCGACTTATTACCAACGTAGCTCGAGTTATTACCAAACAGATCAAATATATTATTATTTTAGACGCTATAGTTGTACATTAGTGGCAACTTTGGTTTGTTTTGTACACATGCACATATAGCCCTAACTGTAACTAGTCTAATATATTTTCAGGGAAAAACAAACAAACTGTGCATGTGTATTAATTTTTTGTTTCATGCAAAAATCTTGCGTCGGCTTACACAAGTATATTATTAGGAAAGTATTTTAACGAAACGTTGGTACAATACCTAACCCCGTTTGTGTAACAAAAGATAATTCAACACCCGTGTGTGTGTGGGTGGGGGGGGGGGGGTGCGTGCGTGCGTGCGTGCGTGCGTGCGTGTGTGTGTGTGTGTGTGTGTGTGTGTGTGTGTGTGTGTGTGTGTGTGTGTGTGTGTGTGTGTGTGTGCTACTTTTGCTGTGAAATGGGATGTAAAATATTTATTTTTATTTTTATTTGACTTAGTTATATATTGCTTGTGCGTGCTTGTGACTGGAAAGGGACAGGTAGCTGGGTGATTTCTTCTCTCCCTCTTGTTGTTGTTGTTGTTGTATGTGTTGTTGTGCGTGCGTGCGTGCATGTGTGTGTTCGTTTTTTTTTTTTCCATTGGTAATGGGTCTCTTCTGTCATTAGTTTCATAGGCTCGTGTGTTCTATGTATTGGTGGTTGTTGCCCAGTTTACTATCCTTTGTCATTCACCAAGTAATAGCTTTATGTTTCATTACAGTGACAGTTGTGCATTATATATTTATGGATATGTGCAAATGTCAAATGAAAATGATGTAACACTCTTGAAACAAAAAAAGAGTACTACAATTTCTTTTTGTTTGAATATAGAGAGAAAAAATAGTTGATTCCATTCATTTCTGCAGTTTCAGTTATAACAAACTGTTTGATAATTATTCTTCATTTCCAACGTTGGCTGTTGGATTGAATTTGGAGTTTCTATTTGTTACTATTTTGCTTTCACAGAGAACACGAAGAACTTTGCCAAGCTGAACAAGAAGGCTCAGGACATCACCGTTGAAGCCATGGAATCCATCACAGCTGCAATGACCTCATTGTTTGAAGGCAATATTCAGCTTTCTACGTTGCAGTTCCTTGCCGACAATCAGAGACGATTTGTTGCCATTGCCGAATGCACTGATGTAAAGAAGTCAGACCTCTGCCATCTAATGGAAGTTCGCATGCATGAGATGAAGACCTATGAGGCGAACAACGTCTACGTGGGAAAGCTCTTCGAGTATTGTCAGGAGTATCTGAGGACAGGTATTGCTGGCCTGCCAGTGACAACAATACAATACGATATAGCCCAGGTCCGCAGAACAAAATTGATGCATGCCGAATTTAAGACAAGCATTCTCTGATAGTATTAAGATAGGTCAAAGCACACATACAAATTTCAAAAACAGAAGATAAAAATTTTTACAGGACAACGCGAACTAACCAATACATCTTTGGAGCAGATGCCTTTAGCCCGGCGATGGACAAATAAACTGTTATGGTAAAAATGACCATAAAAAAAACAAAAGGGTAGAGACGAAAGACTTGGCCATCTTTGCGGGCGTTTTTAAATATCTGTGTGTGTGGGTGTGTGTGTGTGTGTGTGTACTGTAGTGTCTTCGCTAGTCGTCTAGAATGTATGTCGTGTGCAAGAAAGCGTGACGCATAAAAATATGACGTATTTTATACTTGAATTACGTTCCGTAGGAATCAGACTAGCCGACCGGGCAGACCTTGAAAAAGCCCCAGGATGGGCAACAGTTTGGAGTAAAACCAAGACATGCTTGGACTTTGTGTTACACACACACACACACACACACACACACACACACACACACACACACACACACATTTCAATTTCGCGACCATCACTCCCTTCCTTCCCATCCACAACATTATGTCTTTCTCGGTATGGTTCTTTCTTGCAATCGGGTATTGAGGACGCATACATTAAGGCGCTCTGTTGAGAACCAAGAGCTGACAAATGGTCTCCCTTTAAAACCTCGAGTATATCAGAATTAGCCACACATGCTTCACAG
>JABMCL010002261.1:220000-222500 GCA_018857735.1 Alviniconcha marisindica
TTTTCAGGGACAAAACAAGGTCATGGCAATCCGTGATATTGACCAGAGTGTTCGTGACATGTGCACACAGCTTGAAGGACTGTCGCCGTATGACATCAACTGTTTGAAAGACTTTCTGGAACCTCGTTGTCAGCAGTTTGTTTCGTGGGTTAGAGAAACAATGAAAGGTAATATTTACTGAGAAGGTACAGCGGGGGGATTGTACATTCATTATATTATACACTAACTTTGTCATTTGTTTGCAAGTTGTGTAACATGTTTACATTTGGATCTGGTGATGCCTATCATCAGCATTAAACAATAACCTGCACGTTTGTACAATTTTCAGTGGTTTTGGTCTATGTACAAGGTTGCAGCGGCATGCACAAAATATGCATACTCATTAACTCACATTGAACTTGATGTTGTGATTATGTGATCATTACCACAGATGCCACGGTTTCTGGGCCAAGTAATTATGAAAGTGCGCATGACCTATGGCCGCAAAGCGCTGTACCTTAATTGTGACCTGTATCGGATTCTCGCTGACGTCTGCTTCTTGCAAAACAAAACCCCTCCCTGTTTTCCTATCAAAACAGAGCTGATTATGCGTCCAAAAGTGCTTTTCAAAGACAATTATTTGCTCTGAGTTTTTGCCATTTTCAACATTGTCAAAATCAGAATTTGAGGCAGTTTATGACAGAATGTGTTTGCGATTAAAAAAATTCAGTTGCTTGCTATACTGTTGATTAAAGAATACCATGTCCTTTTTTTCACGCCATGTTAGGAAAAGGCAAGTGAGCCAAGTATTTAAATAATAAAAAATACATAGCCAAAAACAAATAACATATCACTTACCATAGAGGCACTTGTAAAGTACACAGTGGCACCAACTTCTAGCTACGATCGCGGCATCTATGTTTGCTAGTTTGTCTAAATAACCATCAAAAATAATTTCAGGGCCAACGCTTTTCGGTCAGTCTCTTCTCCATATGTACCGATCATAATTATTATTTGGTTTTACTCATTATTATTAAATGGTCCGAACAGGCGTAAGGCATGGCTGGCACTTGACCTTGAGTGTACTGTCACGCGTCAGGGAAACTTTGTCCTTGATGTTCGATGTTGTTGATTTGTTACCGATGACAACGGCACCCATCACTCCCACATACGTGTATGCAATCCCACAGCTCTCACGCACGACATGTTCTCACACATGCACTGTGGGTGATCCACTCACGCACTCACTCCTTTTCTCACGCAACATCATATGTATGTCACAACCATGATGTTTCATTCAGTTCGCTATTGTAGTATTGAAAACGCTACACTACTGTCTAACACTAAACGTAAAACCCGGGTATTACTAAGTAAATAATACTCTACAGACCTGGCCAGGCTTCACTCATCAACACACACGCACTCCAGCTACACAGTCCATGTCATCTTGAGGACGCGACGTCGATGTGGAGCCAGTGGCGATCATTTGCAGGCCGCAGTCCTGTCGGAGTCTGTGTTATGTCCTCGCAATGACGGCGATGATAGTGGTAGTGGCTACCACAGCCGGGCCGGGTTTATGTCACACGCTCATTCACCATTTACCTCACCTCCTCATCTCTCCTTCACCAGTTCATTTCGCATTTGTTTTTCTGATTGTTCGCTGGTAGCCGTAGCTCACATGTACATCATAAGAATCACCGTGCCACGTTCTCAATCATCCGTAATCCCCCCTCCTCTTCATGCTCGTGTCTTGCTACCTCTCACTTCTCTCGAGCCCCGGCTCCGACTCCGACTTATCTTAAACGGGAACTATTTTCTGTCCAGAGTGTCTGGAACTTCCTATTTTATTCTCTCATTAAGGTATGGCGCGAATCACCCCTACTAATCACCTTATCTCTCCCCTCCCCGAGTCTGCTGTCCCTAGAGGCTGACATTGATCACCCTGACCCGACGTTCCCACTGCCCGCCGAGCCATCGCCACACCCTTCCCCGGCCCCCTTTTCTCTGTCCCTCGCAGGTGGCCGCCTAGTCGAAATAGTCGCCCAATCATCATTACTTGGCACTCTCTGCCTGCATCCGACTGATTTATTCATTTTGCACTTTGACATGTACTTATATCTATTTTATGCAGCTTGCATTTCCCTGACATGGATTTGAACCGACTGGTCGGCTTGTTTGGTGCCCATGCTCATCCGACAATGAATAATATTCCCCGAAAGCAGAAGCAATAATCATATTTAATATGATTATTGCTTCTGCTTAGGGTACACCTGTTGAGCTTATAACCAGCCCAAAATCTGAAACAGAACGAGGCCCTGAGCGCTCGTGCAGAATCAACATACAAGGGAGTTAATTAGCGCTCAAAATACATAACACAAGTACAACAACGAAGACCTGAGCCGCCTACGGTAACTCTCACCAGGCAAATACAAAGTATATAAATTCCACCAGCGGTACATGCCTGGGCATAGTTCAGGAGCTGTGTGAGAGTCGAGGTGGCCGTCCTGGGCTGTTCGTCTTA
>JABMCL010002261.1:227500-348268 GCA_018857735.1 Alviniconcha marisindica
ATTGGCAATAGTTTATAAGGTTACGGTGTCGAAAATGACTATATGACTACTATAAGCTGATGTCTTCGGAAACATGTCACCACCATCCCTCTTGAGGATAGACGGACAGTCGCTGCGGAGCATGATGGTCTTCAAAGATTGGTGGTAGCGCGATCCAAATGCATGGCTCGGAGGCCTTACTTCTGTTCTTTTCTTCTTCTTCTTTCTTCTACTTTTTTTCTTTTCTTCCCATGCTGACAATGCCTTTGTGTACGTGTCAGCAACAAAGGCCAACATTTTCAGTGAGGGCGAGGTGCAGCTGCTGCCGCACCCATCATGTTCACCAGACCTCTTTCCATCCAACTACTTCCTATTCCCAGAAAGAGCAACTGAAGGGTACCCTGTTTGAGAGCGCGAAAGATGTATGTCAAGCATTCATGAGGGCTGTTCAAGACATACCCAAATCAACCTGGCCTGACGAGTGGAACAAGTTGTTTCAACAGGCATGACATCGTGCATGGCTGCTGAAATACGATTCTTTAAAAAATGGAGTACTTTTTGGTCTGGGAGTCCCAGCCATTATAGCGAGTATCCAGAAACTTTGGGAGCATCCCTATTAGTCTTACTGGTTTTAGCATGTATGTATTATGTTTATTGAGCTTTGATAAGGTGTGTTTCACCCTGAGATAATTGTCATAGTTGACTGGATGTAAAATGTCCTTTCGTTCCCCATGTAGTCTGATCAGTGGTTTTACAAGAACTTCTTTTTGTTAATTAATCTGGCTTTACATCGGTTTCACTTGCGTGGTACCGACCGGCGTTTTACAAGAACGCTCAGGCGTCGTCCTTGTGTGCAGATCATGGACAGCATGGTTCGCCTCGGAAAGAAATACGTTCAGTTGTGTGAAGATGGCTGTATCCTGTTCCTAGAGTGGAGTGTCAACTTTCTGTGTGACAAATCCACCCCCGTGTGTTGTACCTCCGAGTTCTCAGGGGACGAAATGCTGAAGGGACACCGATCAAAACAAGACTTAGAGGTTTGTCTCCACCATACTGTGACCATTTGCGACCGATTAATAAGATGTTAACGACATTAAATGTTGATTTTACATTATACAAGATTCATTAATTTCATTCCAAGTCGCCTTTGTAAACTAATATACATGCGTGGGGGGAGGGGGGGTGCACAGAGAGATAGCAACACAGTGATGCAGACAGACAGACAGAGAGAGAGAGAGAGAGAGACCGGGGGGGGGGGGCGTAGAGAGAGGGACACAGAAAGAGAGAGGAGGGGAGTAGGACAGAGAGTCGGAGAGGGGGACAGAGAGAGGCAGACAGGCATGCAGACAGAGAGAAACAGACAGGCATGCAGACAGAGAGATGCAGACAGAGAGAAACAGACAGGCATGCAGACAGAGAGAAACAGACAGGCATGCAGAAAAAGATAGAGACAGACTGGTGGATAGAGGCAGACGGGCAGGCATGCAGACAGAGAGAGGCAGACAGGCATTCAGACAAAGAGGCAGACTGGCAGACAGAGACAAGCAGGCATGCAGACAGAGAGAGGCAGGCATACAGACAAAGAGAGAGGCAGACTGGCGCCTGCAGTCTGAGACTGAGTCTGCAGACTAAGAGAGGGGCAGGTAGACAGGGATGCAAACAAAGAGAGGGGCAGACAGGCAGACAAAGAGAGGCAGACAGGTAGGCATGCAGACGGAAAGTGAGAGTCAGGCAGGGAGATACAGATGGCATGCAAACAGAGAGAGAGAGAGGGGGTGAGCGAGAGACAGAGAGGGGGGAGGAGGGAAAGAGAGAGGGACAGAGACTTATGCACACACACATACACACACACACACACACACACACACACACACACACACACACACACACACACACACACACACACACACACACACACACAGGGAGAGACAGAAAGGGGGGGGGGGGCAGAGAAAGAAATATTTCATTTTCCAAAATAACTACATTAATACTTATTGAACAGGGAGGGAAGGGAAGAAAAGATGCCAGCAGTATACTACTAACAGGCAAGCAGGCACTAATTTTTAAACCAGCAGGCTATAACCATTGTAATTGAACTTGGGTATACCAACAGGACTTCATTGCTGGTGTGGCTGCATTCTTGGAAAAATGCCACACAGAGTGGATGAACTACGTTGACGGAAAGCGAAGGGAATACCCTGAATTCAACCTGTTCATCATAAAGCAACTGGTGTTCTTGCAACAAGAACTGGTCAAAGTTGGAACTGGTGATGTTTCTAAGTATGCGGTTTGATTTCTTCTTGTGCTTCCTTTTGTGTGAAACGTGTTTAGCATATTCTTGTATTTGTATCAGTGTTTATTGTGTGGGTAATTTATTGTGCAGAATTAATTCTTTTTAACATTCTGTAGATTTCACAGAGAGAACACTGGAAGTATTTGAATTTTACACATCTGCCAAAAAAAAACGGAGATTGGTAGGGTGGAAGTTTTCATAAATACAAGATCTGTCCACTGCCGTCTTTTCAGAGCGTATTACCTTTTCCCATACCCTAGTCCAGTATTAAGGCACGTAGTTGCAAAAGTTGAAACAGCATAGCAAGAAGGGAATAACACCTTTAGGGACTGTAAAAGTGTGAAGTAGATCATATGGTTATTTGTTCATGTTGTACGGCCCAAGTGTAATCAGAAATGGTGCGCTGCTGGTAGTCGATTGTTCATGGTGCTTGTATCATAGAACAAATAAGCAATTACTTAGTATCTAAGTTTCTCTACTCTTTTATGGTATGGTCATTATACAGATGAACTACGCAAAATTGACTCTTAAACTTCAATATTTTTAGACTCCTCTACCCGCTGTTGTCCCTGGTGAAAGTAGACTGCACACCTGATGACGTGGAGTGGGCTCTTGACGAAGCTATGGATGAGGTCGTTAGAATGAAGCAGAAACTACAGGGGCAACAGCAGCAGATCCAGCAACAGGAAGAAGAGAAAAGGGAGACCAAAGAGAAGATTGCCAGGTTTCTCAAAGAGCTGAAAGATGCTGACATTCCTAGACACAAGGCACTCAGGGCACTGGATGCGGTAGGCCCAGATGATCCCGATGAAGGTAGGCTGATCTATTCTACTCTGTTTGTCTGTATATTTTGGTGCAGTTTTCCCTCCCATTTTTTTTTCAAGATTCATTTGCCTCAGTACTTCAGCTGCATTTTAATGTAGACGAAAAGTTCACTTAATTAGCAGGACATTATGTAATAATGAACTATTTCGAAAACATTAGCAAAGATACACAGTTTATGCTTTTTGAAAGAAATAGATCGACCTGCGAGGGTTTTCTCTAAATCGCCTCTTTGGTAGGGATCTAATTAAATATTGCAGTACAACTCGTATTGTCTTCATCCAGGGATTGTATGGTGCATGGAAAATGACTGTGAAGAGGAAGAAGAGGACGCTGACAATGAGGGACAGGAGGAAGGAGAAGAGGAGAAGAAGCAAGTTGGCAAGAGACTGACAGAACTGGTCTTAACGCATCAGTCGATCGCAGACAGTGCTATTGAGTGGCTCCAACAAACCGATACAGGGTACGAAACCGTACAGGCCTATTATGTTTGCCAGTGTGTATGAGGGACGTTCACTGTAATGTGAGACATAGTGAATGAGAAATTGAATATGTACATAGGCCATTTTCTGTTTACTTCTCAATGTTTTCATCTCTGCAGCTACACAATTTCGATCATATCTATTTGTATCGGTCAAACACTGAAACATCATTGATTTGTGGGTTGTCTTTTTTTCTTTTCTTTTTTTTTCTTTTTTCTTTTTCGGGGGAGGGGGGGGGGGGGGGGGGGCACCTGGCCTTTTTTTGTGCTTTTCAATTAGACTCTGTCATGGATGCATATCTAGGTCTCGTCATCAGTACTGATCTCATCCAGGCGTCTAGGATTACAAGTGTCAGTGACTTAAGCCAGTGTTTTCGAATAAGCGATCCATACCTTTTCATTTTCAGGCCCCAAAATGTAAGCAGTTCACTGACAGGACTTTGTGGTTGCTTTGGGCTCACCCGTGTCAGTGAGAGATGGTGCTGTACAAATGACTGCTATTGTTGTTGTTGTTGTTGTTATTGATGTGAGCAAGTGCTCTTTGTACGTTTTTACAATAATCCCGCCCCGGTTATCAGATCCATGCAATTTCATTACTGTACTGTTAGTAACCCGGGAACCGGAGCAGACGACGCTTTTGTTTTGAAGCGCTGCGTGTTGCGTAACGCCACATGGCCTTCACACAGCCGACCGGCGATAGCCGCTGGTGCGCGCCATTTTCAAATCTGTTTACTCCCTTAATATTTTAACCGCTTGTTTGTTTGTTTACCTACTCTTTGTTTACCTAGTCCTTTTATGCACCAAGCCATGTGTAATATAATTTGGCATCTTAGAATGTTTATTTAGATCTTATTTAGACGCAGGATCGAGCTTAATCAGTAGCCGATGCCTCTCTGGGTCCATTCTTTTTATAGCCGTCGTCTGCATGGCGCGTTCTCTGTTTAGTACTAGTGAATAGTAGTGAATCGTTGTTTTGACTCGATTGAAGTAATTCTGTATCGATCAATGCTTTGTCGTATAGTATTTTGCTTAGCTGACTTCATGTTTAGTGTTTATTTTGGGTTGAAATTAACTTATTGAGTATTGTGTACTGTAGAAGCTAAGTTATATTCATAGACTACTTGGTATCACTATCAGCGCTGCTGCGACTAAAATAACGCGCTCCAGGCGAAAGTTCGCACCATTTGTTTTAGTACTAGTCTTTGAGTGTGTCTTGCTTCTCATATAGAGCGTTGTATTGTAATTGTTATGTACCATTTTAACCGTGGGAGCGTGCACTTTATTCTGATGTAAGTTTTATTGACAGTTATATTTTGTACATTGTGTTAGTTGTGATTTAGTTGTACGAATCTGCTTAGAGACAGGTGCAAGCCACGCTTCCCACTCTTGTTGCAAATTAAATAAGTCATGTGTGTACATTTTGTTTATACGATTTAAAAGGTTGTAACTGTAGCTTTTATTTGATGTATTTCATGTTTTAATTAGTTTAGTTATTGTTGAGGAAACTGTATTTGTGCGGGCCAAGGAAACACAATTGTCAGCCATTTTGTGGTCCAGAGGGCTGATTTCATTGTAGCGATAGCGTGTGTTCTTTGCGGCCCGCGCAGTTCTCTTATCTATGCGTGCGCGTGAGGATTTTGGGGTGCTGAGAAAGTTGTCTGCTGCTGTAGAATAAAAACCTGATTGCTGCCGTTCGCCTGCTGTGGTCTCCATTTTGACCGACTCCGCTGCCTGGGTCACTGTCCTTCTTCCGCTCCATTACATTATTATTATTATTACTGTTCAACGGTACACCGCGGTTGGGATGAGGCAGAGGCTGGGCATGCTTTCTGCAAGTCTGCAACTGTGTCAGATGCACGACCTTACCTTTATGAAGGAGCAAAGGTCGTAGTCCGAAAAGGGCAAATCAGAAGCTGTAATTTTGTGTGTGCAGTTTTGTATCGTGTTCTTAGCATCGTGTCATAAATTTCACAATGAAGTTAAATTGAGTGTCTCGCCTCTCAGTGAATGTGTCTCGTACATACTTGCCATGTGCACTGTGTCTGTTGTTTATCAAACATGTTGCAAATCTATACACGTATACCTACCCGTCTAGTTATGAATTTGTTTCGCAAACCTTAAACGAACTAGCTTTCTCAGATTTGGTGAACAAATACTTTTGGTATCAATTGCTGTTATTTTAGTCATGATATATCTGTTGCATTATTTTTTTCATCTGCCGGCTAATTTTACCAAAGCATTACCAAAATCAGCGGTACGTTCAGTCGCAAAACGTTTATACCGCGAAAAACTTTCGAGCGCTGATTAACTCCCTTGTGCGTTTATACTGCGGATCATGTCGTGTCACACAAGACGTTTAGCTTGGGAAGGAGAGTTCCATCAATAACGGATCAAAGTCGGATCATGCCGTATCACACAAGACGTTTAGCTTGGGAAGGAGAGTTCCATCAATAACGGATCAAAGGCGGATCATGCCGTATCACACAAGACGTTTAGCTTGGGAAGGAGAGTTCCATCAATAACGGATCAAAGGCGGATCATGCCGTATCACACAAGACGTTTAGCTTGGGAAGGAGAGTTCCATCAATAACGGATCAAAGGCGGATCATGCCGTATCACACAAGACGTTTAGCTTGGGAAGGAGAATTCCATCAATAACGGATCAAAGGCGGATCATGCCGTATCACACAAGACGTTTAGCTTGGGAAGGAGAGTTCCATCAATAACGGATCAAAGGCGGATCATGCCGTATCACACAAGACGTTTAGCTTGGGAAGGAGAGTTCCATCAATAACGGATCAAAGGCAGATCAGCTTTCTAGTTCTCAGCTGACTGTAGACATCAACCCCTTCCTCTCTCCTGTTTTCCCCACATTTATTTTTCTAAGGTTTTATTTTTAATTGTCCCTTATGTATATTATGGAATAGTATGTGTGCTTCAAGTCGACTTTCCTCGTCATTATCATTGCCATGGTGATAATAATAATCGAATTTGCCATCCATCAGGTGATTGTGTTGCCTTTGTCATCAGTGGGAATGGGTTGACACAACTCACATTTGTTTAACTTACGTACAAACAAAAAGGAGTGAATCATCTAAAGATCAATTTTAGGCCAGTTGGATGTTTGACATATCCAAAGTGTTAACGTTTCAACGTTTTGACTGGGGTACGATAAATAGTATTTATAAATGTCATCAAGCTTTGCATGGTGATAACACCCATGACCTATCAGTGACTTTGTCAACATCGCAAGGTCACAACTGCACCAGGCAGGTGTGAAAATTCAAATTTGCCCACTTCTGTTCATGTGATGGTTTGCTAAATACATACCTTAATTTATGCATGTAATGCATCTATTGACCTTTCTTATGCTGAAGGCAGATGCTTAATTGAAATATTTGCTGTCTTTGACCAGAATCGGTGAAATATGCGAAAAATACTCACCGCTAAATTTACTCCTTAGTAAAATTGGCATACAGAGATTTTACTCCTGAGTATACACTATATCTGGCGTATGCAGTCTTTGCCCCTTTAAGCCAAGCCAAGTGAGGATTACTCCCTTGCAGAAAAATCAGTCCCACAGAAGTTTACAAAGAACAAATTTCACACATGGGATTTACCCCCCCTCGAAAATATTTCCTTTACGGTACATTACCAGAAGGTAAGTAACCTGGTGTTTTACGCCCAGTCAACCATTGCAGTTATATTAGGGCGACATTACGAAAAGGGGTAACAGAGATTATGTTTATTGCCAAAAGTATAGCTCTGGGTTACTACACCTACCTAAAATAATTTTAATCATGTTACATGAACTGTCGACGAAAGCAAGCTAAACGTGTGTCTACAAGCTTATCTGGCAAATCAGTCATACAATCAGAAGACGTACGACACAGGTATCGATCAAGCAAATGAATGCGAGTGAGCTTCTTATTTGTATTCAAGATATAGTTCACATGATTCTTTGAATGATATAGCATGTACACATGTTCATTTCACTGAATGTGTATATCAGAATAGTTACTCGTAGCTAGAGTACAACTATAGCGTTTAACATAATGTTCTAAGTTTTAACTTAAAAAAAGAAGGCCAGTTTGTCTAGGCGTGGAAGCACTATGTAACAACCCATACAAGGTCCAAAGATTGTCAAAAGATGTACAAAAATATTCCAAGTTCTCTAAGTCCTAGAAGTTCCAAAGATATTCTATGTTCTGTGACGTCCGAGACTATCCAAAGTTCCACGCGGCCCCCAAAACTCAAGTTTTTGAAGCATTGTCTGACCTGCAATGTTCTAAGTCCTGACCGTTAAAAATAAAATCGAGCAACGTTTCATAGGGGCGAGAACTGAATTAAATCCTTCACCCTTTTGGAACCCAACTGACTGCAGCTCTCTTGTAAAATGAAATTGTGATTTGTGCCCTTGGTCGGACATACGACATTATGCCTAAATTCATATTAGCTACCAGCAAACCCAAAGCTTCAACGACATGTACATGACGGAGGGTGTGACAGAATAGGTAGTGGTGGTGGGGGATGGAGGGTGCTGAACAACGTACCAGATTTCTAACCCCAGTTCCCGACCTCCAAAGATTAATAATCAAATCAATATTTTATTTTATGTCTGTTCACATCGAAGTGATATAAGACCAAAAACAAAAAGCGTATGTTATTACATTATACTACCTTACCCATAGGTCTATGAACAATCAATTTAACAATAGAACTCATAACATCAGTATTATATAAAATATCCCTTACGTTGTTGCAAGCATTAAAGTCGTAACCATTTTTCTGAAATAACTCCGTGATAATAGGACATTCAAGTCGTATGTATTTAACAGGATATTTTTACAAACGCATGTCACATTAAATATCAGATGTGTATCGCCCTGATATAACCGTACCTGTTGACTGGGCGTAAAACACCAACTTACTTACTTACTTACTATGTCATATTCTGTAAATATTTAGTGTTCCATGAATTTAGACGTAATTTTTATATTACTCTTGCTTGAACATAAAGATACCTTGGACAAGAAGGTATGGCAGATTGACTTTTTTTCATTTCTTTTTTTCCAAGTTCTTTATACACAGTCTTCTCAAGTATTGAAGTAATCTCATGAGACGAAAGCAGTAGGTTATTATATATTTCAGACATGTTTTTCATTGCACCTTGCTTACCTAATTTATCTGATATTTTATTCCAATAAAGACCACAATGAGACGATACCCAACAAAACTCAATCCCAGTACCCCTAGACATGATACAATGTATTAAATGGTTAACTTCATAAAATACATCCCCTTTCATTTTGCAGTCTCAGTTTTTTAATTCATGTAGAAATGATTTTGTATCAACGCAGATGAAAAAAATAAATATTGCTAGCTGAATATTGCATATATAGTTTAATGCCATTAATATTGCATATAGCTCAGAAATGAATATGGAAAACCTCTTCCTTAAGTAAAAAGACGTTTGGACTTTTAAGTCAGGAATGACCAATCCTGCTCCACCCTCTAATGAGTCCAGAACGGAACCATCAGTGAAAATATTAATATGATTTTGATAGTTATCATTTAGATGTTTTCTTACATCTATAGTTAAAATGTTTGTGTATATGCACTTTTCTTCAAATCAGTATAATCAGTATCTAATCTGGCATTTACGTGTTCCCACTGTGGCATTTGAGGTGATCTTGGAAAAACTGGAATTGATGTAATATATATATATAATTATCCAAAGGTTAATCTCAAGATCGTTTACTGCCTCTGGGTTTGTTGCATCTTAATTTGGCCTACTATTCATTCTGATTGCTTTTGTTTACTGCACTCCTGCCTCAATACTAGTAGCTACAATGAATGGGAAAACAAAGACATTTATTCCATAATCACTGATATCATTTCTGTCTTTGTTTATGACCATATAATTCATTCACGAAACAAGTGGTATGCATTTATTATTTAGTTCTTTTTGCTTCTTGCAGCGAGGACACCTTACAAGCCATGATAGGCAACTTGAGCCTGGTGTGGAAGAACGTTTCTGGAGTCGGTGTCGTCAGGATTCAAGGATTTTCTCAGTCTTGAACATCTTGGGCTTGTGCTGAGATGTCTTGCTTCAAGAGGTTTCTATGCAATATTATTTATATTCAAACCAAGACCCACAGTGTGGTAATTCTGATGTAGGGGTTAAGGTCTCCTCTGTTGAAAGCCTAGAATTGACAAATGTTCGCCCTTTAAACTGTGGTGCATTGGGTCAGAATGTAGCCATGCATGCATCATACACTGTCAGGAATTTGTACATTTCTGGTCCATTCATCTTCGTTTTTTTCTTCTTCTCCAAATCATCTCCCTACTTCTTATCTGCATTGGTTTAGGCTAACGCAGGATAATGTGTGGGTTCGTGGAATAAATTAAGTCACCCAGCTCATCACAAGTGATGTAAGCAAGTTCCCGCTCACAGTATCTGCGGAATATAAACAAGTACCAAGAAAGAGTGGAAATCGGTATTTGATGTACTTATATATGTGTTATTGTGCATTGATAAATAGGTGGATGGTTGGTTTAACGTTGTAACAGTGAATTACATAAACTGTGATTTAATTATTTGTGTTTTGGACGGTACGTGGTGTAATACAATTTTGAATATGTGATTCATTGTCTGTTGACCCTATGTAGTTTATGGGACATAACTAACTAGATAACGCAAAATCAACAGCAACACATTGCTCTTATTTTCCGTCTGTTTATGTAGTACATCTTATGCATTAATCAGCAGTATACTACAGCTTTTAACTTTGAGTAGCATCAATGAATGAGACATTTTCATAATGAGAAAAACTTCAAACAATTAAGCTACATATTAGTCACTGTAATGTTAACAGGCACAACATTATTTTTTGCAGATCAGAGGCGTGTGAAGAGGATTCTGCCGCCCGTGTTTCAGTCAGGAACACCTAATTTGATGCTGTGTCCTAAAAGTTAGTTCAATATTAAATAACGAGTTGTTTTTTTCTCCGAAGTTTGCTAAGCGTTCCAACAGATTCAGTTTGGAAGGCAAACATTGTCAGTTGATTAAATTTAAATATTAACAAACATTTTCCCCAGCAGCCATGTATAGACGCAACTGACCAATGGTTTTAGAGAGGTTTATAAAAATAAATAAATAACGTAACTGCCAACTCATGCACGCACACACGAACACACTCCTTCACATGCACACACACTAACACTCACTCGCACTCACACGGCGGACTCGGGATGGCTTCTATCCTCTGACAAACCGGTGTACTGGTTTGGATGGTAAATAGAAATGAGTTTTCTTGTAAGACGCAATTTGATCTGTTTAAAGTATTCAACGGGAAACCAAACCGAAGACATCTAAAAACGCATAAGACATGAAAATAACCTCATCTATGCTTTGTTTAGTTGGTCTTCAGTAATTATACAAACAAAATACAATCTTGTATCTCAAATTTGAGCTCCCCACGGCGCAGCCACATTGGTTTGCTCATTATCGGTGAAGAACATGAAAGGGCTGGCTTGTGACGTATTTAATAATTTTGCATGCCGGTCTTGTTTGTGACGTCACTGATACAGACCGCAGGGCTCAAAATGGCAGCACTCATGGTTGTGTTTTCTGCATTCCACTTTCTAAGACAAAGCAAGAAAAAGAAAAAAGAAAAAAAGAAAAAGAAAAAAGAGTGAGACCTGCTTTGTGCGTATTGTTTAGTCCATTTGTATGGCTCGTGATGCTGCTTCGGTTCGGTTCCCTTTTCAGTGAATATTTCTGCAAATCCAAATATCTTGTAGAGACTAATTTAATTTGCAACATTTGTGTTTTACTGCCGCCTAGCTGAAGTTCTGAACGTCGTCACGTACATGTACATGTTTCCTGAGGACTCCAATCCACCTCTGCCACAGCCAGACGAAGTGTTGCTATGCACAGAGACAACTCCCTTTGAACAGGTTGGTAGAATACTTGTTAGCACTTTGTTAATGCTTTTCAGTGAATTAGGTTGGGTTCTTGGTATCTGAGCGAGGAAATGGTAGCGCTACTCAGTCTTACAAACTGCATGTCATACCAAGTGCATTTAAACTTTACAGTAAAATGTACTGTGATGTGACATGGAATATGTACGTCTATTCTTCGTCGAAGTCCATCTTCGTTTAACGTTCAAGGCATGGGTTTTGGATACTGTTTGTTCCAATCAAGGCCAGAAGAAGCCTACAGAATTCACACAGGGATGAACCCGGAACCTGGGGTTGGGTTTTGTTCAGTTGTAACGTTGCTAGCAAACCATTTTCTCAGTGCAGACTTCCTTACGGTGTTTGTACAGTCCCCGTGTGAGCTCGAATGCGTCAAGAGATGTGCGCATGTTCAGATTTCCAAGCCTTAGTAGCCGTGCCATTGGTTGAACACACAAAAATACAGCAGGCATCTTGTCAACCTTTTAAGACGGAATGTAGCAGCCCAAGTGACAGCGGGCTTGAAAACGGGCACATACGCAATTCGTCTCTGACAAGAGAGGAACACAGACAAGGGGAAACAGAACGAGCCCTCTATGAAACGGGAGCTGTGTTTAGTGCTTAGAGGCTTTCCGGTCTGGGATTCTACCCTTGCTCTCTTTGAACTTTCTCAATTCATTACTTCACCCACACGAACAACTCCCATTTCAACGTCATTAATAGATCACATTTATACGAACAACCCTAGTGCCGTGGTTACTACTGATGTAATACTAAGTATTAGTGACCACAACCCTGTCAGTTGAACCAGATCTATCAAACTGCCAAAACCAGAACCCTAAGGACATACACACATTTCCTTTAGATCTTTTAAACATTTTAACCAGAATGCATTCTTTGCTTATCTTATCTGCACGCCGTTTGACAATGTCCATCAACACACGGACCCTAACGAGGCTCTAGCAGTGTGGTACAAACTGTTTATGGATGTAGTCAGTAGGCATGCGCCAATCCGTCTTAAACGAGTAAAGCACTCCAAATTGCCACCCTGGGTGAATAAGAATATCATTCAGTCCATGTCCGATCGGGATCTACTAAAGAAAGAAAGAATGTTCACGGAATATAAAACGCAATAAAGTTTAAAAAAAAAAAAAAAAAACACTGTCAGAAATGCAAAGGATTTATTTTTTTCAGAAACCTGTGGAAAACAAAGATATATCATCAGTTTGGCGCGCTCTGAATACTTTCACTAAAGGAACCCACTCTGGACAGAAGGAAATTCCGAATCATTTCACAGCTGACCCGTTTAATAACTACTCTGTCCATTGCAGAAAATCTTAGTTAAATCACAAAAATTACGTGATAGCAAAACTCTGAAACAGAATGAATCCTAGCGTTTTAAAACAAGATCCAAACACAAAAATTGTGGCTTGATAAAGGGGATTTCCCCGAAAATTTGCATACTGTTAGTCCTTATCAAAATAAATAAGCGTCCGTTTGAACCTTTTTGTGTTTGGATCACGTGATAGCAATAAACAGTACTCCTGCTCAAAACGCCCTATTGATTTATGTCAGCAAAAGTCAAAGGGAACTGATTCGTTTACCATACCCTTTATGGCTGTCCATGAAATGGGAAACTATATCTGTGGGATGAACAATAAAAAGTCTTCCGGACCTGACGAAATCAGCACACAGTTGCTTAAACTACCTTCGACATACATTGCAGGGTCACTGATCTATATTTTTAATTTGTGCATCAAGCAGAATGTTTTCCCCTCAGGATATCAAAAAGCAAAAGTTATTCCTTTACCCAAAACTAAAGATCACAAAAATTTGAATGATTATAGACCAATCTCATTACTGTCGGTTCTGTCTAAACTTCTTGAAAGACATGTTCATAAACACCTAGTCATCTGTTTGGAGACACGAGACATCTTCCATCCACTTCAGTCGGGCTTCCGCCGTATACACACTTACAATACTGCACTTGCACGATTGACAGACTCGTGGCTTTCAGTTATAAATAGATCAGACCTGTCCGAAGATGTCTTTTTTGGACTTTAAAAATGCATTTGATCTTGTTGATCACAGAATCTTACTCTCAAAGCTTTTTGTCTACAGTTCGAACTCGTTGCCGTTTTCCAGTTCCTCTATTTTCGCTTCCTATAGTTTGCAATCACACACACACACACACACACACACACACACACACACACACACACACACACACACACACACACACACATAATTTCTCTCTCTCTCCCACACACACACACAAACACAAAGACACCAGTATTTATGCGTTCTGTTTATTTTTAGTCAGTTTAAACTCAAGTGTGCATTAACTCTCTTTTTTAAAGTGTACACGTTTTATCCCACAGTCTGTTTTTTGATATATTCAACGACATCCGCCACCCTGGACTGCGACATTGATTGATGTAGGTTTATATCTATACACATGTTGTTGTTTTTATTATCTCGCACATATTTTGTTTTCTTTTCCGATGATTATTCTTTGTAACCAAGGTGGACATCTTCTTGAGGCGCACCTTCTTCGACACACGACACGAGAAGGTCCATTGTCTTGCCTTTGCCGACAGCTTGGCCTATGACGTGGGAGAGATGACAGAGAAGAGGATCAAAGAGTACGACAGCCAGACAGGTTCTGAGCGTTAACTGAGAATCATTTAGTGTCTGATGGGGTTGAAATCAAAAAACCGGACGAAGCATTTTTGTGCAACATGTGGACTTTAAAGTTTCTGTTTTGATGATTAGTTTTGTTCCAAATATTGGTGACTAGCCAAAACATAGTCCGCGTTTATTTCCTCTTTTTTTTTCTCTCTCTCTTTTTTTGGAGGGGGGGGGGGGGGGGGACGGGATGGGGGGTTAAGATTGCCGCCATCTTTTTGTTTCCATCATTTTCTATGATTGTGGCAAGAAACAGTGTGTAAATATGCAGGGAAGAACTCGATGAGCATAATCTGCAGAACAAGTATTCAGTCATTATCAAAGTATGTCACAATAGATCAACTTTTGGAGTTCATATTTTAGTACCTACATTCTTTAACTTTCGGCAGTGTGTGTTACTTACTGTCCAGGTTTAAAACAACAAAAAGGACAGTGCAATATTTTGCAAACGCTCTTTATTAGAACCTTGTTTTAGAAGAAATAGTGAATATATCATTTTGTAAACATTTAATGAAACTGAAAATATTTCGAGCGCTAATTAACTCCCTTGTTTGTTGAAAATAGCCAGGTTCATACATAAGATAAAACTGTTGATGGAAACATAGACGGTGACATTCCTGACTGAAATATCAGTGAAGTGGAACTAAAAACAAAACCTATTCGAAATTTCAAAGCTGGTAAGGCAGCCGGACCATTTGTTACACTTGCAGACATGTAGAAGATGGCTGACCAAGCAATGGTACCATTCCTCCAAAGACATGTTAATGCTTTATTTGCAGGCGCCAAATTTCTTCTTAACAGGTCAGAAGCAATTATAATTTTAATACACAAAAAGGAGATGTAACAATCCTGGTCATTGCAGATGCATTTCACCCACTTCAGTATTGTAAGCAATGTTTACAACCAAAGTATTAAAGGAAGTATCCCACACAGGTATGGTTAAGAAATTATTTTTCGCATGAATTATTGTTTTAGGTACGGTTTTTCTGTAGCATTAATTTCTGCTTTGGCCCTTTTCAAATACGCCAATTTAAGACTACTGTAGTGTTCTAAAAATAGATTGGGACATAGAGGGGTGCAGCTATTTACGGAATGCGTATTACGTCATTACGTTTTGTTGTTCGTCCTGCAAACAAAATGTGTTCAGGATGTATAATTTGTCGGGTGACTGAACTGGTGCTTGTGTGAATAACTTTATATCGTTCTTTGAATGAATCTCCGAATCGTGCAATGTGTACCTCCCTATAGTGGATGAGAGTGGTAGCTGCGTTTACTAATCATGCTTGGTGATGGACTGAGGTACAAGGTGTTGGATGACGGATTTTCTCAGCATATTGATCCGATGCTACTACAGGAAATATTTCAGACACCATGATTTAAAAATAAATTTAAAATAAATACCGGCCGATGGCACGCCACCTCTCCATCTGATCACACAAGTTTCCCAGCTGTGATCGGACCTGTATCTGCGTCGTCGGTATCTTGCCAATCGAGCTAAGCGTTCTTGTTATTTTGGTCCTCCGAATATAAATGGTAGCAAATCCAAATCTATCTGCTTTGATTGCATAATCTTGAGAAGAAGAAGAAAAAAGAAAAAAGGAAAAAAAAAGGAAAAGAACTATGGAAATATATACACCACTGTTTCATTCTCAGTTCTTCGTTGATTTCGTCCAATGGGCTGTTAGCTCCTATAGCAGAAATAGCGCATAATTTAGTTTTTTATTGTCTCATAATAATAATAATTTATTTTATATAGTGCCTCAAAAACATTTTTATGAGCTCTTAGCGCTGTACAGATCAACAAATGTAATAAGACACACATCAGTATGTCACTTAAATTAGCCTAAAATAACAATTTAAAAAGATAAGTTTTCTCTGTATATATTTCAATGCAATGAAGATTCATTTTAAAACATAGCATTTAAAATATATGTACGAATTTTAACATTAGAACAATCTTCATTTTAAAACATAGCATTTAAAATATATATATACGAATTTTAACGTTAGAACCATCTGCAAATAATGCATTTCACGCATACACACGCACGCACGTACGCACGCACGCACGCACGCACTCACTCAATCACTCACACACACACACACACACACACACACACACATACACACACACACACGCAGACACACACTACACGCGCACATACACGTGTGTATCCATAACGGAGTATGCCACTTTGAGCACACGTAGCTCATTAAAATATTAAATTAAGCAACAATCGGTAATTAATCAAAACAAATTCAAATAAAAGCAGCATAACTAGAACAATATTTACAACGTTGTTTTCAGGTTAGATGAAATAAAATATGATAAAACACAATAAATTTAAAACTAGTAATAAAACAATTGCACGTAATTCATTTGTTGTGTACCCTCTCTCTCTCTCTCTCTCTCTCTCTCTCTCTCTCTCTCTCTCTCTCTCTCTCTTATTTTAAAACATAGCATTGTATTCATTTGTTTGGTCTGAGTGAAACTCGATTTAATTGTCGTGTATCAGATGAATCGATTGCAATTCCACATTATACCATATACAGACGCGATATTGTAAAGCAAGGTGAAACAGGCCTGGCCCTTTATGTTCATAATTCTATACAAAATATTACCACTAGGCGTACTGACCTGGGGTCACAATGCATTGATAGCCTTTTGGTTGGAAATTTGCATTCCAAAAACACCGTCCTTGCTAGTAGGGTATGTTTATCGAAACCCAGATGCCACGTACGAATGGTATGATGAATTTGTAACTATGTTAGACAAAGTAAAAATAACGTCCTTCTATTGGGTGATTTTAATATTGACCCACTTATATGGCCTGAGAATCAATATTTTCAATCCTTGGTCTAAGTCAATTAATCACACAACCCACGCGAATAACCTGCTCTACAAATACTCTTATTGACCACATATACACCAATAACCCGAACCTTGTTTCTCCAATAAAAAATTAAACCCTAATAACAGCTTTATTATACCCCCTATGACTGTCCTTCATGTTGGTAAATATATTACTATGATGGATAACAATAAATCCATGGGACATGATAATATTAATCCATTTCTCTTAAAACTAGCTCTCCCATGTATAATTGAGCCTCTCACCTATGTATATAACTTATCTATTCTTAATAACGTCTTCCCAACTACCCTAAAAAAAGCAAAAGTGATTCCTCGGCCCAAAATCAATGATTTAAGTGAACCAAACAACTTTCGTCCCATCTCCATACTTCCCCAGCTTTCAAAACCGATGTAAAGACATATACATAAACAATTACTGAATTTCCTAACTGAAAATAATCTATTATGCCAGTCACAGTCAGGTTTTCGTCCTCAACACTCATGCCACACAGCATTAGCCAAACTATGTGATAACTGGCTTTCTGCCATCAACAACTCTGAGGTTGTTGGTGCTATTTTTCTTGACCTAAAATATTTTTTGATCTTGTTAATAATAATATTCTACTTAAGAAATTATCCTTATATACAGCAAACTCCCAATTTGTCTCGTTATTTAAATCTTATCTGGAGCTAAGATCACAAAGTGTTTATGTTAACAGTGAATACTGTAATGAAGGCATTGTTCGTTGTGGAATTCCTCAAGGATCTATTTTAGGACCACTTCTATTTTCAATTTTTATCAGTGATCTTCCCCTGCATATTACTAGCAATAAAGTTAATTGTGACATGTTTGCGGATGATACTTCACTAAATACATCTGATAAAGATACAGACACTGTTCAAAATGAACTACAGAGAAGCATAAATGAAGCATCTGACTGGTGCGACAATAATGCCATGATTTTACATCCTGCAAAAACAAAAAGTATGCTACTTACTACTAGGCAAAAACATCAGCTTCGCCCGCTTCACCTTAATCTTAGTCTTAAAGACAGTCATATTGAACAAGTTCATGAGCACCGGCACCTTGGCGTTATTACTGATGATGAATTTAGCTGGCGACCACACATTATTGGCACATGTAAAACAGTTTCAAAATTCTTTATCTGTTGTCACAGCTCAGATACTTTGTGGACACTCCTAAGCGCAAGCTGTTTTACCATGCTCATATTTCCCCTCACCTAACTTATGCATCAACTGTCTGGGACGGCTGTAGTGATCTCTTATTTAACCAATTAATTCTCTTCACAGAAGAGCTGCAAAATTGATATCTGATTCCTCTTTATCAACCGATACAAAGCTACGGTACTTTGGAATACTTCCACTCAAAGAAAAGCTTATGTTCAATAAGGCAGTGTTAGTATTCAAAGCATACAAAAATCTTGCACCTCCGTACCTTAAACAGCTTTTTATCTGTTCCAAAATTCGCGCCACATCAAGATTTATAACTCTGCCCAAACCTAGAGTAGACCTTTTTAAAACTAGTTTCTCATTTTCAGGCGCATCCTTGTGGACTATCATCCCAAATAAAATAAAATCAAGCAATTCACTTACCAGCTTCAAAACAGTTTTATAAATGGTTCAGAAGCAGATTGTTGTAAATAACCACACACACACACACCAACAAAATATATATATAATTTATATATATATATATGCATGTATAGTCCCCCATTGATTTGATTTATTACTCTTTTGTATTGTTCATAATTATCGATTGGCATTGATTTCCCACTATGATCATATATATACTGTTTCAAGAACAGGTTGAACGACAGATATTCGTGCCTAAACCTTTATCCGTGTGTAATAAAGTTCAATCTATCAATGAATCTCTCTCTCTCTCTCTCTCTCTCTCTCTCTCTCTCTCTCTCTCTCTCTCTCTCTCTCTCTCTACGACAGTTGTGTCGTGAACAAATACCCCCCCCCCCCTCTCTCTGTCTCTCTCTCTACGACAGGTGTTTAGTGAACTGATACGTCTTTAGTTGTTTTTTGAACGTGTCAAGACATTGACTCTGTCTGACGTGTACAGGGAGTGAATTCCAAGTAGCTGGACCAAACACAGAAAAGGATCTTTTCCCGATAGTATTCAGAGAGAATCGAGGGAACAACTAAGAGGGAGGAGTCTTGAGTGCTAAAGGGTTTGTAAAGTTGGAGAAGCTAGTACAGATAGAGGGCATTGTAACAGAGTTTAGGCATTGGTAGCATAGGGTAGAAACCTTGTATTCTATCCTGGCTTTAACAGGCAGCCAGTGAAGAATTTTCAAAAGTGGAGTAGTGCTTTCACGCCGTGGTTTACGAAGGACGAGTCTGGCAGCACTATTCTGTATGCGTTGAAGCTTTGTAAGTTTGTGATCAGGAAGGCCAGCCAAAAGAGAATTACAATAATCAAGACGGGATAGAATGAAGGCTACAGCCAATGTATTTGTGGCATCAACAGTCAAGAATGAACGGATCTTACTGATTCTACGAAGCTGGAAATATAAAACTTTACACAACTGATTCACCTGAATTTTCACTGAGAGAGATTCATCCAGTAACACACCAAGATTCCGTACTGATTCAGAGAATGCAATCTCATAGTCCTGAAAAACCATTGAGTTGGTGCTGACCTGCTTTAGCTTTGACTTTGACCCTATGGTAATGATCTTGATCTTGATGGTTACGTCGACTTGGGCCATGTCCTGGCATAAATGTCGACGGAATTTATAAGTTCAGTTTTGTCGTCGTTCATCTTGAGTGTATTTCCTTTCATCATGCAAAAGAAGGCGGCGGCACACGAAACAAGACACATGTCCCGTCCCAGGTTCTCTTGTGTACATATTGCCAGGAATGCTTTTCAATTTTGTCATTCCTGCCATCAGAAATTGTTTCTATAACCATTTTTTCTTCACCATTCTATAATCTCGACGCCAAATTATTAATATCGTAATGACGTCAATAGTTTTGCCATTATTCGTCTTGGAAATGTCAAGCAAAATCAGTTCATTTCAGTGTATTTATGCTGTTTCCCATGAAATGGTTAGGAAAATGAAATTATCTTAAGCACATTGTCCAAATTTAAAAAAAAAAAAAAGAACATTGATAAAAAATAATTCATACGTGACATACACAAAAATGAGTAAAACCGCGGGAAAGAGCTCGTGAAAACAGTGTTTCAACGGCACGTCCACTCACAAAACTTTTAATGCAGATCATGTTCGTTTAACCTGCTCTAAGCACACGGGAAGTTTAGCCTCCGAAGGAGAATTCCTTATAGCATCGGCCGAACAGACACACAAGCAGGTGTTCAAAAGGTTTGATCCATGGAAGCCGCTATCTTTAAATTGCACGCTGCGATAGTGAAACAGTATGTAAAATACTATAATTATGTTGTATGATAATAATAAAGGTTACTTACAGCGTGTAACCGACACAAGCCCTAAGCACTTACACATTCTTTAAATGTACACGTTTTTCAGATACAAACCCAAGGGAACTGCCAGGAGGTATTTCGACTGTTTGCAGGTTCTGAAACACAAATGCATTTCAAGCCCAATGCTCTTCCCCCTCATTGTAAATGAACTTGCCAATGAATAAACATGCGGAATGTTCTGCTAAGGCAAGACATTGCATACCACTTAGACCTTCTGGTATGGAGTTATTCATGTTCCCCATTTGCTGATGACTTAGCCTTACTGGCATCAACTGTAACTGGGTTACAGAAGCAATATAATGTTTGGCCTGTGGCTGCTGCATAACAGTTAACTGTAAATGTACATAAATGACGGTGTTTAGAAAAGCGGTTGGTTCTGGGAAGAGTGAGTACAATGTCTTAATATTGCCTTTTATAACAGACGATGTAATTTCCATAATGAATTAATAAAGTTGTATTTTCTGCGTGTATTTCGGATCCGATGTTACAGAGAGCAATAGTCCTCTGTATCATGTTTCTTTCAGAAAATGACTATCATCTGGTGGTGATTTGCACCTCGGAGAATGAGTACAGGTCTCACGTCGTTGCCGCCTTGGATCGGTACCATCGCCCAGCTAGTGACATTGTTCGCCCTGATCAGGTCTGTAAATACCTCACCCAGCGGTTTTCTGGAGTTGTCAAGAAGGACGGCAAAGATTCTGCTTCTTCTCTGGATCCTCAAAGGTAGGGAAACCTCTTTGTCAGTTTTGATGAAAACTTCCTTTCATCATCATAGTGGTGTTTCCATTATGTCATCAACAAATTAAGCAAACAAACAAAACATTAGAAAGGCATTTAGTTACTAGAAAAAAACAAATTGCGAGTCTGTGGGTAGCATATGTGTAAAGTCGAACTTCAAATTTCCAGGAAGTCACATTTAAAAAATAATAATAAAATCTTGAGCAGAGCTGCTGTTTATATCACTAGTTTTACGACGGGTAACTCAAAACAGATTGTCGAACTTTAGCTTAGTCAGACATATTTTCTCCTTCTCACACTTGGTCAGACTAAAGCCGAGTATGTCAAGTCTATTTCTTTGTTGAATGCCCTCAGATTCCTAACTTAGCTTCTGGCCACCTACATTTGAATACAGAATCTTTATTGTCTATGAATAACATAGAAATGTGCCTTACGACTGCATAAAAGATACCAGTAAAATAAGACACAGTATAATACATAAGCATGAGTATACATATATTGTAAAACCACTGTTTGGCCACTGTTTCCAGTAGCTGAAAAAACTTAAGTGAGTGAAAGATTCACTTGAGAAATTTGTGTCAGCACGTTGAAAAAAAATCCGCCTAAGTGATAGTATTTTCTGCAAAGTCAGTCATATTGCCAACTTTGGTTTTTGCTTTTGCTAAAATATGGGTAACAGTAACAGGAGAGAGAGAGAGAGAGAGAGAGAGAGAGAGAGAGAGAGAGAGAGAGAGAGAGAGAGAGACTCATCAGCTGATCAGAAGCAATATAACATGTACCTGTTACCTACGTGACTGGCCCTTGTGTAAAACCAAAATGAAAGGAGGCACAGCTTGATAAAGTCCAACTTGGAGTCAGAACATTGTACTCTTCTTCTTCTTTTAATTTTTTGATAGCATTCATCAGCAAGCAGCCTAGATTTGAAATAAAAAAACAGTTAGAGTGCAGTTATTGTCAAATTGTTTTCTAGTTACAGCACGGTCTTGCTCATTTGCCTACAGCTGTATATTCTAGGCATGAAAAGTAATAACACTAACAATGCGACGTACAGCTTCCATTAACCTGGTGTTGAAAGTGCTATTGTATCGCAGTCTAGAAATGAAAACCAGACAGGCTAATAATACTGTCCATAACAATGATGTTAGAGAAACTTTTGTTGTTGTTTATTTGTTGCTTTCAAATGGCACGATTATATGCTAGCATAAATATCTACGTTTACATTAGAGAATCACAATGTTAAAAAACGAAACACAAACAGTTTGAAAAGAACTCGCAGGCATGGCTAAAGAAGTGAAAATAACCAGTTTTTGAAAGTGCTGATTTGGGAATAATTAAATCGTTCATTTAGTTTCTTGAAAATATGCCTCTATACTGTTCAAAACTATGTAGCATGCCACTGATATTTTTATTGTTTTGTCACATTGTTCCACAAAACAGGGCCAGGGACATGTAAAATTTTAACGTCTACAAAGTGAGACAGTTAGTCCGAAGGGAAATCATTTAATATTACTTTGTTTTGCATTAAAAAAAATATATATGGTTAGTCCTGTTTTAATTTTTGGATCAATTGAAAGCATTGGTGCTGTAAGCTGTTAGTGAAGTATGTGTGTGTGTGTGTGTGTGTGTGTGTGTGTGTGTGTGTGTGTGTGTGTGTGTGTGTCTGAGTGCAGCCTGTCAGTGAGAGTGGTCAGGTCCAACAGATCGGGTGTGGGCAAGACCCTCTACAAACAGCGACTATCCGAACAACTGAGGAAACGTCTCGGCAGACAGAAGCGAAGCGTGTCCGTGTCCATCCCTCTTCACTGTCGTGTGGCCGACATGGCTAGCATCGCCGCTCTGCTACTGGAGCATACTCTGGAACCGGTGGAGACTCTGCCGAGGATCATTCATCTGGACATCTCCTATCAGGTAGAAAGACGATTGTATTCATTTATTTGTTGCTTCACACTCACGTTTTTTGTTGTCATAAAACACATTGCTACAGCAGAAATGGATCTGTATATTTAGTCAGTGTGGTCCTATACACAATGCACACACACACACACACACACACATATATATATATATATATATAGAGAGAGAGAGAAGAGAGAGAGAGAGAGAGAGAGAGAGAGAGAGAGAGAGAGTTTTATTTTCCCCACCCATCTTCTGTTTGAACTGGGTAAAATGCAAGTCTGCAATGATTGTGTCAGGTCTTGGAGGGTGTAGACCACCTACTGTACAACCTGCTGGTACTGGGCTGTGTAAGCGATGAACACGGCAAGGTGTGGCTTCGTTCCCCAATGGATCTCTACATCGTGGAAACCATGCCTCTTTATGACCAACAGGTGCGTTCTGTGTGCATACTTTGTTATGCGGGCGATATATTCAGCTTCATAAGAGTGGTTGATGACAAGGTCAGTGGCGATGACAGTAAGGATGCTGCTGCTGCTTACGGTGTTAGTAAAATCATTAAACATATAGGTCAGTGAATCCAGGACAGGCGGTAACACAGATTTGAAATGGTTAGGCAGTTAAAATCAGCAAATATTTTCTTATCATTTTTTTTTTAAAGCTGTAACCGGCCTGCCCACCCCTTTCAATTTAAAGGAACTATCCGTCGCAGGCTAAACTTATCGTGTGCTTGAAGCAGCTTAGAAGAACATGATCCGCAGTTACAGCTTTGCGACTGAACATGCCTTTGATTTTATACCGATTTTAAGAAGTGACTTTTCTGGACACCATCACTTACATTTGTTTCACAAGCTCCTTACCGCGTTGTGTGCTCTTTTCCCCGTGCTTCATTTTGACATCACCAAAACGTTTTTTCGCATCACAAATAGCACACCAGGTTGAAAGTTTTGGTGTGTTACTGTATATGAGCCTGTATATCAGAAGTCAGACAGAAGTCAAAGTATTGTTCCTTGTTCCCTTGCAAAGCGCGCCAAAAACAGCGCGTCACCTACTGCCCATGCGCGGGCCGTTTATAGCCCCAACCCCTCTAGGCGAAATTAGTCTTACAGCCCCTAGCCTGCTGTAAGTAAGTAAGCTGGTGTTTTACACCGTCAACCAGTGCGGTTATATCTGGGCGACTACCCTGAGGCAGTCTTACAAGCTGTCATCTGCTGCAGAGTGCCACTTAGCTCCGCTTATCCCACTTTGTTGTGCCGAATAAAATTCACTTTGGCGTCACGGATAACATACTAGGAAGCTCTGTTTTGTGCACAGGTGACGAAACAAATGCTTATGGATTGCAATCATTTTTGTCACGGATTATTTTTATCTCTGTAATGTGAAACTATGATGATGCATTGCAGCATTCTAGAAAGTCTACAAGAAAAGGTAACCGGCGTGTGGTTTTGTCCCAATCTGTTTTAAACTCATACTGATTGGTAATGTTTCGGCAAAATTAACTGGCAGAGGGGAAGAAAAAAAAATGCAACAGATAGATCATGACTAAAACAACCCTAAAATTCATCAGTTTCTTTTGTTTGCCAAACTTCAGAATGCTAATTCCTTTAATAAATTTCTATTGTAAATTCAAAGCAAACTTCGTGTCACAGAAGCATCATCCGAACCCCCCACACGCCGTTTCTCTGGCTTCTCACGGTACTCAGACTAAATGTATATTATTTATGCTGAATTCGCATACTGACCATGTGGTTATAATACATAAAATGAAATTTTGATCCTGCTTCGTTCTTATAACATCTCGTGCATTTTCTCTTTTTTTCTTCAGTGCAAATGTTTACAGTGGTAGCAGTTGTAGAAGAACTGCCACTCCACTGCCACTTGTCAGCAATTGTCAACTTTCTGGAAAGGGTGTTTTTGTTTAAAGAAGCGACCAAGTAATTCCTCCTATAAACCCATGGACAAAAAAATCCATAATACTTTATCACTCAATAGTCGCGTCTTGTTCATCAAGTTGTAGTAACCTTTCATGCCTGGCACCCTTAAAACCGGTTACTTAGTTTTTGGATGATCAGCTCAGAACGAAACACACACTTACTTACACATATGCGTGCGTGTATGTACTTAACTCATTATGCTTCCTACAGTGTGCGTGTGTTGTTATATACGCATCTTTGTCCTCAACCCCTGCGCTGTGAACATGCTGATCTTGCATGGAAGTTTTTTGTTTGTTTTATGTGAGTTATACATTATCATTCGTAAAAAGTTGAAACACAGTTGTGGGTGGAGCACAGACAAAAGATAGATATTTAAGGATAATTTGCTTTACCATCCAGTCAACCATGACGGTTATATCAGGGCGAAAAACATTTTGTCAGAACACGTATGTAAGTAAATAACTTGGTGTTTTACGCCCAGTCAACCATTACCGTTTTATGAGGGTGATTGTCATAACACAATATCCGCTAAAACAAAACAAAAATACCTGTTAAAACTAGTACATAATCAAAACCAAATGTTGTAGGTTGGCTTAAAGTTGTGCGATAAATGATGTAATCATTCTCTTTGTATTGGTAATATTTTAGCGCTGTAAAACAAAAATTCTGTACACAGAAGAAAAAGACAAGAATTATTATTCTTTTGGAGCTCCACCTGGTGTATGTATCATGGTTTTGTTTCAGAGAGACAAGACTTTGGTGCACCAGATCTTTCACATTCTCCCCAGTCTCAAATGCTGGTCCCCACAAGACAGCCTCACCATCATGAGGGATCGGTCAAAAATACCAGGTGAGATGTGTATGATACTGAATCCAAGATGAGACGTCTGGAGTGTATAATTAGTTTAAAGTGTCCAAGGGGAAAATCTTGATGACATGTATAGGTAAGCATGCTATCATGCATTCGCTGAACAGGCCACCAGAGCGGGATCATATATCAGTTGGCCCCCTACCTGTTTACTACCTTTCTTTGAGGACTATGGAGTTACTGATACTACTAGTACCTGGTGATTAAGCTCCCAAGACTGCATATAAGGTTGTGCGCAGTATACACCAAGGAAAGCTAAGGATCGCGCAGAATAACTGGTGGACAACACTGGCTAAGAGCACATGGCGTTATGCTGACATAGGTTACATGCGCGCTTTCTGACCATTGCAGTATATCCAAGCCCCTCTACCCTCTTCGGACAGAAGTACTCTCCTGACAAACACCAACCCTGGTCAGATCGTTTTGAAGGTATCTTCAGTGCAGAAGCCATCACTGGGCAAGATCCCCTAAGTGGATGTAAAGTGACTCACCCACTCTTGAAGTGATCATGCAAGCTACAATGCAGCTGATTTCGTGCAAGTCACCTGGCATTGTTGGAGTCCCAGCAGAACCAAAAGGGGATAAGCAGTGCTCAATAAGATCCAGAATCTGTTCATCAACTGCTGGGAGATAGGCACCTGATCTATCGCAGGACCACAGGGATGCAATCATCGTGTTTTTGTGCGGAAACAAGGGAGACACTGTTCAAACTGCCGCATCTTAAAACAGATTCATCTGACTTCAGCGTTCCGTTCATCTACATATAATACGAAACTGAGTAGGTCGAAAACGTTGCGAAAGAGAAAACATACAGAGACCACTGCTTTAGAAGAACAGAAGAAAGCTAAGGTGTTTGTTGTTCTCTTCCAAGGTATCTGCAAACTTGACGACTCACTATATCAGATGGAGGAGCCATGCTACCACACACCTGAGCAATTGAAACCAGAACGGGACTGTTACCAGCACTTCACAAAAAATATTGATTGCCTTAAATCTTCCACAGATTATTGTTGATTCTAAAACAATTTAGCAACCTAGAACCTTTGGGTGTTCTTCCACAGCTACTGAGAAAGTGATTTTCAAACCTGACTGTATCTTCTGTAATAAGGAGGGACGGAAGAAGATCAAAAGGAAAGGTGTTTGGACAACTGAAGCCACTACAGTGTTAAAGCTAAAAAAAAACAGCTCTTGAAGCTGCAGAAAATAAACAAAAAAAGCTCTTAGGAGGATCCAAGGTTTTGGTTTATTTTGATAAAAGCAGTATCAGAGAAACCCAACTCACTGGAAGAGTGCCTGGAGCGATTGATCCCCAAACATTACCTGGAAACAACGGAAGCAGAAAGCCGCTTTCCCTCATTGCCAGGGGAAACCATGGACGAACTTGCAAACTCAAAAAGGCTGTCCACACACAATTCAGTGGTGAGGCTTTTAAAGGGCAGAGGTATGGATTTTGCGGCTGAATATGAACAGTGCAGAGAGGATGTCCGGAAAGACTACATGGGAAAACTGCAGTTTTACATGTCCCACACATATCACATCTGGCTTGTCCTATTACTCCTCTATGCTGTGATATTCCAGCTAATGGCTGAAAATGTCCGTCAAATCAACACTTAACTACTTGCCTGTGAAACTTGAACTTTTAAACAGTTTCGTGTCGCTATTGATTATATTTCCCGCAGTGGGTCTGTTTGATCTTAAAAAGCTCCTTTCCAGCGCAAACATCTTCCTTGGTATCACTACAAAAAAACAGCCATTTTTAAATCGGTATAGACGCCACATACCACAGCCAGACAAGTGAAATTGCTTGTTTAAATGTGGGGCGTTTAGGCGGACCTTTTGTCTATCTAAACCATAGCGGGGTCCATCCCTGCAAATGGGAACGTCAGTCGCACACTGGAGAGAGGCATAACGCCTCAAAGGAATGTGTGAGGCCTCCGAAAGAGCGAGCAGCCTCCCAGTCATCCTCCACAATTGTCTGTTCAGAATGCTTATCTGTCATTGGCAGGAGCTGCCACAAGTATCATTTTTGTCGCGACAAACTCGTGTTTGCTACGATAAATTCGTGTTATGTTTGTTGCGACAAGATAATGTCGCGACAAAGGTTTTCTCGCAAGAAACATACTTTTGTCGCGACAAAAGACGTGTTTTGTCACAGCAAAAATGATACTTGTGGCTGCTCCCGCCAATGATAATGTCGCGACAAGCATACTTTTGTCGCGACAAAAGACTGTTTTGCAGCTCCTGCAAATAATACTTATCAAGATTTAAACTCTACAGCCACAAATGCGCGCACAAGAGATGACCTTCAACCCTTCAGTACTCTTGTGCGAAGAATCAGCCAGCACTACTACTGCTATATCATTATTACCACTCAACTTCTACTACAAATACTGTTGCTGATGTTGGTGTTGGTACTGCTATTATCTAATATCACTATAACTACTTCTTCTACTGAATAATTATGTCTCTTGCATCTTTATGCCCTAAGCTGTATGCGTAAAGACTTACTGTTTTGTTTTTTGTTTTGTTTTAATACTAAAAGCAGTGTCATAGAAATGTCAGTTTGCATTATTCAGTTTAAATGCCAATATGAAAATGAATGGCACATCTCTCTCTCTCTCTCTCTCTCTCTCTCTCTCTCTCTCTCTCTCTCTCTAACCGAGGATGTGTGAATGGTTGTTGGTTATTTTTATTTTTTATTGTCTGTAGCATTCCAAGAGCATGACCAACTGTTTGATGAGCAGCAGTTCAGCAGTGAGATGTACCAGCGCCCCTATCACTACCTCCAGGCCCTGGAACACAAACAAAAGCCCACCATCTACCAGCCATGTGACCCTCCTGGACAAAAGGAGGAATGCCTTGCCATCCTGATGAAGTAGAGTATACTTAAAACTCTGCACGATTGTGCACGCTTCCTTTTTGCCCGCTTTAGACCTTCGTTCCAGTTTTGATATCCTCAACATTATTTATGTGTTGCCGTGGTATCAGAAAAGTAAATATACAGTAAATGATTACTGAGCTGTCAATGGGAAGACAACAGTTGTGTGTACGGTTTGACGAAAAGAGGGACACCTTTGTCGGGTAAGCTGATGAAGATTCAGCTTTCAATCAAACCACAACCCAACGTTCAGAGGGCACAATTTGGATGTCAAGTGTTGTCTTTATTCACAGTAGGCTTCAAAACAGCCTAAATGGCTTCTTCGTTTTCTTCATTTCCCCCCCCCCCCTTCCACTCAGTATTACTGGCTGAAAACAATATTCTTCTTG
Source organism: Alviniconcha marisindica (assembly GCA_018857735.1). Lineage (NCBI taxonomy): Eukaryota > Metazoa > Mollusca > Gastropoda > Provannidae > Alviniconcha > Alviniconcha marisindica. Next base: position 256,755 of record JABMCL010002261.1, read on the forward strand.
TTTAATTTGATTCTGTTCAAGAAATAGTTGCGGCTAAAATGGAGCTGAATCCAGGCCAAATAATGTTGCATAAGTTAGTATCATTTTGTTGTTTTCTGGTTTAGTCTATATTTTGAGATGGACAGATGTTTTCTTAAAACTACAATTACAGATAATGTTAGTTCAACAGATGTAATTTTAGAGTTTTAATTAATAATGACCCAAACTATCCCAGGACAAGACTGGGGCATGCGACAGCACGAATCACAAGCGGGTGTAGTTAAAAAAAAAAAAAAATCTTTTATAAATTAACTGCGCCAAACAAATACACATTTCTTTAGTTTCTGTGTATACGGAAGCGGGGTGGGGAGTGAGGGATGCAGGATGTAAACTATACAAATGAAGAGTCACAAGTCAGAGGTTGCTATACCATAACTTTTATTTACACCACCCAGCAAACAGTGTCTGTGTTGGAAAAGACATAACCAAACAAAATATCTAAAACATGAAAGCAACAGCAAAGACTAAACAAAAGCAGTTATCTACTAAAAACAAGAATAACCATGTGGTTTACCTGTAGGCTACTATAATGAATGATGGTAACAAAATGAGTAATAATCAAGCGCACAAAATGTGTTACTGACTTGCTCTCAAAACCAGTATCTCACAGTGTTGCGGTGAGTATCAAAGACACAAACAGTAGCAACAGACGATCTTCGGAAATCTAGGGGACAGTACTTGGTAAGGGCCTGCGGGTGTAGCGCAGAGTAGGCACGCTTTGTTGGGGGTACAGTGAAACCGCGGGAAAGATGGCCAGATACTGGTAAAAGAAGCAAAAAAAGCATTAGAAATGCCGGTCAATTTGTGAAGGCGTCTGTTTTATGGCGTTTGCCAAACCAACGCGCACGATTGAAACATTCCTTCGTTGGAGCAAAGCCTGCGGGCGTCCCCACAGCCAGTCCAGTGTCAGCAAAATTATCTATTTTTTTACGTAAGCACTGTGTAAAATATGAAAATCTTCGGTAATATCCAAGGAGGCGGTCGGAAATTCCTGGGACATTTTAAATGCCATTTTGAGTCACTAATATCATTTAAATCAATAAAACGGCTTCATATCTAATGAATGAATAACAAAGTTGCAACAAAAGTGAGTTTTATTACAGTCTGTAAAAGGTGAGATTTCAGTACACGATCAGTTGTTTTGCCGACATCAGCACCGAAGAAGCCTGCACGGTGTTACTCGGAAACTAGATCTAGATCAAGCGTCAATGGCGCATAAGCATACTGAAAGACAATGTGATAAAACTCACCTTTCGGTCAGGCCTCGTGACTTTTTACACCCATCTCCAATAAATTCTGCATTATATGCTGTTATTGTGTTTGTTTTGGTCTGCTTATGCAGACTTCTCTGGCAGATTATTCTGCTTACCTGCATGAGTTACGAGTTAGTTGCACACTTTGATCTATCCTTAAATCTATTTCTGGGTGATTTCTGAATTTCAAGTCGTTATTCTCTAGCAGGGTACCACCTCAAAATCAGAACAAATTCAGTGAATATTGTATTAATTAACAGTACACACTCGCTGCTGAAATGCATGTAAACAGGGTGTAGTGTTTTTGTTGTTTACCCTCCTGGTGTCTAATGTCCTGATGGACATTTCGCTTCCCGCTGACACACAACACAGAGCTGTGATCTATCGAGATATCAGTTTATACAAGAAATTATCGACACCTTAGAACTTACCATATTTGAAGCAATCTTTAGGTGAGATACCTTGAGAAGATTGTCGACTGCTATCCACAATCCGATGCGAGTGATGGAATAGAGCAACTGGCTTCGCTATTCCTGGTTCTGTATTCGATCCTCTGCTCGCAGTGATCTACTTCTGGTAAGCCATGAAGCGCTGCGAACGATGCAGCAGAGGTTACCGGTGATTTTTTTACATTACTTCTTCTTAATCAAGAACACGGTGTAAATAATCAGCGCTCGCAGTCGATTCAGTCAGTCATTCCAAACAGAGACACCGCATGTGGCCCCGCTAAAAAGACCGTAGTACGCGGCAAAAATGAAGAAAAAAAGTGTTTCTAGCGCATAGCGCCACCTGGCAGTCCAGTATAGTATAGGTCCATGCCTGAAGGTCTGATGCTGTCACAGACCAGCGCTTTCGACTGCCGGCTCCATTCTGAAATCATGGACCTATATATGCCAGTCGTCCGTGTCTGAAATGATGTCCTACCGCAGGGGCTTCACTCTTCCTGATTATCTCTCCTGTTATTTCCGGAAATCGTCTGTTAAATATTGTGGTCGCAGTGTCACAGTAAGTATAACAGACACAGCAGCATCAATTAAATGATGAAGGCACGGGTGGCACTTGGGACCAGGTAGTAAGCGGGAGGAAATAACTCATAAACCGACCGGCTCCAGCCTCTGTACTCGATACGTGTACAGACAGGCTACAGCACGCCACTGCTACTGACTAGCAGAGCATATCCGTGAATAACGTCAAGGGTCTAACTGACGCGGGCGGCGCATCAACAATCGAAGCCGCTGCGGCTCTGGCTGCAGCTGTCTGCTCTGTCAGAGCCACTACTGACGCGCATCACCGGCCAGTTCGGGTACACACACAAAGACCCGGAAAGGCAGAGTGCAATAGTCTGCGCGCCCAAGACTCGGCCACACAAAAGCCGGTTTGGCCTAGCGGTAAGATGGGGCAGTTTATAATCACCCATATGCACTAAACCATATTCAACTATTAAAATGACCATTCGACAAATATGAAGTAAACATCTTCAAAGTGTCAGCCATGATATATACTACCGAGTTCATGTAGAAACATAGATTGGTAGGAAACAAGTTATGCCGCACAAAGATCTACACGGCCACACAAAGAAACCATACTTAGGTAGAGGGATAACTTTGCATCGGCAAAGCATCACTCAAACTGAACATCCAGCAATGGCAACATAACATGCTAGTTACATAATTATCATCTAACCAGGGTCAGCTGCTTACATGTCGGAAGCACTGGTCACCTTGCGGCCTAAAGGCTCCAAATTGGAACACACAAACAATGTACACTGACGCCATGGCGGCAGCTACCAGGCGGCAATCATGCCGAAATTTCCCGTGTACTTGAACCAAAATGAAGGCACATTGTGAACATGGTAACATACACCATTTACATCAATAAGGAACAATAGAATAACAAGCCCCCCCCCCCCCCCCCTAAAAAAAGAAGCTACTTACAGGCTCTCCCCTCAATCAGACACATGGGTAAGTAAATAAGTAAACAGTGCTTAACGTCAGTCCATGCCAGGCAGCAGCTGAAAAACGCCCAGTCAAAAAAGAGAAAGAACGAAAAGAAAGGTCATGGGCCCGGAAAATATACCATGCGCTCAGTTACAAGAGAACTGAAACTCATCAAATCACTTGTTTTGAAATGTGAGTTAATTTCCACCATTTCGCCTGTTTTTGTTTTTGTGTTGTGTTCTTGTCTGTTTTGTTTTTCAATACTAATTTGGATTTGATTTCAATACCTAACGACACCAACATATATCATTCATTCTTTCTGTGTATTTTCGATGCAGGTACTGTGGCGTCAACAACCCATCGTGGTCAGAGCTCACACATTTTGTGTCGTTCCTGAACAAACAGCTTAGGGACTTTGAGTTTTCTGTTTATTGTAACATGGCTGCCGAGGAAGATCTGCCCCAGTTCTCAACGTTTGTTCTACGCTTCGTCATTCAGATGTCACGGGTAAATTTCATGGTTTATGTCACTACAACTTGTAGAACATAATTACTGTATCCACGCCTTTTCTCTGTCATGTTTTTACCGTCAGCATTTAGTTGTGGGACAGATAAATACAAATGATTACATGCATTCTGTCTGCTAGTTTGCACGTATTTTTCTCTTGCGCCGAATCCGTCCTGATACAAATACTTGTGTTAGGCACTTGAACATCATACACGCATTCGAACTTGATTAACCGATTGATCTTTGTCTGATTGAGTGACTAAATTACGCATCGTATTACTGCAAGGTAAACCTCATTATGTAAACTGCAACTCTCATTGCCTGCTTTGTACACATGTTTGGGGACTCGCACACTGCCTTGTGTATTCAAAGTTTCAGTTTAGCACAGCTTTATTGGCCACCAATTTCTTACACTGAGACAGTTTTTACTTTTGTGACCTTTAAACCTTTTGCTTGGCTGGCCTGGTCATTAAACTTTTGACCAACGAAATCACAGGCTTTTATCATATCGAGCAGGAGAAGGATCAAAAGACTGCCTCAACGGTGAATTAGAATGATGTACAGTTTTAAGTTGGTGGCTTTATGGGAGGAGTGGTCATGCACCGCTGACAGACTGAAAACAATTATTGAAGAAAACTAAGTGTTATAGTGTGGGCGAAATGGACAGTCTGAGCTTACGTGACTTCAAACGGTTGATAAAACAGTGTAGTGTTGCTGGCGCATACTCCATGTGTGTGTGTTTGTGTGTGTGTGTGTGTGTGTGTGTGTGTGTGTAGCCTACATGTACATGCATAAACAATGATCATGTCTTTTCGTGCAGGACTTTGCTACCCGTTCTCTCGATGTGAGCGAACAGTCTCTGGCAGCACTTGAGACTCTAAATGACCATGACGAGACAAACATGGATCAGTATCAGATGAGACGAACATGGGAGACCAGGTAAAGCTATAGCATAAAGCGGCTTCTGTCATTTGTGCTTTAATTATCTATATGCTGTTGTGTCTCCGTAAACATGTGAAGAAATGCCATTTTGGCAAGTCAGTTTTCTTAAAAGTGAACTTTCTTTTTCTCTTATTCTGTTCATTCTCCCCGGATGCTACTATTTTGTGGTTCGATTCCATTTAAAGCTGCCGGTTTCTTTACTGTTTTTAACCGTGTCTTCTTGTCTGCTATACTTCAGTTGGGAATTCTTTAGTCTATACTTGTTTATTCTTGAGGGAAGTGATAGTTTGGTCAGTGTTTGTGGGCATGAATTGCGGGATGTGGCCGCGATGAAGGAGAGCTGTCCTTCCCCATTCCCTCCCCCCACCCTTCAACTGGCCGTGAGAATTTGGTAAGTCGGCCACGTGGGGAAGTTTGGCTCAGTTTGTGAGAATGGATATATCTCTGGCGGTGTGCGCCCGAACTGGACACTCTAGCGCTGACCATCGAGAGGTGAGGACTGCAATATATATGTGCATTGTTTTTACTCTGTGACACCAGAGACTCTGTGTGTACGCTCGTTCGTGCACGCGCTCAACTTACTAACAGTTCAGGATATGTGTGTGTGGTTTTTACTCTGGAAAACCAGAGACTGTATGACCCCGTAGGTCAGCACTTACTGCGTCGATTATGACTGTGCTAGTGTGTGTCGGACTGCCCTGGTCTGTGACATTCAGTGTCTTGTATTATATTTTAAACTCATGGCCTTGAGTCATTATAGTTTGTACGTTCAGATACTGGTGGTCACGTTGGCATTTTTCATTTACTTAATACTTCGTGTACGCATCTGTTCAAGAACACGAGTAGTTGTGCCTGCTCCCTCTGAATTATTAGCTGGTGAACACGTTAGCATAGTTCATTAACTAAATTTATACTTGAGCAGCTGTGCCTGCTCCCTTTGAACTGTTAACTGGTGGACACGTTGGTATATACATCTCGTTAACTAAATTATTTGTATACTTTGTGTTTGCACCCGTTCAAGAACTGGAGCAGCTATGCCGGCTCCCATGGAATTGTTAACTGGTATATTTGATTGACGGAATACTTTGTGTTCTCACCTGTTCAAGAACTCGAGCAGCTGTGCCTGCTCCTTTTGAATTGTTAACAATTACTGATGCCGTGGACACGTTTGTATATTTCAGTCACAAAATATTTTGTGTCTGGATCTGTTCAAACGCTAGAGTAGCCGTAACTACTGCTTTTGCATTGTTAGCTGTGTTTTGTGTGGATCCGTCTTCATCATTTTTCCTAACTTTGTATTTCTAGTTGGCCTTTTGAAAATAATTGTTTTCTTTTTCAGTTGTATATGCCATTGTCCTCTGGGGTATATACATGTAACATTTAAAGGAACATTAATGCACGCATAGATTTGAATTCCTTCATATTTCAGTTCTAGGAATTGCTTTTTACTCAGGTTATAGCATGTCTAGTGACTGTCCCCCGAGTCGGTCACCTCAATGTGTACCACATACAGAACAAAATATATGATCTTTAATGTCTTTTTTGAGTCCCATCAAAGCTTTCACCTGTTTGGTCTCAGTGAGGACAAGACTGAAAAGTCAACCTTCCAAGTGAAGGTTGTCTCTTCCTCACTATTCACTAATCCGAAAGGATCCCTGACAAATTTCAGCACACAGGTTTAGCATTTTACATACATTCTTCAATCAAACAAGGGGTCCGTGTGTCCCGATTAGAGTTGAAGCAGCTGAAAGCGCGTGGTTAGAAATACAGACGCGCAAGTCCAGTATTTTAGTTGGTTATATGTACAGAAATCCAGCTGCAACGTTTGACCTGTATGATCAATATGTTACAATGACGGACAGGGTACAGGACTGATTTTAATACTGACATGCAAAAAAACTAACCCAGTTTGGGATCCACAGTATCCTTATTTGGCCTAGACCAAATGATAACGTCACCTACGAGAATCACTCCCCATTCTTCAACGTTAATTGATCATATTTATGATACTAGCATTGTATCAAATATTCTTGTGCCTGCCACAGGAATAAGCGATCACTTTTCAGTGTGCTGCACCTGGTGTGTCAAAACTGTTAAGCCTGTTCTAAATGTCAGTCCACTCTTCAATTGTTTACCGATGTTTTAAACGCTTTGACGAAATAACTTTTTTGATTGACTTGCACTTAACCCCCTTTGAAAATGTGTACAATTTTAGTGACCCCAATTTGGCACTGTCACGCTGGATTGACTATTTCTTGATGTTATCAATAAGCATGCCCCTCTCAAAAAGAAGCAGGTAAAACACCAAACCCTCCCACCATGGCTGAACACTGATATAAAGCAAGCCATGTTACTGAGAGACAAATTTAGGAAGCAAAAGAAATTTGTAGAATATAAGCAACAACGCAACCGTGTCAATTACCTCGTGAGTGAGGCCAAGAAGAAATATTTTAATGACCTTGCAGGCAATAAAGCAGATATATCATCCATGTGGAGAGCGATCAATACACTCACTAAAGGCCACAGCCCTGTAAACAATAATCTTCCATCAGAACTCACAGCAGACGTCTTTAACGCACATTTTGTATCTGTAGTCTCCAAGTTCTTACCAGACGATCAAACCAAGGGGTCTCAGTATAGTTGTCCCGATTAGTTATTAAACTCCTGCAGTGATCGAACCTCTCAAAATGCCACATTTTCAATTCCTCCTATATCCGTGTTCGAAATAGGAATATCTGTCTCAAAGATGGATAATAAGAAATCAACAGGCTGTGATCTTATTAGTGTTAAACTTCTAAAAATTGCCCTTCCTTATATAGCTAAAACACTTACATATATTTATAATTTATGCTTCAAAAAAAAAAGTTTTTCCAACTGCATTCAAGAGAGCTAAAGTAATTTCACTCCCTAAAACAAAAACTATCTCCACTGATCTGAATGACTATCGCCCTATCTCGATCCTGTCTGTTCTCACAAAGCCACTAGAAAGACACATTCATAAACATTTGACGGATTATTTAGAAACACATCTTTTCCATTCCTTCCAATCTGGTTCCGATGTAGCCATTCTTGTCAAACTGCGGTCACCCGTTTAACTGATACTTGGCTCTCAGCTTTCAACAATCGTTAAATGTCAGGTGCTGTGTTTCCCGACTCGCAAGGCATTTGACCTGGTGCATCATGACATTTTACTTAAGAAGCTATCCCCGTACTACTTAAGCATAGTTCAGGAGCTGTGTGAGAGTCGAGGTGGCCGTCCTGGGCTGTCCGTCCTAACGAGTCTTCTGGTTTCCGTGGACGTGAAGCAGTATTGAACCATGCTTCGGCATTGGTCTCAGCTTGTCCCTTAATATGTCAACCGACATCCGAGGACATTAAGCAACGCAACCGAACCGAACAACTTAAGCATGGCAAGTGTAACTTTCTTACGATCTTACCTACAGGGTCGTCTACAATGTGTACTTGTATATGGCACATACTCTCAAGAAACGTCTATAACAAGCGGAATGCCTCAAGAATCGATCCTGTGCCCTCTTTTGTTTTGCATCTTTATTAATGACCTGCCTATGTGCCTTACACGTCCATCAGTACATTGCGATTTATTTGCGGATGATGGCACCCTTAATACAGCTAACGACAATATAGATCATATACATAGGGATTTACAACAAAGTTTAAATGATATCTTTATATGGTGTTGTAGAAATCGGATGGCACTGAATCTAACCAAAACAAAATGCATGTTGATGGCGACGAGACAGAAACACCAGAAACAACAGCTCTCCTTAAATCTAAATTTCGAGACCACGCCAATAGAGCAGGTTTCAAAACATCGCCTACTTGGAGTAACTGTAGACGAGCAGCTAAAGTGGCAAACGCATATAACAATATTTGCAGAACTGTTTCTAGAAATATTTTTCTTCTTTCAAAACTAAGCCAAATTGTCAGCCATAAAGCAAAATTAGGCTTTTTTTGTGTGCACACATTATGTCACACATAAACTATGTGTCAAATGCATGGGATAGATGTGCCTGTGTGCACATGAAGCAACTGTACTCTCCACAAACGTGCCATAAATGCCAAGTCCTAATATGGACTACAATCAAAAGTGCTGTGCTCTCAAACTACTCCCTCTAGACAAACAAGTATTGCTCAACAAATGTGTTTTAATGCATAAGGTTGTTCACTGCAAGGCCCCACAGTACCTGAAAGACCTCATGATTCCTTTTGAACGTCTTCGCGTTCATGGGAATAAATAACTTTTGCCCAGAACAAGATTGATATCTTTAGAACGAGTTTCTCCTTTTCGGGCTCTTTAGCGTGGAATAGTTTACCTCATCATCTCAGATACCCCATGGAAGTAAAAACATTCAAAAGGAAAGCATTTCACGCCCTCACTAAACCACCTTGATACGTTTGTTTTCTTCTCCATTCGCCAGACACTTTGACACAAAATGTATTGTATTTTCCCCCCTTGCGTGTTCTTGTCAAGTTTTACATTTGTATTTCACACAAAAATCAACCGTTAAAGTATGTATTTTCATGCGTTATTGTACTCTCTTTCACTTTCCTTGTGGTCATCATTTTAATGCGTTATGTATATTATATATGGGTGTATCCGTTTAACTTCCAATCTTGCTAGATGTGTTTTCGTTTTTGTATTTTTTACAGTATGTATAGATAGAGAAATTATTCACTCTTCTGTCGCTTTCCTTTATTCGTTTAAAATGATTTTGTAATTATCTCTCTCTCTCTCTCTCTCTCTCTCTCTCTCTCTCTCCCTCTCTCTCTCTCTCTCTCTCTCTCTCTCTCTCCCTTCCTCTATCCCCTGAAAATTCAGATTTGTATTTGTCTTACTTTGCTGATTTCGTATGTTGCGAAGATTTAGACAGTAATAGTTTTTTGTTTTGTTCTTAAGATGCATTTTAGTTTGCAGCAATTATTTGTATTCTTGTTTGACGTATTCAATGTTGCTGTGTTTGTCATCAGGGACAGATTTGTAAAAAAAGCCGACTTGTGCTTAAATCTTTATCCTTGTGTAATAAAGTCTTATCTTGTCTTATCTCTCTGTGTGCCTTTCTGTCTCTGTCTCTCCATCGGTGTCTGGTTTCCGGGCGTCAAAGATGAGACAGGAGAAACTGTTCCTGACGTTCCCGCCTTGCCCATCTTTTGATTGTCCATGTGTTACGGGTTGAGGAGGTTCATTTGAGAGGTTAATCTGGCAGAATGTATAGATTATTTAACATAGTGTCCTGGTCACCTATATGTAACTAAATTGTTTACATAAACTCAGCATGTAACTGTTTTATTTATAGCAGAATACAGTACAGAATAGCATTAATGGTGTGAATACTAACTCTTAAGTGTTTTCTGTTTTGTTACCGTGGTCTAGGGGCTGTGATTGTCAGTGTGTATCCGTGTTCGCTTGGCATGGCATCCTGACGCTTTACCAACCCATTCAAGCCTGAAAAATGCATCCCGGGGCTACAAACGCAAATCTTCATCCTGTAAATGATTTATTCATAACTATCATGATCGTGTTTTCTCAATTTCAGCCCACACCCATATATTTTCTTCAACCCGGATGGTCACACGATGACCTTTCTGGGATTCTCCATCGATAGCCCAACAGGAGACCTGATAGACCGGCAGACTGGCAAGGTTTTGGAGAAGAAGATAGTGTCCCGTGAACTCTTCCAGGCACTCAAGCTGAACAGAGTGCCATTGACCGAAGATTTTGACGCCTTGCCAAGGTCTCTGCCTGTGTCACTTTGTCCCCCCTTTTTGTTTTGTTTGTCTGTGCTTCTGTGTCTGCCACCGATTTTTACCTCCCTGACTATGTTTTTATTTGAGTAATTTTCAAATATATATATCGATGAATAATTACCTGTTGACTTCAATGGTTGTAGGTGGTGTGTGTGTGTGTGTGTGTGTGTGTGTGTGTGTGTGTGTGTGTGTGTGTGTGTGTGTGTGTGTTCGTGTGTGTGTATGTGTTTGTGTGTGTGCGTTCATGTGTGTGTGTTCGTGTGTGTGTGCGGGAGACAGAGAGAGAGAGAGAGAGAGAGAGAGAGAGAGAGAGAGAGAGAGAGAGAGAGAGAGAGAGAGAGAGTGCCCCACCATCCACTTGTTCTTAGACGTATCGACATTAAGATGACTTGTACAGTAATAGTAACTTAGTAAACAAAAGTCGAGTAGCTGCGAGAAATCCTTTTTTTTTCACTTGTAAACTTAGTAATATCCAGGTACTAATAATTTGCCGGGATGCACAGTGTTGTAGAATGTAACAGTAAATTGCGGCACACAAAATATACCCCTGAAATAATGCATCTGTGCCTGCTGATGCCCTTGTGTCAATGAAAAGAAATTTGATTATCTCTCAGATTTTTTAAGTTGTAATGTAATTTGACATTGGTTCATTTCTGACAGTTATGACAAACCGTAGGCTGCACATGATCACAGTTCATTGATCTTTAAAGTCTGAGGGTGTGACATATTTTGTTGTCCTGGCAGCGTCTCAAGATGGACATGCTGATCACAAACTTGACGTTAAAAGCGCTCACTGACTATGTCTTGCTTTTGCCACTCATTCTGTTCAAAAGAAATCTTCTGGAAGGGTGCCTCGCATGTTGCCAAATCAGAGGTTGCGAGCTTTTTGCATGTTGGGAAATGGAACGTCTGTGTCTGCAACAAAAAGACAACTAATTTTGGAGTGTCAAGACAGACTGTTAGCTTCTGATTGCATCGGCAAATGACAACTGGAACTGTTTCTGACCTATCCCGCAATAGGCACTCCCAAGTAACGACCTGGCAGCAGAATTGTGTGTCTGGGAATCGCTTCCTGCTGATCTGAGAAACACTCCCTCGCTTGCCTATTTTACATCTCGGCTAAAACGCCGCCTGTTCCATCTAGTTTTCAACTAGTCTGCTTACGTATTGTAAGATTTAGCTTTTCCATGCGTGGTTATGTAAATTGTACTGCCTTTGTACTGATTCTGTCCCTTTTACATAATAGACGATCTTCGGAAATCCAGGGGACTGCACTCGGTAAGTGCCTACGGGCATGGACCTGTATATATAGGTCCATGCTTGCTTTATAGATTGTCCCTAATATGCTTTTAGCATCTGAGGACATTAAGCAAAAACACAAGTGTAACGCAGAGTAGGCACGCTTTTGTTGGGGGTACAGTGAGCACGTGGGGAAGATGGCGGATACCCGTAAACAAAAAGCAGAAAAGTCATCATATGCCGATCAAGCACTCACTGTTCGTGGGGAACATGCAGATCGGATAGCAGGTTCCCCCAGTTGGTAGTCTAGTATAAATTATAATAGGCCCATGCCTGAACATCTAAAACTGTCGCAGAATGGCTCTTCTCCGCTGACGTCTCCATGCAGGGTCTTCGCTATCCCAGAGTAAGAAGACACTGTCAAATTATCTTCGCCTGTTATTTCCGGAAATCGTCTATTAGCGTTGTATTGCTGGACTGCCTGCATGCGAGTGGGTGTGTGCATGGTTTGTCAGTCACAATGTAATTAAGTCACTTCTTATGTATGTGACTTCGTGTCTGCAAGTGTGTATTTTGTGTGTGTGTTAGTTGTAAGGGTTATTGAATGTTTGAGAGGGTGTGTTGTTAGGCGCATTAAGCCTGTATTATTTAGGGAATTGCACCGTACAAGAAATCGCTACACACAGGAGTTACCGAGGCACTTTATTAGATCGGTGAGGTGCAGATGTCGAGCTGTGAACCGAGGCACGTGGTGGCCATGCACGGTACTGAACCATGTCAGTCTAAAAATGACCCCATGATGACAGAAGCGGCAGAGGCAACCATTCATGACATGATGTGTCATTTTTGGCTTGTTTCAGTATTCGAACAATTGAATGAAATTTCCTCTGCTAAAATTTTGTCACAAACGATGAGAAAAAAGAATGAAAACTGTATATGGTCAATTACCTTTTATGTTCAGTATATGTCAGCATACTGTATAAATGGAAGAGGCAATAGCAAATAGGCAAAACTGTTAATGATTATAGTGGGGATTCATTTTCCTTCAGGTCCGAGAGGCTACGCAGACTGTACCGAGTGTTTGGGGTGGAGGACGACGAGATGATGGAGGATGTGGACGGTAAACCGTGCATCATTGACCCTGACGTCACCTACGAGTTGACCACTGACAATGTCAAGAAAATACTGGCCATCTACATGAGATTCAGGTAACTTATTCTTGATATTGTTTTTTCTAATGTGTGAACATATATAACTAAAACATAAAAGAAAGAAGAAATTGATATGGCACACGATCAGCAACACACAAAACGTTAAACCAATGTTTAATTGAAAAAAGACATTTTGCAGTGCATGCTTAATAAATTGAAAAAGTTTTTACAACGCTTTTGCAAAATTGACCAATAAGACCAACCACCAAACGAAAACTGTCTTATTCTGTACTAGAAGACTGGTGTGCTGCGTCAGTTGTTTTCGACCGTAGAGCTAGAGATTAACGTATCTAAACTGTTGCACACGATCAGCGTTATGCTACTTTTGCGTTGTTTCTTAACAGATGCAACATACCAGTGATAGTGATGGGAGAAACGGGGTGTGGCAAAACACGCCTGGTGAAGTTTCTGTGTGCTCTCCAAACTCCCAGGCAGAAACAGATCACCACCATGGTCCTCGTAAAGGTAATTGGAGTGATTTCTTAAATACATAGATCCGGCACACCATTATAAGAAATTACATGGATTTCGTGGCAACGTACCGTTTGCATCTTTATTGAATGCATTTTGTCTCCGTACTTCGACATGATTCAGAACCCGTCCCACTGTCAATCGGTGTCCCTCAAGGGTCTGTTCTCGGCCCTTCTTGTTTAGCATGTACACTAAACCCCTCTCTGATTCGATTGCCAAGCACCCAGTAAAGCACCAATCCTTTGCTGATGATACGCAGCTGAACACTTCCTTTGATTCATGCAACATCGATAGTGCTATCGAGATCATTCAGCATTGTGCAAATGACATATAGAGCTGGATGGTCCAAAATAAACTACAATTGAACGAAGGTAAAACCGAAGCTCTTCTTGTATCTACCTCCAGCTCTGACAAAGACCTACCTACATCCATACAAATAGGTTCTAGTGTCGTGCCATTTGTGAAAAGTGTTAGAAACCTTGGTGTTATTCTTGACTGGAGATTGTCCATGAAAGAACACATAAACAAAGTGTGCCAGATGGCCTGCTGGGAGCTTGGGAGGATTTCCTCAGTCAGACAGTACTTGACAGAGGACGCAGACAGAACCCTGGTAGTATCCCGCGTCCTGTCTCGCGTCCCTGAATGTCTTCTACATAAACTCCAAAAAATACAAAAGACATCTGCCAGATTATAGTCTTCCCGACAAGAACGCACTGAACCATTCCTCAAAGCACTATATTGGTTACCAGTCTCTGACCGTATAACATACAAATTTTCCTGCATGTGTTACAACTCCGTCACTGCCTCCACCCCTCAATACCTCGCTGACCTTTTACAAATCTACACGCCATCCCGTATTTTACGGTCTACCGCAGACACACGTAAACTGAAGATCCCTCTGTTCAAAAAGAAATACTCAGGCCAGAGATCTTTCTCCAATCAGGGTCCCGTAAGCTGGAATAATCTGCCTTTTTCCATCCGCAACACACAAACATACTCCTCATTTAAGTCACAATTTGAAAACCCACTTGTTCTCCCAAACCTTCCAATAAAACCCAGTTTTTGGTGCTCTTTGTATTTGATTTTCAATCATGAGATGTTTCGATGGTCCATGTATTGCTGCATTGCATGTCTGGGTTGCACTGGTTTTTCCGGGATGTGTGCATGTTTTCCTGCGCTTTGCCGCTGACGTTAGATCGTCTGGTGTATGCACGTTTCATGTATTGATTCTGATGTCCACTCTTGTTTTGAATTGTGAAGTGCTTTGAGCCTTTCTAGTTGGATAAGAGTTACGTATTATTATTATTATTCACAATTTGCAAAACTACTCGTGTTTTTTGACAAAGTTCACCTAATAGTTTTCAAAAAAATATTTTATCAACGCAATTTGTGACAGTTTTTCTCCTCAAAAGTATATTTTTCCACTGGTCAGGTTCATAAGCTGTAAGTCATGAACATGCTAATGAAATGAATGCTACTGTGTTCATGAATATTGTGTTCTCTCTATTGAGGTACACGGAGGGACGACGGCTTCTGACATAGTGAAAAAAGTGAAACAAGCTGAAGAAGTAGCACGAAGGAACGCCGCCGAAATGCTTCAAATCGCAAAAAAGAAGAAACCGGAAGGACATGCAAAGAACCCGGATCTGGAACACTCGCGCCCCATCTACACAGTGCTGTTCTTTGACGAAGCCAACACGACGGAAGCGGTGGGCGCCATCAAGGAAGTGATGTGTGACGGGACGATGAATGGTCAGCCCATCACCCTGGACAAGAGTCTCAAAATGGTGGCCTGCTGCAATCCCTACAGAAAGTAGCCGACTTTGTATTCTGTTGATATTCATATGGACAGTTTATTGACTCTCCTTGTGACTCTAAGAAGCAATATCTAAACAAGACGGGATGTCAGGGTCTACTGTTTATGTATATGTATTCTTTATCAGCCGCGAAGGGAGGCCAGAGATGTCTGATGGCCCCTCCTGTCTGCAATCTCAGGGCTGTAATTTGATTCCCCATTCCTATCAAATCAAATAAGTCTTTATTATTCATCAATATACAAAGCATAAAAATGAAAATTGTCTTTTGACACATGGGCTCAAGAAGGTACATTTAAAAATAACAATAAATATAAAATAAATACGCCTAGTCTTCTTGCTCTTTTTGTCTTGTCATTTGTCTGATAACGGTCCTGATTTTCCTGTTTGTTTTTCCAGTTGCGCTTTTTTGTATGGCTCTTGGCGAGCACCTAGGAGATGATAGTTGCAGGTGGTATAGTATGCAGACTGCTGCCATATGGCACTGGTATTTGCCATCAGTCATTTATATAAAACATGATATTTTATTGTTTCTGTCTATTCCATTTTTTTAAATATATTTTTCTTTAATCTCGTATCGATACATTACGCGGAGCGATAAACGATGCCAGCATGTACTGGCCTTATGTGCTCTTTTAACAGGGGTGATATTCAAGGGACTAACTCTTCCAAAATTTGTGTTTAATGTTTTTGTATGTATGCTTAATTTTAGGTTTGTGTACTATAGGTTTTGGAGATTGGCTTGAGAAATGTTTTATATTTAAGAAGAGTTTTGAACTGTGGATTTGCTTATGACAGAGTTAAACTGTGTTGTGGTGACCCTGTGCGGTTGACAGGACGTTAAAATCCCGATAACTAATTCCCTTTTTATTATCTATAATGAAAGCGCTTGCATTGTGTTCTATAAGAAGAAGAGTGACAGTCCATTGTCTGAGGACTGTATTGATTTGGATACTTTGCCTGATACTGTAATGTTACGTCGGTTTTATAGAATGCACAAAGCACTTCCATATTTTAGACAATGTGTTCTGAGCGCTTGACAAAGAAGATTACAAACGAAACAAAAACACCTAGAATAAAACCAGCAAAGAAAGAGAAACGGTAATTCACCGGCTCACATTGTATCTCCAGTGGGACAAACACAAGCGAGAACGACAGTATATGCGCATCGCAGTCTGTGTTGCCATTATAAGACTATAAACGAAAGGGCTGCAAATGCTGTAAGTGTATCTGTATTGTAGGCTTAAACGCACACCTGGGTATTACCACATGATCATGTCGTGTCGTCAGTTGACATGACGTCAGATTTGACGTCAGAATGTTTTTACGTGGTAGATAGCATGCGATCAGCTGGGAGTTAGGCGGGATAACAGGCAGCGACCGCACGTCCTTGCGAGTCGGAGTAGACCTGTGCGTGGGATTAATATAACAATAGTAACTATGTGTCTTCTGAATATTTTCAGGCACTCTGACCAGCTGATTGAACGGTTGGAGAACGCTGGACTGGGTTACCATGTGGACGCAGATAAAACAGTCGACAAACTGGGTAAGGCTGGTTGAAATTACGAACTGCATGAACATTTTGAGGAGGCTAGTTAATTTAAATCCAACAAAAACAATGTACATTTGAGCGATTTTTTTTATTTTCATTACCAGTGCTTTAAAATACAGACCGTGACCACTATCTTTACTGAAATTGTTCAAGGGAAACAGTATTTTCCCATTTCGAAGGCTGACGATGTAAAATGGTGTGCTGTTTTGTGTAGTTCTTTTAAGCTAGCTGAGCACCCGCACATTTATTACATGAAACAAATCAAACACAGATACTGCCGCTGTAGGACACCAGTTGTGACATTTGAAGTTAGCATATTAAGCTGTGCAATTGTGCAACCAAATTAGGGAAAGTACCACACCTTTGTACCAAATATTCCATAGACTGAAAATGTTCACCAGTGATCTCCTATGATGACATGATTATTATGAGCTTTTATCGGTTGGCACCTTTGATTTTTGGGCTATATGGAGTCTTTTATTATTAAAACTACAGTGATTCTTGGACTTCTGGCAGCTTCACTCAGACTTCAGCCATACGTACTGCACAGAACTGTGTCGTGTTGCTTCCATTCGTGAATACCTCTCCTGTGGTGAATACTAAACTCTGATCTGCCTTTGTGTTCTCAAACCAAGATCACTACAACTCCTTGCTTGCAGGACCCGGAAATCTGACTGAAAACCCCAGAGGGTACTGAATGCTGCTGCTATGATTGTTGTTCGATGCCATAGTCGGCATCACACCTGTTCTCAGTTCGCTTCATTGGCTTCTAATATCATAAATGATTAAGTACAAAGTCTCATCTCTGTGTCATTGCTCCCTTCTGAATGCAGTTTAAAACATCTGTCAGAATCACTGCATAAATACAAAATCCTCGTCAGAATCGCTTATTTCCTCACAGTCTCTCTCTCTCTCTCTCTCTCTCTCTCTGCAATCCTCAAAATTAATAGGACTTTCAGTGGGTATTTCTCATTCGTCGGCCTCCAAAGTGTGAAACCGTCTCCTCTTTTATGTTATGTTTGCTCCATAACGAACACCCCTACATTCAAACAGACCCTCAAAGCTCATCTTTTGAGTGACTTTCTATCCCACTGAACTCCAAGTACCGATTGAATGTATGTAAATGTAAATACATATATTGTCATTACCTGTAATTTGATCCGCCCTTTTGTATTTATCGTTTCTGTCTTTGCCTTATTGTCATTGTAAAGCGCTTTGCCACCCCATCTCCCCCAGGGGGAAAGGGTGCTCAACAAAATAATCCTCTACCCTTGTACGCCCAGAGGGTGCATTGACTTTGACCTTGCTGAGGAAGGCCCAAGTATGTAAAAGCTTTCAATTTTGATTATTGCCCCTTGTACAATGTTTGATCTAAACAGCACGAGTGAAGAGTTGCTGCTCTACTTTCACGTTTCCCAGCACTGGTCAAAGTTGGAAGAAGCAAACAAAACAACAACAGTAACAAGAAAACAAACAAAACTGCAAACGACAAAAAAGAAAAAGAAAACAACGGTTGACACATTTTCTCTTGATTTCATCAGGAACAATGCTTCAGTGAAATACTTAGAGTCGCTAAAGTGATTGATATTCTTAAAAGTGATGGGACTTTTGATAGAAATAATCATGCATCGCTGTGCACTGGGAGCAAGAGGGACCCGTAAGTAGTAACAGTGTTGTACCGCTGTAAGGTCCACTGAGGAGAGAGGGACAAGTAGGTAATAACAGTGCTGTACCTCTGTCAGGTGCACTGAACAGAGGGACCAGTACTGAAATAGAAACTGTGCTGCACCTCTGTAAGGTACACTGAGGAGAGAGGGATCAGTGAGCAGACGCAGTGCTGCACCTCTGTAAGGTACACTGAGGAGAGAGGGATCAGTGAGCAGACGCAGTGCTGCACCTCTGTAAGGTACACTGAGGAGAGAGGGATCAGTGAGTAGACGCAGTGCTGCACCTCTGTAAGGTACACTGAGGAGAGTGGGATCAGTGAATAGAAACAGTGCTGCACCTCTGTCAGGTACACTGTGACTCACTGACTGTAGCATTACACAACATAGTTCTGAATATCCACCGAAGTGGTTACAGTGCTAGCAGTTTTGTTGTTACATGGCTGTTGCATGTTGCCTCAGTCGTGAAACTGCTGTTTGCAGCGTCGCTTTATTTGAAGCCGCATACGTATGGTGCATGTGTTATTATCTGTAACCTGCCACCTACACTTTTGGCAGAATGACCTGGTCTTTTACGTGCTACTACAGTATAGGAACAAATACCGAAATGAGTTAGCACAGAAAGTTGACCGAGGAGAAGAACATTTTTTCCGCTGATCCTGCTGGGACTCAATCCCACGATCTTTCGATCACAAGTCCTGCACTCCACAAATGATCTATTCCTACTCCCCTCTCTTTTCAAAACAGCTGCTTTGTAAGAAAAGTACTTTGTGTATCAAGATGCTAGTCTGAAGCGATTGGATGCTGGATAAACCTGCAGGCTACTTGCGAAGTTGGTACTTTGTTCTCACATATGGTGATGGCGGCACAAATTGCAAAATGCATTAGAAGTGACACTCACAAAATTTACCTTGCATTAGGTGTAGCTTACGCGGTTTCCCTTGTGAGTCCACACATGATTTTGTCATGGCTCATCACATACGTGATACTGTTTATCATAACGATGGTTCAGACTCTTTACTGGCGATTTTATTTGTTTTGATCTTATATTTATAGAGCATTTCGGTTCTTGGATACGTCCCGAAGAGCGCTCTGTTCAAGAATGCTTCGGTTATATATGTATTACTTGGGCGTGTTGGCTTTAGTTGGTTTGTCCAGAACTGTAAGCCAGGTTTCTGCTTGTAGTTTGATGACATGTCTTGCCATGATATGAACGATTTTTGAAAGTGCGATTTAAAGCAGTGTTATTCATCCTGAGACTAGCCTGTGTGGTTGACAGGACGTTAAAATCAAAGAACTAAGTAATAAAATGTGAATGCTTCCAATGTACCTAAGGTCGTGTACCGATGAGGCATCTGGTGTACCGGGTACAGCCCTTGCCGCAGAGCATGCTGCCCCTCGTGTGGGACTTTGGACAGCTGAATCCGAAAATAGAGGAACTCTACATCAAACAGATGGTGCGACGATATGTGAGTACACGTCACTTTCGTCAGTTTTGCAAAACGTTGATACACCACTAGCCGCACTGCACACGCATGAAAGGATACAGTGTTGGGTTGTATTGTGTGTGCGTGGATCATTACATTCGTCTGTGCCAGGCATTTTAAGCCTTAACGTGATTTTGCTGGTCGCTGTGAACGTGACGCATGGCAGCTTGTGTTTAATTCAAGATTCAGGATTACTTTATTATCTCAGAGAAATTAAAACGTGGCTGAGCATTAACCACATCAAAATATACAATAACACATATTTTATATTTTAAAACTCAAAGAACAGTTATGGGAAAATACAAAAGTTACACAACAAACAAACTAGTCATTTACATAATATACAGACACGCACGCACGCACACACGCACACACACACACACACTGCTCTGACGTTTGAATAGATTTATCTGTTCAGAAATGCTATTGACTGCAGACTGTATTTGATTTAGGTACGCGAAATCGTCTACCAGATGGAAGAAGCTCATAATGTTTAGCCAGGATTTAGCTGTTGTCATCTACAATCACCCTAGCCGTCCGTACCACACGTTGTTCATACGACTGACTTAATTGTTCTTGTCGTTCACCCACAACCTTGCCACGCACTTTATTCAGGACATTTTTGCTTTTAACATTTAATGCAAGTACTTGCTGAATTTTACCCGTTTGAAACACTTTCAGTGACCTTGATTTCATCTCGGGTTGACAGCAGTGCATTTCCCGTAAGATCTTATCCGAGCAAGTCCAAATTGCATGTTGTTGTTTTTTCTCTCACTTTTTTCTCTTTTACTTAAAAAAAATGTGAGTCTGCAATGCTTAAGGCCAAAACGCCGTTTGAGTGTCCGGTCTTTTGCCATCTTTGACTTTCGATCTTTTCAAACACTATAAATATGACCAATGTCAAACTTTGTGTTGTGTCATTGACCTTTACATGCTCATGCCCCTTTTCATTGACTTTAACCATAACTCATAGCAATGTCAAATAGTTTTACATGAAAATGTTATGCTCTTATCTGATTATGTTGAAATTGTTGATTGTTGACTTCATCAACTGGACCATGAGAATACCACCATTTTTGACTTTTGTACTATTCAAAAGAGATATCTGACGTGTTTTCTTATTTGATGACAACAACGAAAACCAGTCTTTTTCTCTCGGACATTGTTTTCAAACGTTACATGATTATAATCTTCATTACGGGGGTCTGCTTATTCGTTGCAGGTTTGATCACCTTGACTTTGAAGGTCACATGTGTATCAGGCATGAACTGTAAATTATGTGGGGCTGTTACGGGATTATTTTCAAATTTAGTTTAAGCAGTGTGTGGTTGCTAAACACAATAATCAAACCATGCACAATAATATTGTTTTGTGGGTTTTTCTTTCTTCACATCTAAGTCGTCTGAGCTTGATCACTCTTCTTGTTAAATATATTGACTACATAAGGCATAATTATGATTTTTTTCTAGTTTATTTTTTGAGTTATGAATGTTTATTGTCCATGCCAGACTTGTACACAGACATTTGCCTCTTGCCTGCACATAATGTAAACTATTAAACTCTAGCTCACACACACACACACACACACGCACACACGCCCCCCCCCCTCCCCCCCCCACACACACACTCACACACACCACGAAGCAATGCATACACCGATACAGACATACACTCATTAATTTACGGTTTAACTGCACACTGTCTCACAAATGCAAGCTCAGGCAGGTTTGCGTCGGAAGTCTAATTGCCCTACTCACTGCGAGTGATCGCCTCTTCTTTCTTTTCCAAGACATCCATGTTAACAGTCGAATATCTGCTCTGCTCGTTGAATTTTGTTTCATCCGTCCTCTCGTTGACACGACTGGGGTTTACTTTACACATGTCTTCCACGAGGGAGCCTATGTTGGCACGTTTTGGCCGTGGTAACAGGATTCGCACGAAATACGCGGCACTTGATTCAAACCACGCGGTTCCATCGTCTGGCGGCAACCATGTCTTCCCGCCTGTTTCTAATTTTGCCACCCTTTTGTTTATAGCTTCTTCCGTGTCTAAGTCTTCGGTTAAGGCAAACTTCAAGGTGCACTGACTGGTGTATCCAAGGCCTGGATCCCCACAGATGTGGTAGCCTTGTCGTCTGACTCTACTTCTGTCCCTAACCAGGGACAAGCATCTGAGAAACCCTCACGCCGTGATCGCTTCTGTTTTAAGGGTAGCTTCGCAAGGGAAGAGGGCAATTTGCTCCCTCGGGTGAGCAGGATATACCGCTAACGGACAGCATCCTACTTTTGTCAGCGCTTCGGTACTCGGGGAGTGGGTCACTGCAGGTAGACCGTACCCATTCTATCTCCCGGGTGGTGGGTCTCTATCTTTTGGGGGTATGAGTCTGGTTTGGGGGGTTAATGATATAACAATAATGAAAGGGGTTTCTGTACTGCTCATCTACTGCATAAGATGGGAGCGCTAGGCGCTTTACGATAAAACTCTCTCTCTCTCTCTCTCTCTCTCTCTCTCTCTCTCTCTCTCCACACACACACACACACACACACACACACACACACACGGTTGGCTGTTGTGTGGGCCATAGCCCACAGGGGTTTGTTTAGCCAGTACATAGGGTTCCTCTTACGTTCAGGCGGGAGGCACCCTTCCAACGCAGATTTTCTATGCCCTCTTCTAAGGTGACCCGACAAGGTGGGGAAAAGTGAGAATCTGGCCTCACTGGTCACCTCATTGGTTCTTCAGAATACGACGACAAACGGCTGGGTCTTTTGGGTGACAGAGTTGGGGTTCAGACTGCCCTGGGTCCAGCAGAGAGCGCCCCTTATCGTGCACTCCAGCATCCCCAGATGCCGGTGCAGCCTTGGCTTGGGAGGCCAAGACTCCTGTCCGAGCAGGTGCTTGAGAACGTCTCTCCTCCTCCACCGGCATTCTATGGCCAACGTTTTGTTGTCCCCAAGCCCGGTCGGTATTGGAGACTTATAGCTGTCATCTTCCACCTTGAACACGTACCCCCAGTGCGTTTGCTTCAGCCTGGCTGTCACAAGGGACACCCGTGGCTCTCACCTCAGATATTTGTTCCGTTCTCTGAACACTGAGTACAGGAAAGAGTTACACACGTCCACCCTAACAAGATGGTATAGTTGAGACTGTAAGACTGGGGTACAAGGCCAGTTGAGTGGCAAATTCCCCCTCCACCAGGGGCCATGAAGCCCGGGATTGGTCGGCCTCTCTCGCCCTCACCCATCGAATTCCACTCAGCGAAATTCTAGAGGCATCTTAGGGTGCTTTCTCCGGGGTTCCAGATGCCCCCGAGGATATGGCTTCTCTGGGGTTTGCTCTGTTGTTGTCGCCCAAAGCCAGGTGACAGTTATGGTATCATGTGACTCATCCAAGGTAACCCCTCTATCCTGGTGGTCACATTCTTGCATTTGTGAGACACAGACATGCACACCTATTCCAGTCTGGGTATCCAGGACTATCCAGGACTATTACAGGTTCGTGTTTGTTTGTTTCATTTTTTAAAGGTTTGATAAGGTCAGAGTTGAGTTTTTCGAGCTTTGCTGAATGCCAATTCTTTTTCTCTTTTTTCTTTTCTTTTTTAAATCTGCCTGCACATGTCATTTATTTGCATTTTACACAATTTTCATCAATGTAAACGTATTCAAATGGCTTGTGTGTTTCCTTATTAATTATTACCTTGGCAGTTGACTGGGCCAATTATGCGGCAGAGTGCACCTGAAGTCATTAATTTCTGTGCTAGTTTTTCCCCCTCTCGATATGCGTTTTCTTTAGTCGTCATTGCTGTGAATGCGTTACTTATTCAGTTCTTTTGAGTGTAGGCTCCAGGGTAAGGTTGATTTTTTTTCTTCGTGTACGTACTTGTTATTTTTGTTTCGTTGGGTTTTATTAGCGTTACATGTTCTGTCATGATTTTACATTTAGGTGACAAACAAACAACTTCCGGCCTTGTGTGATGCCGATCTGAATGTGCTGTGCCAGATCCTGGTTGCCTCACAGGAATTCATGCGGTCGCAAAAGGTAATCAGATTGTTGCTGCTTTTTTGTAGGGTATAAACTTGATTTTATGAATCAGTCGTTGTCATTCGTGTTAATAAACTTAATAGCTGTCCATCTTTATTTTTCTTTGTAACTATTATTATAGTAGGGCCATCAACTGCCGGGCCATCGTCGCCATTGTCAACATCATTGACCAGTGTTATGACGCTGATGGTGCTAATTACGTGGATTGCAGTGTTAATAATGATAGCAAAATATTTCTGAAGTGTGAGCAATAACAATACGGCGTTAACTTTTATGTCAATAGTAAGCCGACGTATATTGAGATACTCGCTTCCTCCTTGTCGAGTAGAACAGATCTAGGGAAATGTACTCACCTATACGACGAAAAACAAGGAAACACAAGCGCTTTCGACAGAAAATTGTCTCTTCAGGTGTAAGAAGATAGATAAATAATACTAATAAAAGAAGAAGGAAGCAAAGAAGAAAACAGACAAGAAAGAGCTGATGTAAAAAGTTAAGAATGTATACGTAGATTGAAAACGACCTCATCAAAATGACGACAATTAGGAGGAGCACGATCTTCCCATATAATTATGAATAAACACACACACACACACACACACACACACACACACACACACACACACACACACACACACACACCTATTCAACCTGCGGAGCAACAACATGCAGTCTTTAAGGGCTATAAGAAATTTGAACATTTTTCATTCAGTCCACCAGGGTCTCTGGATGATGTGAGACTCCATGTGTTTTCGTTGAAAGGAGTCCCTTTAGCTTTGACGTCCGCAACAGTATGACCGGCAGAGTTAAAGTGATGGGCTACTGGCTTGCTGCGGTTGTGGCGGATGTCAGCTAGATGCTCCGAAAAACGAACCGCGAGGGACCTGGAAGTCTCACCAACATAAATGAGGTTGCAAGACTGACAAGTAATGGCATATACCAGGTTGTCGCTCTGTCACGTGAAAGTCCTCTTGATAGACATGTGACCGCTGGGACCTCTAATGGAGGTGTCAGCGGACAAATGGGGGCATATGCCTTGCACCTGTCAGTGGTGCAGGGGAATATACCTGGTGTGGAGCTGGCATGACTACGGAGGTTGGAGTGTACCAGAATCTCGCGTAGGTTCCGATCTGTCTTGAAAGCCACCAAAGGCCTATCACAAAAGGTCGTGCCAGCTGTAGTTCTGTTTTGAAGAATATGCCAGTTTGACCGGAGAATCCGGCAGACTGGGAGGTTTGTGTGTGCACAGAGACGATGGGTCTTTCGTTCGTAACAGGTGCAGCCGGATCAAGGGCGCAGGCCCTGGAGATCTGTTATTAATCATCAGTTCATGGGGCACTGTTGGTACAAATTTGAACAAAGCGCAATGGCCAGAATATGGTCAGCACAAAATCGTTTCGTAATGACACGATAAACCAGATTCGTCGGGTCTGTGAGACTCGCTTACACCCAGCATGGCCCTTGCGTGCTGGGGTCCCGCCTCGCAAATCAAGCCCTAATGCCACTGGCTCTGGTATACATCTCCATGCTGCCAACTGTCATCAAAGAAAAAGTTGTCTTACATCATCAGAATTCCCTTTGGTTTAAAAAAAACAAATTTCATTTTAGAGGTTCCTAACTTTTTGAATGGGCCCCAAAATGAATTCAATCTAGAGTAAAATATTTGACATTAAGAAACAAAGAGAGGCAATATCCATCTGGTCACTTCAACCTCTCTGGTCTGCAGTGATGGCTTGCCATTGGCTAGCGGTGTGGTACCCTGAAGCACAATAAAACATAGTTTAAAACTGGCTACTAACCTTGAAAAACTAAAAATCCAACCATGAACACCAATAAAGGAATTCATTCAATGAAAGAAACAATTTTTTTACACGCAAGAAAGTCTTAAAAAGCTACGTGCGACACAAGCAGTTTGTAAAACTTCGCGCCAGTGAAAGAGGCATCTTTTGGACTAACGATATATTTGTCTCAGAGATAGTAACGGTATATTTATCTCTGAGATAACGTCTCATTTTTGTGATAATTATTACATAACAACATATGGAGCAAACTTAAGTTCCCCCTCCTCCATCTCTCGAGATTTCAGTCTCTGTCTTAATAGCAAAAGCGGCACGCACGAAACTAAACCGATTTAAACAACAGGTATGTGTTCCCGACCCCGACATGGAGAGAGAGAGAGAGAGAGAGAGAGAGAGAGAGAGAGAGAGAGAGAGAGAGAGAGAGAGAAGATAAGATCATACTTTATTACACAGGGATGAAGATTTAAGCACGTGTCAGCTTTTTTACAAATCTGTCCCTGATGACAAACACAGCAACACTTAATACGTCAAACAAGAATTCAATTAAAAACGCTAGAGAAAAAACGACTTAAAAACAAAACAAAACTAATTTCTGTCTAAAACATCACATCATACGAACAGAGCAATAATAAGGCAAAGTAAGACCAATTCAAAACAATTTTTTAGGAGAGGGAGGAGAGAGAGAGAGAGAGGAAGAGAGAGAGAGAGAGAGAGAGAGAGAGAGAGAGAGAGAGAGAAGAGAATTACGAAAACATATTAAGGAATAATGGAAAGCGACAGAATAATGGCTATCTCACTATCTACGTATAAAACAAGATCACATCTAACAGGATTGGAAGCTAAGCGATGGCGCATTATACACACCTAACCAAAATCAAAGCACATCACACATACCAACAATCATATATATGCAAACATTAAATTTGTTTTTTTTGTTTTTTTGTTTTTTTAAATATGACCACGAGGAAAAAGAAAAAGTAAATATTTCATGAAAGAAAAAAGAAAAAAGAAAAAAAGAAAAAAATCTAAAACTTTACAAGAAGAGCAAGGAAGGGAAAACAATAACAACATTCTATACATTTTGTGTCAAGCTGTCTGACAAGCGAGAAAAGAAAAGAAAGAACAAGAAGTATAAAGAAGTATTCAAGGTGGCTTAGCGAGTGCCTGAAATGCTTTCCTTTTGAACGTTTTTAATTCCATGGGTATCTGAGATGATGAGCTAAACTATTCCACGCTAAGGAGCCTGAAAAGGAGAAACTCGTTTTAAAGATATCAATCCTTGTTCTGGGCAAAAGCTGTTTATTCCCATGAACATGAAGACGTTCAGATGGAATCATGAGATCTTTCAGATACTGCGGGGCTTTGCCGTGAACAACTTTTGCATTAGAACACATTTGTTGAGCAATAATTGTTTGTCTAAAGGGAGTAGTTTGAGAGCACAGCACTTTTGTTTGTAGTCTAAATTCGGAATTGGCATCAAACATTTTACGGCACGTTTGTGGAGAGAATACAGCTGCTTCATGTGCACACAGGCACATCCATCCCATGCATTTGAAACATAGTTCGTATGTGACATAATGTGTGCAAAGAAGAAGGCTAGTTTGGATTTTTGGCTGACAATTTGGCTCAGTTTCGAAAGAAGAAAAATATTTCTAGAAACGGTTCTGCAAATGTTGTTAATATGCGTTGCCACTTTAGCTGTTCATCTACAGTTACTCCAAGTAGGCGATGTTTTGAAACTTGTTCTATTGGCGTGGTCTCGAACTTTAGATTTAAAGGGAGCTGTTTTTTTCTGGTGTTTTTGTCTCGTCGCCATCAACATGCATTTTGTTTTCGTCGGATTCAGTGCCATCCGATTTCTACAACACCATCCAGAAACATCATATAGACTTTGTTGTAAATCTCTACGTATATTATCTATGTTGTCATTAGCTGTATTAAGGGTGCCATCATCAGCAAATAAATCATATTGGACTGATGCACGTGTAAGACACAGGGGCAAGTCATTAATACAGAGGCAAAACAGAAGCGGGCCTAGGATCGACCCTTGGGGCACTCCACTTGTTACAGACGCTTCTTGGGAGTATGTGCCATTTACAAGTACGCATTGTAGACGATCCTGTAAGTAAGATCGTAAGAAAGCTATACTTGCGATGCTTAAGTTGTACGTGGATAGTTTTTTCAGTCAAATATCGTGATGAACCAGATCAAAAGCCATGCGAAAATCGAGAAAAAACGGCGCCCGACATTTGGCGACTGTTAAAAGCTGAGAGCCAAGTATCAGTTAAACGGGTAACCGCAGTTTGACAAGAATGCCCACATCGGAAGCCAGACTGAAAGGAATGGAAAAGCTGGTGTGTTTCTAAAAAGTTTATCAAATGTTTGTGAATGTGTCTTTCTAGTGGCTTTGTGAGAACAGACAGGATCGAGATAGGGCGGTAATCGTTCAGATCGGTGGAGACAGTTTTTGTTTTAGGGAGTGGAATTACTTTAGCTCTCTTGAATGCGGTTGGAAAAACATTCTTTGGTATGCATAAGTTATAAATATTGTAAGTGTCTCAGCTATGTAAGGAAGGGCAATTTTTAGAAGTTTGACACTAATACCATCACAACCTGTAGATTTCTTATTATCCAGCTTTGAGATAGATATTCCTACTTCGAATACAGAGAGAGGAGGAATTGAAAATGTGGTATTTTGAAAGATTCGATCTCTGCAAAAGTTTAGTAACCTATCAGAACAATTATACTGAAACCCATCGGTTTGATCGTCTGGTAAGAACTTGGAGACTACAGAGACGAAGTGGGCGTTAAAGACGTCTGGTGTGAGTTCTGATGGAAGATTATTGTTTGCAGGGCTGTGGTCTTTAGTGAGTGTGTTGATAGCTCTCCACATGGATGATATATCTGCTTTATTGCCTGCAAGGTCATTAAAATATTTTTTCTTGGCTTCCCTCACAAGGTAATTTAAAGAGAGAGAGAGAGAGAGAGAGAGAGAGAGAGAGAGAGAGAGAGAGAGAGAGAGAGAGAGAGATGCTATTTTAATTAATGAGTTATATTTGCGTTCATCTGTCGACAGGATGAGTGCAGCTTTGTCAGCCTGCGTGACGTTGACCGAGCACTGACCGTGGCCAGCTGGTTCTACATGCTGGCTGAGAAGGAGAAGCTTCTTTTCATGCTGCTGGAAACAATGCTGAGAGAAGACAGAGATAAACTGCCAGGGGTGGGTGAATTGTGTTGTTGGTGTAAGGCACAAAACAAGCCCAGTCTCTTTCTTCCAGTTTATTTTTTTTCTTTCTTTCTTTCAGTTGGCCTTGTTTTTTGGGGCAGTATTTGATTATATGAAAATATACCGGGAACAGTTGGAGGTGGGTGGGGGGTGGGCCGCAAATCTAACAGAACACCAGACGCTGGATATCTCTACCAGAACAACCTTGACTATTGCGTGTTTTTACGTTTTGTATTTTGCATTGTATTCAATCTTTAACAAAATGTGTGGTACATGCAGTTAAGGGAGAACATATTTTAGCTTTGGTTTTTCTACATGGGGACCTTCATTTTTGCGTCCGCAGTACGTACCCATCGCGGGTATGCCGCAGAGGATTAAAAAACAAACAAACTACAAACTCGCTACTGCCTTCTGCGTGAGAAAAGTATACAAAACAGGCTGTATACAGTGATCACGCTAGACATTTCTCAAACCGGTGTGAGGTCTATATGGTGGCGAAAGCGGTTCACGGAACTGGTCAGATAATCACTGTAACCGGTCAGATCCGCGGCTGTCTGTGCTACTACCACATACATGAACACACGCATGCACACGTGCGTGCGTGACCAAGAGTCTGTCGCTTTGAGTTGGGAGTGTGTGCTGACCTTGAGCAAGTTTCAGGCTGAACATGAACTTATTCAAACACCGGTCATGTTGAGATCAGAAAAATTAGCACTATCAGCAGTCCGGCATCCCAATTCTGACACTACCTGCGGGCACAAAGCCAAGGACATCACACCATCGATCACCTGGAGGAGAGAGCGCATGGATACCATCTTGAACTGAACTAAACTGAACAGAACTGTGCTCTTTTGTTCTCTGTCGGTTGGACTACCGCAACTTTTTCCTCATTGGCATCAACCGTGATCTGCTTCCAAAAATGTAAAACCATCCAGGTAAAATACAGTTTTCCCAAAAACAGACATGAACACGCTAGACCGCTTCTAAAAATGCTTCACTGGCTTCCAGTATAAAAAAAAATTATATATATATATATAAAGGATAATTTCAAGATAGCCACGTTGTTTTGCTTTCCGTTTCTTTGACGGTACCCTGCTACCATACCTGTTATACTGGCTGGCTGTGCAAACTCCATCTTGTACTCTGTTGCAATTCTGATGAAAACACTTGTGCAAGATGGGAACTAGGGCTTTGGTTACCCATCTTTCTGTGTTCAAGCACCCCTTGTCTTGAACAACCTTTCTCCTCACATGCAAAAGTTCAATCTTTCTCTTAAAACCTTGCTCTCTCACAGCCTTGGAGGGTAGGGGTTGGGTGGGGGGCGTAAGGGAGGCGAGGTGTGGAGAGATGCTGTGTGTGTACTCGTGCGCGTGTGTGTACGTAGGGAAAGGGAGCTATATGTAATGCAAATTAGGCTGTGTATATACATTTGAAATGTGCGTGGGTGTAGGACTTGCTGGTTAGCTACTTCTGATTTGACCAGCTTTTACTAGTTGTAGTCATTTAGTCACTGTTGTTGTCGTTTTCCGCTGTCTCAACGTGTGTGTACTTTATATTTAAATGTTGCTGTTTTTATATCAGAAGCTTGTGCTTTATAAATAAATTTTAAAAATCATTATCATGCATTCACTCTAGTCTTGGTAGCATTGTTATATATATCTGCTCATAGATGCCTTGTTTTGTTGTGTCAGCACTGTTTTTTAATTGCCTGTGCAGTTTGAATGGAATGTCACCCAGACAAATTCCTGGGCTGTGTACTGCTGTAAGAGTAATGTTGGAATGAAATAATGAATGCTTTCTTTTTCTTTTTCCAGGAGCACCCAAGAATGAATTGAAATGACCTGAAATTCATATCAGATTCCAAGAATGCCGTTCTAGTCAATGCATTATTGTCCCGAGTCATGCGGTCACGATGACACGCTTGAGTTAGAGTGATGACCCTATTTGAGTTATACTTTTTGGTTGCTAAAAGATGGTCTTCCTTCTCCACAGCGGACCGTCATTGCCTTGGTGCTGTCGCTTGGTGTGTGCTACCGAGCATGTTTGGGAAGCAAGACTGAGAGCAGCTATGACCTGCACATAACCCAGTTCTTCAAGGCACCATTGAAATTACCGGGAGGTCGCAGACAGTTTCAAAACATCATTAACAAGTATGCATTTGTACATTACACATTCATATTATGGTATTTCTGTACTATGTTATGTACAGTGAGGCATCGGAATGACTAGACTGACTTATCACTGATCTAAAATATAAAATATAAAAAAGGCTTATCACTGCTCTGAACATGACTCGTCACTGATCTAAATGAATTTTATTCGGCACAACAAAGTGGGATAAGCGGAGCTAAGTGGCACTCTGCAGCAGATGACAGCTTGTAAGACTGCCTCAGGGTAGTCGCCCAGATATAACCGCACTGGTTGACTTGGTGTAAAACACCAAGTTACTTACTTACAGCAGGCTAGGGGCTGTAAGACTAATTTCGCCTAGAAGGGTTGGGGCTATAAACGGCCCGCACATGGGCAGTAGGTGACGCGCTGTTTTTGGCGCGCTTTGTAAGGGAACAAGGAACAATACTTTGACTTCTGTCTTCCTGGTACAGGCTCGTATATAGTAACACACCAGAATCTTCAACAGCTTGTTCGTGTATTAGATCTAAACACATAAAAGGTTTAAAAGAAGGCTATTTATTAGGACAAGACAAAACCTACAAATTTTGGGGTAATCCCCATTGTCAAGCTACGCTATGATACTTTAAAAAGTTAAAAGGTGAAAAGAATATGAAAAATGAGATGGAAAGCTAAACCACTTACCTGTTTTGGGGTTGAGTTATGTTGTTTTCTTCTCCAATGCTTGGAAGAATGTTGGCATGACAATGACGTGTAACAGGTGCGATGTAATGAATATTATACGACGTAAAACTCAAATGGCACAGAACAGTGACAGAAAAAGGTGGGAGGGGACAGAGAGATTCAAGATTCAAGATTTAAATGGTTTATTTGACTTGACCGAGTGCTGATATAAATATACACAACACGGTACACAAACCTGGAAATGCATTAATTCCCAGTTCCACAAAACCACTTGTCTGTGCATCCACGTAACACAGATCACAAGACTACATCAGTTGTGGGCTGGGGTGGGGGGGGGGGGGGGGGGCAACGGGCAGCTGCAGGGAGGGAGTAGAAAAAGGAAGTAAAAAAAGTCAAATAAATCATATACACAAATGACATGGAAGTATTTTGTGATCCAAGTGGCCACCAGCCCTTGCACTGCAGTAAAGCCCGAGGTAGATAATTATCCAGGTGCAGCACTACAGCACCTCCTACACAAAGTCAAGAAGACCAAAACACAGAAACAGAGTTGCATATGTATGCTTAATGACAGTTCAGTTAGTTTCAGGAAAATGCCACAAATATGCGATTTGTGTTCCTAGTTCGGCATACATTAAACAGTACGATACATACCAGAATAACACAAGAACGTGCTGGGCAAAGTCTGCAGACTGAACCGGCGTGTATGTAACTGAATAAACATGTACTCATAGGGTACGGTCTGCAAATAATAAAATACAAGCAGAAACAAGAAACACAACAGGTTAAGTCTTAAAATCTAGTTTTGCTGTGGCTGCGTTCTAAGTTTTAAGCTATGATAAATATAACGCGCAACATTGGTCATATGGTTAGTGTCGTTCAGAATGGTTAGCTGTTTTCTCCAGTCCTGAAACTATACTTGTGGCAAAAAATATTTACCTTAAAGCTTCTGTGGCTTTGCATACGAACAGAAAATGGATTTCGTCATCCACACAACGCTTACATAGAGGACAAGAAAAATCGTCAGAGGGATCAGTTGACTAGCGTAATTTGTGTGCTTTAATCTCGTAAATACCCATTCTGAATCTGATAAAGACGTCCCTCAGTGCTTTATTAGTCACGCAATAAAAGTATGGCTCGAGTGAATGTTCTAATTTGAATATACGAATATATGATAGACTATTTGGATATACGATATTCTGAATACCTGTCACGTTCGTGGATTCTGTCATCCCATCCTTGCCTCCAGCAGTCAGTTATACGTTCTCTGAATACACGCAAAAACCAGTTTGCATTTTGCACACCTTGATTAGCCTACACGTATCCAGACCCATACATCATCAAATTCCTGTGTACAGCGGATACCCAGCATTGTCTTCCGTTGTTATATACATTGACTACCATGTTGTAAACTTTACTTGGTAGTCTTTCAGCTTCCATCCTCATAAGTCTAAGCCAAAAACGTGTTGAGCTAACCTTAGCATCCAGATGTAGTGGTGTTCTTCCAGTTTCCCCGTATACCATATCGTTTGGTGTTTTTCGTGATACGTTTAGAAGTCTTTTCAGAGCAAACAAGTGAGCCTTTTCTATTTGTAGATCCATTTGCATTCCCCGGATTTTGGATCCATATAAGAATATGGGTTTAATTTGTGAATCAAATAATTTCAACAACAACTAAAATATTCGGAGAAACATCGCCAAGCTTCCGTAAAGTTTTCAGTATTTCAACAATACCTGCTTGTGTATTAATTTCAACAATACCTGCTTTTGGTTTCGCTGTCTGGCTTTCAAGGGAATGGGAAAACGAGAGACGAGTACTCCACCACACACCCAAATATATACACGCATTTACGACTTTTACAACATAGTCTTTATAGTACCATTTTTCGCCTCTGGCAAGATAACCACCATTCCTAAACACAACGATATTTGACTTCTCTAAGTTCACAGTAAGATCGAGGGAGTCAGCGTTTCTTGCTAACAAATTTAGCTGATGTTATAGACCTACTGGAGTGTAAGAAAGCAAAACCACATCATCGGCGAACAGCATGATGAACAGCTCAATGATGTCTGGGTGTAGCTGGACACCATGTTCCCATTATTCATTATGTCAAGCGGTAACTGGTTAATTAAGAGAGAGAATGGCTAGTCATTTCCCCTTGCTTCAATCCCTTCTGACAGAAGAAGTCGGTCAAACCTGCACCGTTACCACATCTGACTGGCCTCTACAACGCGATACATAATAGCAGAATACATCTTACCGCTCAAACCATGTTTTAATAAAATCGGCCATAGCTTTGCATACGATATTAAGTCATGCCTTTTTAAAGTCAATGAAAGCGGCATACAATTTCTTCTTGTGTAAGAAATAGTTTTGAATAACAGCAAATAATGTAAATATGTGGTCAGTAGTTGAGTGATCCCGCCTAAAACCCGCTTGTTCTTCTCCAGTAGATCCATTTTCTTCTATCCATGTAACCAATCTTTTGTTAAGAATATAACTATATAGCTTACTGCGTACGTTTAATAATGATATACCCCGGTAGTTATTAGGGTCTTGTGTGTTACCTTTTTTGTGAAGTGGCTGTATTATTGCTTCTGTCCGTGCATCAGGAAACTGACCCGAAGAGAATACTTGATTGAAAAGTCCCACAAGGAAGGGAGTTATGATTTCTGCGGAATGTATAAATACATCTGAAATTAAAGTGCCTGGTCCACCCGCCTTGATATGTTTTAGATGGCTGGTCGCTTCTACGACTTCGTTGTGAGAAATGTCACCATTCAACTGAAGGTTAAATGTTTCAGAAAAGCTTTCATGCAAAGAACCATGTTTTCATAAGGTTAAGTGGTGGCGTTAAACACATTTGAAAAATGTTCTAACCATACATCTTTATCAATATTTCCAGTCACTCTTTTCTTAGAAGAGATTCCTTTTAAGATAGACCAGAATGTCTTTACATCTTTCACGCTGTTTATCAGTTTGTTTTTCATTTTAGTTTTATAGCAGTCAGACTTTCTTGTGAGCAATTTTCTGTACTGTTTGCGGAGTTCAACATACTTAGTTGTATCTTCCATTGAATTACTTCTTCTAAAGTTTCGAAGTGTACACTTAACTTCAGTTTTTGTTTGTTGGCATTCTTTATCAAACCATGTTTGTCTCGGGCAATGCTGTGTTACCTTTACTTTCTTGTTCATGCACTCAAACACACGTTTCATGATGGCAGTGGACATACTGACTGCATGATTTATGTTAACAGGAATAGCCTGCTTTGCTGCGTCTAAGTCTTTGATAGTATTTCTCTCCTTTAGTTTCTCTTTAAAAATACTCAGGTTTTCAGGCATCCAAATAAGCCTTTCAAAGGAAAAGGGTTTAAAATCGGAGTTAAGCACATCATCTACACATTTCAGTACACACGAAATCGGCATACGTTGTGAGTCAGTTCCTCCTCCTATACAATTTTTTTTGTTGCGGAAGGTGTGCAATGGACCGCGAAAGTGCAAACTAATCAATGACGCTGTTACCTGTAGCTGACACAAAAGTGTAGAGACCTCTCTCGTCGCTTTCACAAGCACCGTTAAGCAGACATAGGTCAAACTGTGTACACAATTCCAAAAGCAATTTACCAAAATCTTTTTCTTCAGAATCCTGAGACCTTCTTTGTCCTTGAGCACCGTACTGCTCATCCTGTGCTACTGTAGTAAAGTATTTCAATGTCCAGTACGTGGTATGGTTGCTTGTTACCTGGTCGTGCATTAAAATCACCGCACAGTAAGAATGGGACATTGCCATATTTTTCTGTTATTGTGAGCAAGCAATACGTTGGTCTTCAAATCTTCTACAAATGTTTCAAGAAGGCACACAAAGTCAAATTTGTCCACGTACGAAATAAAGTCCGCAACTTTTATCTTTGCGCTCAATCCGCATATGTTATATGACAGAAACAAAATAGATTTTACCTTCGCAGCTGTGTGTGGGCCTCGGCCACTGTCCTATTTCCAGGAATTCTTGTTCTTACCTCCCTTCTGCTTTGTGTTCACAGCTCTACGGTCGGTGACACTGGTTGTTCTGGTCTGTGTGGATAGCTTGGCTAACCACGTGTCTATGGTGGAGGACTTCAAACAACGTACATTCGAGGACTTTCGGGTCACCCTCGGATATACCAAAGACCAGTCTCCTGGATGTTAACATGGCATCTGCTATCACGGGGTGTATGCCTGTGTCTGTGTGCGGTGTCTGAGTGTCAGCAATGACGTGACTGTAAAGACGGTCACCACGTGAGATCACTGTCGCATCGTCAACGGTTGGTCTGCTTGTTGCGTCGTCGGCCTGGGTCGTCCCTCGGTTCCCCTCGGTTCCCCTCTGCATGGTCTGGCAGGCTTGCCGAGCCGGGGGCAGCTGGCGGAGATCCCTGTGTGGTCCTGTCGAGTAGTTTCCTAGGTGAGGCGGTGGTCTGGGCAGACGTATCTATGACTGCAGCTGGTGCTGGTTGGGTCTCTGGGGCGTGGGCGGTCTCAGGTAGCACTTCGTTGGTACGGGCGTTGTCTGGAAAACCAGGAAC
Source organism: Alviniconcha marisindica (assembly GCA_018857735.1). Taxonomy (NCBI): domain Eukaryota; kingdom Metazoa; phylum Mollusca; class Gastropoda; family Provannidae; genus Alviniconcha; species Alviniconcha marisindica. The sequence goes on from JABMCL010002261.1 coordinate 293,076, forward strand.
GAGCGATCTGCCGGTAGACTCGCTGGCGATGTCTTTAGGTGGTCTCTGGGAGGTACTTTCCTCAGTTATATGTGCAGCTCTGTGGCTATAACACATTAGTCCACATACTGTGTCACCACCTAAGGCGGCTTCCCCATACGTTTCAGCATCGTGAGATCGTTGGGAGGTCATCTCACTACTTGGGGCAAGCGATGGTGTCTGTCGCGCAGTGGCTGCTTGGTTGTACTGTTGTTGGGTCTCACTTGTTTTGGGGGGGAACTTCAAGGTTTGCATCGTTGTTGCCCAGCGGGCTGACGTCATCATCCACTATCTGGGGGTCTTCAAAGGCTGTTCCCTACGTCACCATGCTGACTTGGTCAAGGTCAGGAGGTGCACTACACTCCGCACTGTAGTGGCTGTAGCCGCGTTGCTTGTTGTCGGAAGATGCACCGCCCACTGCCTGGAATGCTTCTGCGTGGTCTACTGTGTTCTCAGCGCGGTGGTGGTAGTGGCTAGTGGGTCCTCTGTTGCGTGGCGGTGCGTTGTTGGCACGATCGGAGCTCCCGTAGTGCTGGTAGTCCTTCCACGGTTGGACCCTGGAGTTATTCTGTCTGTCGTGGGGTGCATACAGGGAATCGTTGTCATTTTCGGAGGCCCGGGTCTGCCGCTCTGCCACTCTCAGTTTTCCATTGAGAAAGTAGCCTACCTTTCCCTGACGTCTGATCTGAGCCACCTAGGAAGACTGTCTTCTCGTCAGGTCGTTGGCTACTCGCACTCCGTTTTGACGTAGATGGTCTCGTATCTCTTTGTTCATCAGTATTCCCAGCTTGTCACACCAGTGAGTGAAATTGACAATCAGGGGGCGTGGCTCATTTCGGAGACGTCTGCCATTGATCCTGTATGTTTGTTGAATGTCGGACGCCGTGAAGGGTATTGTCTGCTCTCCTGCGTCATTCAGAACATCAACTACTTTCCGCACACGCGCTTCGTACAACTCCTGTGCTGTCTCTGGAATGCCGAGAAATTTCGGATTGTCTTTTCTCAGGACCAGTTCTAAGCGGTCTACCTCATCTTTCAAAAACAACAACAACAACAACAAACACTTCTTCCGCAAGTATTCTTTCTCTTTCCAATGCTTTGGATAGCTCACGAACAACGCTGTCAATCGCCTGTTCATTTCTCCACACTCTGTCCATGATTTCTTGAGTGCTCAGGCCCGGGTTTCTTTCCATGCCTCCTCGGGTAAGGAGAGAAAGAAGTGTGAGCGCTGCTAACAGAGTCAATCTGGCTTGACGTTCCTGTCTTGCACGTTTCGCCGCTTTTGTTGCACGTTTCTGCAATATTTGCATCAAAGTTGACACGAGAGAGAGAGAGAGAGAGAGAGAGAGAGAGAGAGAGAGAGAGAGAGAGAGAGAGAGAGAGAGAGAGATGAGCTGAGCTTTGGAATACAGATTCTTTTTGGGGGGTGGGGGTGGGGGAGGGGCAGACTTTGGAAAAGGAAGAGGGCTTCCAGTTCCAAACATCCCAGGGGATGAATGGAAAAACATGAGTACCCGGGAGAACAAAAACAAAACATTAGTCGGACGCAGTGAAAATACTATAATATTAATCCTGATGAGGTTTTCACTGCCTTCAGAACTCAGGAAAACAAAACAACAACTAACCAAGAGAGAGAGAGACGCGCACGTACACTCTCACACGCACTATTGCAGTTCTGTGGTAGCTACAGTGAAGACATGGGAAGTAGTGTGGTTTGGGGGGGGGGGGGGGGGGGTTACATATTCAACATCATATTTTAGCCACGTAAGGCCTAAATGGACACCAGCCATGTGACAGCCATGTATGGTTATCGTCTTTCATTCATTCCACCTGGTTTCCTGCTGCCGAGCTTATCAGTGAAGTGTAAATCCATGTCTATTCTGTCATTCACACTGTCTGTAAAGAGAACAGTCCTTTTACGCGAATGTTGTGGAGGGTGCGGCCAGTTTGGTTGAAGTGATTAGCAACAGGTTTGTCTCTGCGGTGTTTAATGTGCGCTAGGTGTTCTTTGAAGAGGGCGTCACGGGTGCGTCCAGTTTCACCGATATAGAGTTGAGCGCATCTGGTACAATGAATGACGTATACAATGTTGTACGTCAGGCAGTTGAACTGTTTCGTGATGTTCATCTGGGACTTAGGGCCAGTAACGCTGGTGTTGATGCAGATGAAAGGACATGTTCCACATGTTGCTTGATTGCATGGTGTGGTCCCTGGTGTTCTTGTGGCTGGTTGACGTAGCTTAGATCGTACCAGCATATCACAGATGTTGGTGTCACGTTTCTCTGTCACTCTTCAGTGCCATTAATTTTGAGTGTTACGCCATTATTGTGCGATTTAATAATTTTGAAAGAGTGTTCCATGCTTGTGACATATATGTCGATTGTTCTGTATAAGGTCCCTGTATGCATCTGTTGATTAAGATGATTTTGATGACATTGAAAAACTAATTCTTTGCAGTTATTAGTGTGAGGCCAAGCGACCGGTGGCCGACCGTGGTCACACAATATTGACATTTTCTCGGACATTATACACAACTTTCACACTTTACATTAGTTCCATTGCATACCTTCGTGGATTCAACGTTTTGATGTGCAGTGCACGTGAAACTGGTTTATTACATGCCTAACCTCCATAAACGCAACGTTTCGATGCAAAGCATGCTTCATTCACAGTGGAATGTTATCCTTATCTGCAAACTCAACGTGCTAACTGGTTGATCGCGAGTTCCAGGTGACAACTTAATTCAAGGCAGAGGCAAGAATTCTTAATTCGAAATAATTTGTTTACCTTCTTCGCAAAATTTACCTTTAGTGCATTTATGAATTGTAGTAAAGAAATTACAACTAACCTTTTGTAACCTCTGTTATGGACAACCCTCTAGTGAGTGTCCCTGATTAATTTTATTTCTGTTATGATTTGTTTGTTTTATCCTTTGAATGAGTTATTTGATCACTTGCTTTCTGTTTAATAAATGTGGAGGAAAAGCAGACATTCCAGTCCGACTCAGTGTCAGAAAGGTGCCATGTATAGTGAATCCTCCCATTACATTACTATGACCCTATACACCCAGTGAGACACTACTTTGACAGCAGACGTAGCAAAAGGAGTGGAAGATGTTTACTTCCGAGAACAAATAGAAACCGTTATAAAGCCTCGTTTTTACCCTCGGCTCTGTCAGTTTTTAATGAAAATTATACCAGTCATTAACTGAATGTGCGCATGCGTCAAGACGTCTGTTAGGGATGATAGGGAGGGTTGTGGATGTTTGAACCTAATGATTTTTATTTAATTTGAGAGTTTTTACGTTTTGGTTAATTTCCAGCAGGGATGAATAAAGTATATTGTTATTGTTATTATTACATGGAAGGCTCAGATCTCGCTATTTAACAACCACAGGTGCCAAGACATTTTGCTGAAGAATGTGAGACTGGAGGAAAATATCGCTCGCAACCAGGCCCTGAAGGAGAATGTGTTTATGATGGTCGTGTGCATTGAGCTCCGAATCCCGCTGTTCCTTGTGGGCAAACCTGGGTCGTCCAAGTCCCTGGCGAAAACCATCGTGTCTGACGCCATGCAGGGAACATCGGCCCACACAGATCTGTTCAGGCAACTCAAGCAGGTACTGATTTTGTTGCATCTCTTGTATTTATGAGGTAGATTACCCGCACAAGTTCGCAACGTAAGCTTTCGTGTTTCGGTACTCTGAATAAGCTGAGAACCGTCATTTGTGTACGGTTTGGTGCGTTATTTTTGCTATTTTATGGCTGTCATCATTTAACATCATTGATGGAATCTGGTACTGGTAAATTAGATGGAGGGTCGACGATGCCAGCCTGTCAGCTTGCATGCTTTCTTCTTTTTCTTCTTTAAGCAAGAGCAATATCAAAGGGACGAACACTTCAAAAATTGGTGATGGTGTTTGTGCATACGTGTATGTTTTGTTTATATAATTTGTGTTTGGACTGATTTTACCAATCTGACTGGAGTAAGGGTTTACATGTGAGAAGAATGTTGATGTGTCCTTAGGCCTAATTATGGTTGACAAGACCTTATCAAAATCGACTTACTTACTTACTTACTTACTTACTTACTTACTCATTGACATATGATCTTGTAAATTTGTGTGAATGTCAATGATGGATTCAGCAGCATACAAATTTTGTAGCTTGTCATAATGATCAGCACCCTAATATAACTGGTTCTGATGCATCATTAGCATACTTATCATTGTTGCTGCTATCAATTGATTTTGCTTTTCAGGCCCAGATGGTGAGCTTCCAGTGCAGTCCTCTGGCCACGGCTGAAGGAATCCAAAGCATGTTCAGACAGTGTGCTCGCTATCAGAAGAACAAAAACATGGACGCCTTTGTTTCTGTGGTTGTCCTTGATGAGGTGGGGCTTGCAGAAGATTCACCTAAAATGGCACTGAAGGTATGCATTCTTTTCTTCATATTCTGCAGTGCCCGTACTTATTTTAAAATGTATTTCGTATCACTTGTATATATATATTTCTACTGGTATTTGTCTGAAAGTTTAATACCGTAAGGAACAAGTCAGAATCACACACTGAGCTATAAAAAAAAAAGCCAGTAAACAAGCACAAAACCGACAAACAAAATCCCAAAGAACAAAAACGAAACCTGGAGCACACCACACCTCGCACAGTCAAATGCTGCCAATTAAAGCACGACCGTGTCACAGTTAAGGTCCCCTCTGTTGAGAACCAAGAGCTGACAAATGTTCTCCCTGAAAGTCCCGAGCAGGTCAGAATATAGCAAGCCTGGAATTTCTTCCATGTTCTATATACCATCTCCCGGTTCATTCAACTTCATTTGTTTCAAACCCTTTCTCTACTGTTTAACTGTATTAGTTTTGGCTGACGCAGCTTTTTGTGTGGGCCCATGGAATAAAATAGGTACGCCTGTTCGTCGTCACATGCGATAGATGCTGATTACCATGATTTTTACCTACATATTGTTTGGGACTTCGAGCATTCTGTCAGCTGTAGATGTCCGAAATGTGAATATTGGGATGGTCCTGATATACTTATTTTTGGGGACTTTATGCATTACTATTGATTGTGTTTTTGTGTCCTGTACTGTGACTTAATGGCGTGTTTTGAAGTAGTGTAAAAGAGTTTTGAATGTGATTTGTCTTGGGGTGACCCTGTGTGGTTGACGGGACATTAAAATCCAGGGAACTTAAACCGATTCTGGCATCTCTATGGGACATTCCTGCCAGAAATGTGATATGCACAACATCCAATCAATGGACAATTTGTTGGGTTTACTCTTTACCATGCAACAATGTTTTTTGAGTACGAATCAGTTCATATATTTCTCACAAAAAAGTGTAAATTGTGATGTGGCATCTTGTAAATGTGATGTAAAAATATGATATTTGGCAATAAGAATAAACAGATCGAGAATTCTATCAGTGACCAGATGGACTCTGCTACAAAAAATAACAAGTTCCTTGGAAAATATAATAGCTCTACACCTAGGCAAAGGGGGGTATGTGTCAGCCGTAGACACCTGCATACATTTCTCGTTTGACTGTCTTGTTTTAGTACTTTTTTCAACAGGTTGAGATTGGAAACGATGAGTACTTGAAGTTGAATACTCTGTCACCTTAGCTTACTGTTTTTGTTTGGTTGGTTGGTGTGTGTGTGTGTGTGTGTGTGTGTGTGTGTGTGGTGTGTGTGTGTGTGTGTGTGTGTGTGTGTGTGTGTTTTTGAGGGTGTTTGCCCACTATACTGTACATAACTTTAACTAGTGAGTGGACAGTCTGGATGTAGGCCTATAGTGGGATTGTACTGAGGACTTACCGGCTTTGGGGATCTCTCCGTAGTCTATGCTCCGTGATTACACCGCCGGGTGTGACCCCTGTGCGTAGGCCCCGTAAGTGTATTCACGGTCGGGAGACTGCTCTCCCTGGTCGCACCACATGGTGAAACCGTCAGCACTGTGCCAGGCGACAGTTTTTCGTAGTTTCTTGTTTTGTTTGTTTGTTCTACCATGGCGTCCCTGTACCTGGATTCAAAATCGGGCCGAGACTCTAATGACTGTCCGTGTAAATGGGACAAAGACTGATCTTGACTCATACTGATAGTCTACACCGCCGTGTGTAAACCCTGTGCTAAGCACAGTTTCCACGATGATAGGTCCCGTACCTGGATTCACAATCGGGAAACCTTTCTCCCTGGTCGCACTGCATGGTGAAACCACTGTGACAGCCGACAATTCTTTCTGTATACCAGCATGGTATCCCCGTACTTGGAATCGTGGTTGGGCCCGAGGCTTCTCAATGACTGTCTCATGCAAGGGACTAATAGAAGGGGCTTATTGATAGCCTTTACTCCCTGATTACACCGCCGGGTGTAACCCCTGTATCAAGCCGGCACAGTTTCCCCAATGGTAGGTCCCGTACCTGGATTCACAGTGGGGTGGACTGTGCCAGGCATCGATACCTTTTGTATACCATGGTATCCCTGTACCTGGAGTCACAGTCGGAAGACTGACTACGATACCTGTGCATGCGAGCTAAGTCATCCACGATGAGCGTGGGTTTTGGTTTGGAGGATTCTTTGTGTTGAGGTTTCTTGAAATTATTAATTCCCGAGTTTGCCGTAAATTTTGGATAGGCATCATTTCAGGACTTACGCAACCCCTTGGAACTCTTTTGCGTGGTCTTCACTCTCTGGTAAATTCACTGCCAGTGAAACCCAGTGTACCAAGGTCAACAGTTGCTCTCTGTCTGTCTGTCTGTTTCTCTCTCTTTCTCTGTCTCTTCCTCCCTCTCTCTCTCTGCCTGTTGCCTTGACTGACACAGTGAGAGACTTCTTTGTATACAAATGTTGTGACCCAATAAATAAATAAATCTATATGGAGCTGTCGCTCCGCGCGCTCGGTGCTGATAGCTGCATAAATAGACTGTAAAGTAACCTATGACCTGCCCCAGATCGGATGTGCTATAAGATTGACACGTACCCAAAACATTACACAAACATTCGCATCCATACCCCTACACAACCACTGACAAACAACATGAAACGAGAAGATGACCTTCGCATAACGATAGTAATGAACATACCATAACAAGAAACAATAAGGGAAATCATGCACTGCGCATTTTTATGATAACTACGGTATACAGGGTCCATTGGCCCATTAAAGTTACCAGCAGGGAGAATCACGTTTCTTGCCCCGCCCGACACCGGCAGTGACGTATAATGAACAGTTTACGCGCAAAACTAACATGCTGAAGTTATTAGGTCTGTATTGCAGTTTTTATGCAGGTTTCCTTTTTTTGTGCTTATTGTACAGTGGAGTATTCACCACCTTTCTCTGTGCAGCATCTCAGTCCCGTGTGCATTCCAACATGGCGATACTTTTGCACCATTCAAGGCATTCTTATGAGCTCTGCAACAGGCACTCGTTTTAAGTTTTTCTATAGCTCAGTGATATTTAGAAAAATAACGGTACTAAGTATTTAACATTTTGAAGAAAAAAGAAAAGAAAAATAACCAGAACAAAACAAAAAGAAATATTTTATTGTGAGTTTGGGGCTTTGTTGTCACATTTCACAAATTACACTGACAGTAATAATACTACTGATTTTGTCAACAGACTCTGCATCCTCTTCTTGAAGATGGTTATGCTGAAGATGACACGCCTGAAGAAACCGCAAAGGTACTTTTTTTTTATTCAATGCAGATGACATTACATTGACAGTTTATTAACTTCTGCACAAAGCGGCCACTATGGAGAATGATATTAATTTCCATCGTTGATGACTTGCTCTGTGCCTAATTATCTGGGATCTGTGCATCAGACCTGCTGGTTTGAAACGCAAATTTTGTGCAGCATGAAAAGTCTTCTCATGATGCAATTCAGGACAGAAGACCGCATTGCGTCAGAATATGTGGTCAACCGTGTGACTGAAACACACAAAAAAAAACATTTTCCAAAATTATTTGAGAATTATTAGTTGGGTTTGGAAGTTTTATGCTTGGTAGTAGACGATTAATTTACGAGCTACACGTCTAGGCTATGTTCTGAAAAGATGGCTGCATTTAAAGAGTGAGCCATGTGCACAGCTGCATGAGCCCGAATTGATTGTGTCAGGTTGTTTGGCTCGAATTTAGTCATGCCTGTAACAAAATACAAATATGGCTTCAGTTTCAGCTGAAATGTTTACTGCTGTAAGCATAATGATACTATATATATATATATATATATATATATATATATATATATATACTCTTTACTCACATGAAATAGTATGGGTCTGTGCAATGAGCAGACTTAGGCCCGTGTATATGAAGACATGTACATATAATATTCAGAAGAAAACATTTTACAAAAAGCCATGAATGTGAAGGAAAAAATACTCGTTATGCTGAGCACTACTAACATGTAATTGGACATATGCGATCGTCTGCGATTTGCTTTTATTGCATGCATTCTGCAGATAGCGCTTCCAGTCCGTTCGCTGTGTTGACGTTATTGTTATACTAATAATTATTTTATGTTATGTTCAGATTGTTATCGTTATGTTGTAGGTTGCCTTTGTTGGGATCTCCAACTGGGCTCTGGATCCTGCCAAGATGAACCGTGCACTCCTCGTGCAGAGAGACGTGCCAAGCAAAGAGGAACTCCTAGAAACGGCCAGGTAAATATTAATAAAACCGCTATAGTTCCTTATGAGCGTGAACGGGAAAGGCAGTTTAGAAAGAAGGAATTTAAGCGTTGAAAATTGATACAGTAATACAAGACTGGATTATGCTTGTTCCATTGTACTGCATAGCAGTTGCAGCTGTCTGGAGCTTGTATTGGACTATTTTGGAAAGTAAGTGTTTAGATTCCTGCCACTGGGACCAAGCCTTCTGTTCAGAAATGTGATATACTGAGTTGAGTTTTGATTAAGATGTCAAAAACGCCCACCCCCCACTTTTGAAGAATTAAAATATTAATCATTGTTCTTAAGAATCTTAGCACTTATTCGTTGTCGTTAAACGCATTGCATTTGTGCCAAAGGCAATTTTGTTTGTTTGTTTGTTGCTGTTCTTGCTGGTTGGTGGTGAAATTTGTGAGTGTGATTGACCGGAATCGTTCAAATTGTAGGTGAATGGCGAAGCTGCTGGCGAATGCAATGCATGTAAAGTGTCGATTACATCCCTTGAAAAGCAACACAATAAAAAATTTAAAAGTAACATAAGCCCCATCTTGCCTCAAGAACACCGGCCACACCGGATGTCATTCAAATCAAATGTAATTCTGGATTTATGACAAAAACTCGAACACAGTTGACGCTATAAATTTAATAAACACACAGCATATCATCGGTGACTGTTTAAAACCTCGTAACTCAGTTTTTCTGGTTTTGAGAAAAACACAAAAACTGTTTTAAAAATTCAGTTTTAACCGAAACATATCAAGTTTTTAACACATGCACAATCGTAAGTACTTACGTTTGTTGCTATGATTTTTCTTGGAGGAAAAGAGTAAGTTATGAACGATTTTTGCTAGAACATGAAGATACGTGTTTTCTATCCTTACAGGACAAGTCCAAGGTTAGGGGTGATTTTTGACACGATTTCCGTTTAAGCTTGCTGAGAATGATGATGTAGGTGAAACTGTGATCTGAGGGTTATAAATACACGAAAAAAGGCATTTTCTGTCATACCGAAAGCGTCGCCATGACGCCCAAATCACGTGACCATATGCCTACTACGTCACTCTGGGGAGTCACTGCAAAATGGCCAACTCGAGCTCCGAAGACGAAACTAATACTTTGCCCGAGAGACCCACAAGGATACAGCCGTATCAGTTTGAGCCTGTCAGGCAGGATTTTGAAAGAGTACCGGAACATCGTGTCAGCTTCGAAGCAAACCCCATGCGGTATTCCATGGGGTTTGCAAAATCGCACTCACTGAAGTGCTCGCTACACAAATGGGCGTGATGCGGCGCAGCAAGAAAGTCAGCTCGTTTGAATTGTACACATTTAATCCACTTTCGCCTCACTGCGGGTCGATTGCGCGGGAGCTCGTGCATTGTTATACCTGGGGTCATCTGCAAATTATTACAGTTCGCGGCAACACAGTAGGCCGGCATAGTTAACTTTTTTGTCGACCACACACATACACAGTTTACTGAAGAATCTAAGATGGCAACCGCACTGACTCCCCAGACTGACGTCACTTCCGGGAAAGTCATGTGACAGATGGAGAACCCGAGACTGTAGTCTCGGCCAGCCTACAGAAGAAAAAAATTGATTAAAAACCCAATTAAACAAAAACAAAAAAACAAAATTATTTCATTTAATCTGAAACTAGTGACTCATTTGTCAATCATTTGAATGGCCATTTTGCATACTTAAAAACCTTGGACTTTTACTTTAACACCTGATCCTTAACGAAGACTTACGAGGATTTATCGCATAATCAAAACATACCACTTGAACGATCAGATGTAGTCAAAACAACCAGATTCTTTGACAAAAGCGCGGTTGCAAGCATGAACGTCTGTTGTATGATTTTACAGCAAAACAATATTAACTAAGCATGATTTTTGCAACAAAAGGCAGACACGTGGTATTTGTACTAAACAGTTGGTACAAATTGAGGATTTTACTTTTAGAAAATATTATTATTAATGGACATTAATAGTCAAAGGAAAGCAAAAACATTCCATAGAACACTTGGTTCAAAAATAAAAGTGACACTCTACAACTACTGGTCGCTTTCTAGCAGTTAAAAAAATAAAAATGTAAACAAAATTAAACGGATTTGAAACAGTATGCCCTGTCAGGTTTATGACTGTAGTGTCCAAACAAAATTAATTATGTTCGCTTCAAAGCAAAGAACCCGATTATCTTTATGTAGACTTTCGTCTGGAACCGTCTATAATGTCGAGGCCTCTTGATGTCTGAAATACTGCTAATAGTGGGAGTTCAGAACGATACCTTTGACCGAGGTATCAGACTGACTTGACCTGCTACAATAAACTCAGAGAGGCACTGCCGATTACATTTAGTCATGTGATAATACCATGCAAGTTCTAATCTTTAGACTGCTGAGCATGTTCCTTTGATGTCCAGGGGTGCCTGCCTTGGAATCAGAACTGACGAAGTTCCTGTGTTCAGTATCCAGTCTCCATGAAGCAGTGCATCATAAAGGTGATGGTAGTCTTTGGGCAGTATTTTCTTCAGCTGCTGAAGATGCTGCCACTTGGTGCTCGTGATGCACATGGGTGCCTTGTACATCTTGGTGATTGTGTTGTCATCAGCTTTGTTCTTTCTCCGTCTTTGTGGTTGGGGTCGCCACTGGTCTGTGTAGTTGATCTTGTAGCTCATCGAACCATCCGGGAGGTTTTGCAGACACCGCAGGCCCACAACTTCAGGATCTCCAGCACTGCTGCCTGGATGAATGCTGCTTAAAAATTCAGCTTGGAGAAGTCTCTGAAGAAAGTGGGTCCACGTGTTTGACTTCATAAGGATGGTCTCTTCTTGCGGCAGTTGAAGAAGTACTTCACCGTACTCGGCTGGCCAAAATATCTGGCGCCCCCTGAGTTTGCCTTCAGTTGCAGAGTGTACAGATTCAACCTCCATCCAGGTGTGCCCCTTTTCAAGAAATTTCTGAAAGATGGTCTTCTTTCGGCTCACAGGAAAGTGAATGAGGGCATTGGACAGGGTAACATTACGATTCTGATAGCAGCACCCGTCTCCGTACGGAATCACTGTGCTGACAGAATCATCCACCACTCACACACACACACACACACACACAACACACACACACACACACACACACACACACACACACACACACACACACACACACATTAGCTATCTGTTGTACATATATACTTGCAGACAGACAGGTGCAAAAGGTGGAATACTGAGAGAAACCAGTCACACTCGGTGGTGATTTCAAATAAATCAAATTCTGAATCAATCGCTTCTTTTGAGTAATTAAGCCACATACTACACATTAATAATTTTAACATACTAATCTAGTCATCATACAACTGCGTGCTAACATATCAGCTCTTACCCGAACAGATTCCACACACGTCCTTCGCTCGAGAAGATGTCTTGATGAAGAGGAAAAACCTCGTAAGGCGCGAAAAGTGATGTAGTTTCCGGATATTTTGTAGCACGGAAAAGCTCGCAAGTCGTCATAAGAGGTTTTCATCCGCCAAAACGTTAGTGAAAATACCTTGTAACTTGACTTACGTGTCATTTTGGTTTAGCCTCCCGCCACAAATGACTTACGAGGTTTTACTAGTTATTTCTAACCCCGGTTTTAATCGGTCACCGATGATATGTCAATAATTATACATTATTACAAGTGACAATAATAATGATGATCGCGTGCCTATTATGCATGATATATTTCTTATACATGTATATCTTATAACCTGGCCAGAGGGGGTACGTGACAGCAGTAGGCATCTGCATAATTTTTCTTTTTCTTTTCTTGTTTCACTGTAGGCTGCGATTCGAAATGATGTGTACTTGAAGGTGAATACTCTGTCATCTTAGTTATCGTTTTTTGTGGGAATTTGCCCGCTATCACTCTGTCATCTTAGTTTATTGTTGTTGTTGTTGTTTTTGGGGGGAATTTGCCTGCTAATATATATATATGTGTGTGTGTGTGTGTGTGTGTGTGTGTGTGTGGTGTGTGTGTGTGTGTGTGTGTGTGTAACTTTGAATGAGCCTGTGCAGTCTGGATGAATAGTGTATTCTAAAGACTTACTGCAAGGGACCTCTGAGTCTGTCCGCCCTGATTACACCACCAGGTGTAACTCCTGTGCCGAGCGACAGTTTTTTTTTCCTCGACTGGTAGGCCCCGTACTTGGATTGACAGTCAGGAGACCTCTCTCTGGTCGCACCGCCGGGTGGAACCACTTTGCCAAGCGACAGTTTGTTTTTTCCACCACGGTGTCCATGTGCTTGGAGTTACAGGCGGGCCAAGACTCTAGTGACTGTCCGTGTCATGGACAGGGACCTCTTTATACAGAATCATAGGGTTTTTCCAATAGCAATTAGGCCTCATACGTGGATCCAGTCAGGAGACTTCTCTCCCTGGTCGCATCGCCGGGTGGAACCACTGCGCCAGGCGACTTTTTTCCCCCTTCTGCCATGGCGTCCCTGTGCTTGAAGTCACAGTCGGGCCCGAGACTGCTTATTTATGACAGCCCCCATAATACTAGAAGGGACCTATTATTAATCTTTACTCCCTGATTACACCCCCGGGTGTCTCGTCGTCCCTGTGCTTGGATTCACGTTTGGAAGACTGACCATGATACCTGTGCATGCGAACACCACTTAATCCTGAGAATTGGTTTGTGTTCTTTCTGTGCCGACGTTTGTTGAAATGCTTCACTTCCGAGTTTACCGCCGGGTAAACCGATAGACATTTATATGCATCCAACAGTCCACAAGGTAAATCTTGCAGCAGCACCATGATAAATTCACCGCCGTGTGTACCAAGGTCATCAATTCTCTCTCTGCCTGTTTCCTTGACTGACACAGTGAAAGACTTCTTTTGTTTGTATGCGAATGTTGGGACCCACTCATCTGTAATGACCTATCTCTCTATCCTACCAGTAATACGTTATTATAATAATATATATATATTACGTATAGATATAGCTACCAATGTGGAGCTGTCAATCCCACGCACTCGATGCTGATAGCTGCGTAAATGGACTATAAAGTCACATACCCTCTGACCTACGACTGGACATGCTGTAGGACTGACACGTACCCAAACACTACTGACAAACATTTGCATCCATACCCCCACACAAGTACTGACACGCAACACGAAACAAGGAGATGACCCACCGCATAGACATTCTTGCTATAAGGGTTCTACTTCACATTAACCAATCTACACCCCCCACGCCTCAGCTGACCTGTCAATCAGTGTTCAAGTCTCTGTCATAAACCCAAGTTTTTGTTGCATAATTATGATCACTCATCGCAGGCGTTACCCCGTGAATACCAGTTTTGATGTGAATACAAAGTTTGATGGCCTTTGATCGCTTTCAGGCCCACAACAGAAACATATTTTTCATCATGACTGAGAGCTGTGCATTTGCTCTCATCTTGTGCACTGTTGAAGTAAGATCTCATGCACCTTGCATTGTGGCATTATCTGTTGAGCTTTAGCCATTTGTATCAGTTTGAGTAAATCTTGTGTAATTTCAAGGTTATAGCAATGTTGCGATATTCAACTGAAAACTGTATGATTGACTCACACGAAAGTATAAGGTGAGTGTGATTGTAATCATTAGTGTATGCACGTGGGGAAATGGCAAAGACATTAATGTTTCAATTTGTTTGGCCATTCCGTGCAACAATTGTCATGCCAACATTCGTCCAAACACTGGACACCAAAACACCACAACAAAACAGATCAACCAAAAGCAGATACGTATCCTGCATTTAATTTTTCATCATTTAACTGTGGTTTAAGTGTAGTTTCGCAGCATGAAAAAGGGGCTTACCACAAAAATTCACATGTTGTGTTTTGTTATAATAAATAGCATACCTTTTGTGTGTTTTGATCTTGTTTTAGAAAGATTGCTGTCATTCTTGTTTCAGACTGTTTAATTTCTTTCTTCTAATCTGTTCTAATATATTAATATTTACAAAGCAGGAAAACGTCTAAGGAGCGTTTACCTTATTACTACTCGATTGGTCAAAACTGGCATGTACCAACCAAGAGAACATATTATTCATGTTAGAATGTGGTGGTTGTACATTTTTCGCCTTTCAGTTGGTCATATCAGTTTTCATCCAAGCTTAGCCTATGGGTGTTTCCCAAGATTTGAGACTGGTGTTCTGTTCCAAACAATGAACTGTGTTTGATCTAAGTAACTGATTTTTTTTTTTTTTAATGTGTAAAACATTGTTCTCTTTCTTGTATTCAGGGGTATCTGCAATACGAAGGATGAGATGACCTCCATGAATGTTCGGCCCCTGATACCCAAACTGGCTGAAGCCTACCTCACGATCTTCAAGAAAGCAAAACAAAAGCGAGAGTTCTTTGGTTTGAGAGACTTTTACAGGTAGACATTAAATCTTTCAAATTGATTATTGTAAAAGTTGTCATTTCATGCTGTTTCTTTTTTTCTTTTTTTATAGCCCCCCCCCCTGACATTTCCTCATTTTTCCCTCCCTTCTTTGTCTCCATTTCATGAATCCATTTGCCACCATTTTTATTACAGGTTTGAATTGTTTTCATCATCATCAGCAGCTTACCCCCCCCCCCCCCCCCACACACACACACACATTATGGTCATCATGATTATTTTGGCATTATTCCTTTATTTTGCAGTGTTTCAGCCTTCATCCAGAGCTCACTAATGTAAACTTTGTGGTGTAGGGTGGTTTACGATTGTACATCTACACACCAAGGTACTGATTTGCAAGGTTGCTCTTTCCTGAAAGTAATGGTCTGAGGCAGCAAGTAGACGAAACATTATCAGTGCCAGTAACAGCAGACTTAGAAACCAACACCAACATTAGTATGTAATATGATCAGCTTTTCATCTGTGTTGATCCTGAACATAGATTGGCTGATTTAGTACAACTCTTTACATGGCCTTATAATATATTGAGCCTGCAGTCAAGTGATATGCAGAGCCATCATATTTGTTAATATTTTTCAGTCTGGTGAAAATGGTCTACGCCTTTGCTGCAAGCACCAGAAAGCCGCCATCACAACGTCAACTCATCGCTTCAATCAGAAGGAACTTTGGCGGACTGGACTCCATTGACGCTGTGGAGCTGTTCCAGACCCTCATTCCTGCTCACCGACTGCAGGAGCAGGTGTTCTGGACCAACTGTTCTTCCAATCTTACACAATTTGGATGAGTTTCTGTGTGTTTTGGTTTCGGAAAGCATCATTGATGTTTTTGGTCCCAGTGACTGGATGACTGCATATGCATTACGGACAGATATATACATTCACAAGTGTGTAGAATAATTATGTGCAGCAGTCCTGTTCTAGCTATATCACACAGATTTAATTTCGTTGCATTGTGAACAGTTCATGACACAAAAAGTCTTCCTTTTTTTTTTTACTGGTGGAAGACATGAAAGTGTTTCCATATAAGTAAAACATTGTCTGATTTTCACTGAATTCATGAACTGATGATTGACGATTTTTGAAATAATAGTAATAATGGAAACTTGTAAAACGACTATCCCGCAGCTCCAGGTGTTGAACAAACATAATATAACACATAAAATGTACATCAAGATGCAAAATGTTATCCACTATTTAACAAAAGCTAACACATAAAGTACACATCAACAATGGTTCAAGCATAACTATGTGCAAGATGCTCACACACACTCCACACTCGCGCATACGCACATGCACACACGCACACACATACTGTACCGTTATATGGTAGCTGATTTTGATATTATCATTTTGATGTATAGTGATGTGCTTAATGGCCAATGACTTCTTTTAATAAACGCAAAAGGGACAGGTTCTTCTAAATGGTCGGTTCAGTTTCGTTTTTATTTTCCTGTCGAGCTTGACATATAACTCCCTTGTAAAGTCCTTCCAGTTCAGCTTCAAATTTTTCCTCCCAAAATGATTGATCTGTATCACATTACAAACCTGAATACCATGGCCAGCACTAACAAGTTTGTAAGTTTACAAAATAATTATTAGTTTCATTCAGGCATTGTATTGCAACTGTCTCTTCCCAAAAATGCTAAAATATATTGCACCGTAAAACTGTATATACAGTTCTAAATCAAAGCACCATGGAAAGACACAGTGCTACTGTTACACCTCAAAACATGTTACTATAAACTACCAACTCAGTGTGTGGAACCCTCCACCACACCTCAAAATTATCAGCTAAAAAACATTAGTATTGGAAGACACAATATAGGCTGTAACAAAGCCTGACAGGAGTGAACTCACCAACCATTTCCACACATCACTGTGAATGTCATACCATCATTAGCACACGACATTCACCTTCATGGCGAAACTACACACTCGCAAAACAACTAAAACTACATAGAATGGAGATTCGTCACCCAGCTTTTCTGTAGACAGAAAGCTGCCTCATCCATGACGTAGCAAGGAGAACTGGTACACATGTCAAGGAAACAAGTTTCATGGACAGCTTACACATTATCCTGTAAATGCTAATGTTTTTCACACTCCTGGTGGAAAACACCATGCCAGCATTACATATGTTCCTGAACTAACTTCTAGTTTAACAAATAAACGCATGACGTGTTGACTGAATTCACCAATTTTATCAGCTGGTTAGAAAAATAAAAAGACTAACATTCCGGAAGCACGACAATACCCACTCCTCTCGGCTGGATCATTCAGTTCTGTCCTCATGTCTGTCTTTAACTTGCATTATATGTTTTCCTGTGGCATGTCTTATCTCTTACTGACCAGCTACAAAGCACAGTCAACAAGGCCTCGACTGGCCAGCACATGTGTTGTTGTTGTTGTTTTTTTGTTTTTAATCAGCCCATAAGTTGAGTGTGCAAAAATATGTTTCTTGTGGACTTTCAGCACGAGAATTTCACTTGTCATGTTTTTGCTAGCACTGCCGTTTTCACAACCACTGTTGGTCACAAACATATTAGAAACAAAATGTCATTTAGTAGACATATGGTTAATTGCCAACAATCATTTTCGTTTTTTTATTATTATTAATATGCTTAATATAATAGACAGTTAGATTCATTCTTGGCAGCCTGCCGTAGTTTTCCATCCCTCTCAGCTGTAATCCTCCACTGCAAGCCCTTGTTCTCTATTTCAGTTGGGGTTGTAAATTGTATATTTATTTAGTGTACTTGGTGTATGTCTGACTGCACGTAGAAAAGTCCAACCAGAAAAAGTTTGCACCTTATAAATTGTATGCATTAATCATTTTTATAAAATTTAAGTCTAAAAAGTTATAATATTGGCCACTTTGGTAGATTTCAAACACTCAACCAACTGTTATGCCAGTCAACACATCGAGCAATAAGTAAACTTATTATAGTACGTATACCTTTGTAATTAAATTTCTTTGTGTGTCATTACAGCCTTCTCCCGATGACCCTGATTGCTCTTCTGCTGGTTTGATCACAGCTGCACTTAAAGGAGATGCCATGGGAGGGTATATATATGCTGTTTCTGTTTCTTTGTCTCCCTTTTCGTCTGGCTATTTATGATTATTATTCTGTGCAATATTTTAAATTTTTGACTTTATCCTGTCAAGCTGTTTGGTCACAATGTACTCATGTTTCTGTTAGTTGTAATAATTATGTAAAAGGTTTTGTACTTTCAGCTTTTGATGGTTTGTGTGTCCACCTGGCTGTCAATATACATCATTTTGTGCTGGGTTCTTTATGCGCATGTTATGTTTCATTCATTCATCAATACTTGACAGAGACCAAGTGAGTCTAGACATTTTCGTGTTGCATTAGCCATGACGGTCAAAAACAAAGACAAAAGAAAACAGTTGAGCTAGTGAGTTTATACACTGTGAACATACAGAAGAAATGCGGCTTCCAGACTGTCCACATCCATGCAAAATCTGCATACCATACTATGTATACAGCGATGAAGATATGCAAAGACATGGATATATGCTAAACACTGTTGACTATTATATTTTTATTTATCCAAATTTTTCATTGTTACCTAGTCTATCAAATGAAGCTAAAATAAGATTAACTCCGCGAGTTAAGCTTTGGAACCAAGTTAGCAGCAATCAACCTGAAATTAATTAACTACAACATGACCGATACCCCTAAAAAACTTATAGATTTGAAACTAGGGACCTAAAATACAAGGTCCCTAGTTTCAAATCTATATACTATTATATGCAGCCCTACTTATCTACCTAAAAATCAAGAAATAAGTCTGGGTCACAAACACAAAAACCAAATTTGGCGCCAGACTCAAAGTTCTGCAACTGATTAAGTCTGCAAATCCCAAATCCATTTAATCTACGCCCTGCTCCTACTCATTTTGAAGTCTACATCACAAATTTATACTAGTTATGGATGTAGTCAATAGGCTTGCGCCTATCCGTCATAAACGAGTAAAGCACTCCAAACTGCTACCCTGGTTGAATATCATTCAGGCCATGTCCGACCGGGATCGACTAAAGAAAGAAAGAATGTTTATGGAATATAAAACGGCATGCAATAAAGTAAAACAATTTGTCAGAAATGCAAAGAAATTATATTTTAGGAGACTTGTGGAAAACAACAAAAATATATCGTCAGTTTGGCGTGCTCTGAACACTTTCACTAAAGAAACCAACTCTGGACAGAAGGAAATTCCGCATCATTTTACAGCTGATGCATTTAATGACTACGTTCTGTCCATTGCAGAAACCTTTATTCTTAATATGTGCATCGAGCAAAATGTTTTCCCCTCAGAATTTCAAAAAGCAAAAGTTATTCCTTTACACAAAACTAGACATCACAAAATCTGAATGATTATAGACCAATCATATTACTGTCGGTTCTGTCTAAGCTTCTGGAAAGACATGTTCATAAACACCTAGTCACCTGTTTGGAGACACGAGACCTTTTCCATCCACTTCAGTCAGGTTTCCGACGTAAGCACTCTTGCAATACCGCACTTGCACGGTTGACAGACTCATGGCTTTCTGCTATAAATAGATCAGACCTGTCCGGAGATGTCTTTTTGGCCTTTTTTTTTTTTTTTTTAAATCGATCTTGTTGATCACAGAATCTTACTTTCAAAATTTTCTGCCTATTTAAACAGTTCGGACTCATTGAATATTTTCTGTTCCTACTTTCAAAATAGAGTACAGCGTGTCTTTATCCATGGCTCCTACTCGTCTGAAGGAACTGTTAAATATGGTGTACCACAAGGGTCAGTCTTGGGACCTGTACTCTTCTGCATCTATATTAATGATCTACCTCTGCATATATCATCAAATTCAGCAGAATGTCATATGCTCGCGGATGACACCACACTGCATACAACAGGAAAAAGCGTTGTGCAAATTCAAAAGACGCTACAGCTTTGTCTTGATCATATTTCAGTGTGGGGCAATGTTAATCACATGCTCATTAATCCTGTAAAAACAAAACAAAGTCAGTGATAACTACTACACGGCAAAAGCACCAGCTCTCAGACTTGTCATTGAGGTTGTCATTGGATAGTCAGAATACTGAAAATGTAACTGAACATCGCCTACTAGGTCTCATTCTCGACAACAAATTCCGATGGCAAGCCCAGAGCGAACACATGCAAAAGCATGTCAAAAAAACCGTTTCTTCTTTCTCAACTGCAACATATCATCAACATCGATACCAGAAAACTCTTCTACAACGCTCACATAAAACCTCACATTGATTATGCATCTGTAGTGTGGGATGGCTACAACTAAGTACACTTTAAAAAATTGAACTCCCTACATCGAAATGCAGGCAAATTAATCCTTCCTGATCCTTCAGTCTCTACAGAGTAGAAGCTGAGTACACTTGGAATTTTAAACCTGCCGCAACAGCTCACAATAAAGGAATATTTGTGATTAAATGTTCTTAATAATAATTCCCCAAATATAACCTCTACGTGTCAAGGCCAAGGCTTGACTTATTTAAAACTAGAATATCCTTCGCTGGAGCATCCCTCTGGAACTCCATGCCTCAAAATATAAAATCATGTATTTGTCTTCCTTGTTTCAAACGTAATCTGCACAAATATTTGCTTGAGAATAACCTTTTGTCAAATTTACATTTGTTAATCTTCTGTGCCTGTACATGTGGACACCTTTTGCATTTTGGTTCCCCTCCCACGCATCTGCCACCCACCCACCCCCAGCTGTACATTACTGTTATTTGAATGGTTCGTTTAAAGTTATCGTTTACATAATTGGTAATATTAATACTTTTAAGTGCAGCTTTGCAACCTTTTTTTGGTGTAAGCATCTCTCTGTCTCTGTCTCTATCACTCTCATCTACATGCTATTATTATTTCTCTGGTTTGCTTTCTCCACATTTTTTTTGTTTTTGTTTTTGGCTTTTCATTTATTACATTTATGTCTGATTTAGACCTGAAGGTCATGTCCATGCTTCCATTGTCTGTAATCATAATGCTTGTCTACACAGTGTGTTTGTGTACGCGTGTTTGTCTCTTTGCAATACTGTCATTTGAATATTTCCTTGTTCATCATGTATCTGAACCATACTTATTAACATCATTATCATCATCATCAAAAATGTCTCTGTCGTCATGTTTTGGCACTGTTTTTAAAATCATCATCGTCATCGTTACTGTCATAATCATTGTTGTTACTATTGTTTTATTTGTAGCCTTTTGGCATTTGGATAGCAGGGGCAGATTCTAAGAACAGGCAACTGCCTAAAATCTTAATCCTTGTGTAATAAAGTTCTAAGTTCTCTCTCTCTCTTTCTTTTTAAATATCCTTATTGGAGTTGACCATTATATGAGAGAAATAAACAAAAATAATATAAAAAAAGTCCTTGAACAGAATTCTTGAAGCTATTTCTCTTTTCTGTTTCAATAGATTGCTCTCTCCTTGTGGGAGCTGATTTAAAAACGTTTTTTTAAATCTTGAAACAGCGAAAGTCGGTACCTCCTTCTGCTTACTGAAAACTACGGTGGCCTGAGCATCCTGACAGAGAGGCTGCTCGCCAACCACCGAGTTGTTCCCATTTTTGGCAGCAGCTTCCCCAGGGACCAGGAGTACACAAAGGTAATACAGCCATACTCTAAGTACAGTGTGAAAATAACACTTAACCTGGCTGAGTACCAACGGTACATGTCTGGCAACCTATCTCATCTTCTCACTGATGTGAAATCCTGGATAACACTTGACTGCATTTAAGCAATAATAAAACAGAAATGATCTTGATTGCTACAAAGATTTTTCTCAACTCTGACTCTATTCTTCAGTCCATAAACCTGGAAGACTTTGGTATCAAACCTGCCAACTCAGTTCACGACCGAGATGCCTCTCTTGACCCCACTCTCTCTTTCCAATAGCAAATCTCCATTTGTTGTATATGCTATATGGAACTTAGCCGGATCAGTGCAATACGCCAACATGTCCCTGAAGATGTCACAAAAAACAAGAACTGTTGTCTGTATTTTCTCTTTCAGTTCCATGGTTACATAACTGCAACTCGCTTTTGGCGAGCTGTATAAATGTTTCATTTCTAAACTCCCAAAGGTCCAGAACAATTTTGCCAGACTCATTTTTAGAACCAGATCCGCCCTCGTCACTGCTGTCCTTCAGTCTCTTCATTGGCTACATATTGAGCAGAGGACTGAATACTAACTGTCATTGCTTTGTTTTAAGATCATCTCCCACCATGCCATCATCTACCTTTCAGACCTTTTCACCCTCTCACTCCTTTATAGTTGCTCATATGCAGTCGGAGTGGGACGAATATCCTCACAAGAAAATGCACACTATTTTCCAAAAGTTGAATGATTACATTTTTAGTCCTCGGAGTAACAGAAGAGAAGAGACCGTTATATCCCAACTACGCATTGGTCGCTCAGACATATGGCACTCTCCTTTTTACTAAAGGGAGATGAGCCACCTGAGGGCATCCCTTGGAACGAGTTGCTTATAATAGAACATGTTTTTTGTTCTGAATTTATTGAAGCAAGAGAGTGACATTGTACAGTTCGGTCACTGCAGATTTTTTATTCGAGGACATACCTCTGGATTGGACTGTAGCGGGAGGTCTGTGTATAAGCTAGCTCGAGTTCCGGGGCCTATGTTCCCCCTACCCCTTCTCTCCAGTCCGGTGCTACCAGCCAGCGAGTGGCCGATGCATGGCCTGCATTCCAGGGAGACTGAGTTAGTATGAAAAGGTGTGCTTCATTAATTTCAGCGACTTGGTGCTGAAAAGTGCTGGTCCACATCAGACTTGTTTTTTTTAAAAAACGTTTTGGTCCAGGTTAAGCCCGTTCTAAATTGGGCAAACATTTGTTCGCGAACATAGTTGGGAGTATTCGGCGAATACAATTGGTTCTTAATTGGCAAACTTTTGCTTCGCGAATATAGTTCGGGTTATTCGTCAAACTATATTCGGGGTCCAAAAAGCTGCGCTCAACATGTTCTGGGAATATTTGCCCAGTTCAACGAACCTTGTCTCTGATTGGCTGAGAGCAGAGAGCTCTCCTGTAGATGAAGAAGAAATAAAAATAAAAATGTCGCTAGGTACTTCATTCGTTTCGGGGGGAGTTTTTGGTGTTGTTGACTTGTGGGCGGCGCAGCCTTGTCTTTGGGACCAGAATGAGATAGGAGTTAGTTGAAGTACCCTGTGAGGGATGATTAAAGTATACTGATGACCTGATTTGACTTTAGCCTACATTTTGGATCATGCTGTCTGCTGCTCTTCTGCCGCAAGTTCGGGCCGAAGCTTGCATCTCATTATAAGCCAGTTAAGAACGAAGTTTGTCGAACCATGTTCGGAGAACTAAAAGTTCAATGAAGAAACAAATCTTAGTTCGTCGAACTGTCCGAAGTATGTTTGGCAAACAAACACTTCGCCCAATTAAGAACGGGCGTTAGACTTGGACTCGGTGCTCAAAAGTGCTGATCCACTTTAGACTCGGCGAAGTGTTGGTCCAGATTAGACTTGGTGCTAAAATGTGCTGGTACATCAGACTCAATGCTGTAATCAAATGTAGATCATAGCCTTTGGGGCTAGCATGGACTATACACGCTTATTGCTCACTGTTATCATTATTATTCGAAGATGCATCGCTATTTTAAAAGTGGAAAGAAGTCACGCATTGAAAATAACATAATTCATAACATGAAGATATGTAAACCAAATATCTGAATGAACGCTCAGCCACAGTTTCCAACATTATTTGACCTTTTAATTTGAAGTTGGGGGTAATCGCATCTGGCAAAGTTGTTTTTCAGTGAATATTGTTTTCAGATCTGCACAAACATCAATCGT
The DNA here is from genome assembly GCA_018857735.1 of Alviniconcha marisindica. Lineage (NCBI taxonomy): Eukaryota > Metazoa > Mollusca > Gastropoda > Provannidae > Alviniconcha > Alviniconcha marisindica. The sequence continues at coordinate 317,079 of JABMCL010002261.1, forward strand.
ATCAAAGTGTGCATGGAAACAGGACAGACTGTCATTCTGCTGAACCTGGAAAACCTGTACGAAAGTCTCTACGATGCTCTTAACCAGGCAAGTCTCATGGTTCATCTTCGCTCTTGCAGCGGGTTTATTTAAGGCCATTGTCCTTCCCCTCCCCCCACCCTCGCACCCCCAAAAGGGAAAAAAGTTGCAAAACACAACAAATACACATGCGCATGCACGTGCACACACTCTTGCAATGCACAAAAAACAATCGGCCAAAATACGGCAGCATTTATGATTGATTTGGCATGGAAATTTAAGGTGTTTGTTCCCAGGCAAAGTGGGCAACCACACTACAGTACTGCACTGAGTTTGCCGAACTACTAAATTGTATCTGTATTTTAACTAAGCTGTATAATTCATTTGTTGACTTCATTTAGGGTATGTCGTCCCCAGTTAAACATTTGCTCAGTTCCTTCCTTAATCCAGTAATCTTAAGAGTGTTACATTTTTGGTGTGTTATTCTCTTTGTTTTATTTCCTTTCCAGAAGGTATACTTTCTGTTGAATATTGAAAAATGGCAGGGTTTTAAATTAAATGTTAAAATACAACACCTGCTGGCTGCGTGCAACAAAGCTTTCATAATTGCAATGCTCCAAGCCTGTGGTAAGACAGATGGACGCAGTTAGGAGAACTGGGTGTAACACGCTATAGCGTTGTTGTTCGCCAAGTTACACTAGGCCCACCCTTGTGTCATCTGAGTATGTGGTGTGTGTACCAGTCAGGATGGGAGTAACACAGAGGTGATAGTAGCCACAGGTGTAAGCTGATCGGGTCAATTGGCTGTTCCTGATTAAAAAAAAGAAGATTACTTTGAATGTTAGTAGGAGGAGAACATAGCAGTTGATATGAAGTAATCATGTACAGGCAATTTTGATGTGTTACCTGACTTTAGTTATGTTTGTCTATTTCCTGTTTCTTGGTACATGCAGGATTGATACCATAAAATTTATATAAAAAAAGCATTTATCTGTGTTTGCCCTAATGTTAAGTTTATTGTTATTTGTGTGAATACGTGAGTGAGTGTATTAGGCAACATGACACAGTACTTGTGCAATGACTAGGAAACTTTGCAATAAAGTTGTATTGTTTTGTTGAAGGCACTAGGTGATGAGCTGCAAACACATAAAAGGTTCAAAAGAATGCTTATTTATTATGACACAGACACACAATCTGCAAATTTTCGGGTTAATCCCCTTTGTCAAGCTACAAAACGATGCTTAAACAACAGTTAAATGGTTAAAAACAATTGAAAATGAGATAAGAGGCGAAATAACTGATCTTTTTTTGTTTGGGCTGTTGTTTTCTTGTCCGGTGCTAATCTCATTTTTCATTGTTTTTAACTGTTTAACTGTTGTTTAAGTGTGGTTTTGTAGCTTGACAAAGGGGATTACCCTGAACATTTGCAGATTGTGAGTCTGTGTCATAATAAATAAACGTTCTTTTGAACCTTTTATGTGTTTGGATCTTGTTTTAGAACGCTAGCAGTCATTCTTGCTTCAGATTGCTTTTAGGTGATCAGCACCTTTCATACATGCATACTTAAGTGTGGAGACCTACTAGTGCCAATGTTTAGGTAGCGTTTTCTTTGTATTAAGTGTTCTTCCCTTTACATAGTGATAATTTATTCTGCTAATGAGCAAAAGAAATTGCATCATATGCAAGAATGGTTTTGTGTTGAACTTGGGGGGGGAATCAAGTATAGTAAACATAATATAGTACATTTATAATACTCTGATTCCCACTATAATTCTGATGAACTAAGAATTGTCATGAAAACAAACCCACTGAAGGGGTTGTGTAAAATGAAGAGCGGTCCTTATTTTGAACTCCCAGTCTCTGCACTACGTGTTGGATAAAATGTTTTGGAAATGCTGAGCTTGGCAGGGATGGTGAGACAGGGAAAACAACGGAAAAAAACAGGGTCAGGAGATTATAAAATAGTACGACATGCAAGTATGTTACTGAAGACTGACTGTTTCCTCAGTTTTAGAGGGAATGGGTGAAATATTGAATACAATGTTAAAAAGGTACATAATGATATTATACCATAGTCTGCTGTTAATCTGTATTATTTGTATTAGCTTAGCACCTACAGCGCCACAATGTGTGCTTTTAATACATGTTACACACACACACACACACACACACACACACACACACACACACAAAAAAAGAAGCAAGTAAACATTTTAAAACTATTATCAACAAATATAGTACTGTGCAACTTTTTGTTTTACATATAAACAAGAACAAAAAAACTGTACATGGTATACCAGACGTGTCGAAACATTCATTCTTGCTAAGATCTAAACTAGATTGTTGACATTGAAGTTTTGGTGCTTACTTGATTTCTGCATAAGGCCAACCCATTGGACACATCATAATAATTATATGTTTCAACCTTGTATTATTCTAGAGTATTTATATCTTAGTGTCACATGTTCAGTATAGCCAAAAATATGGCCTTGTTTTCATAGCAGTTTGTTTAAAGTTAGGATGATTTTTCAATGAAAATATATGTGGATTATTAATATCTTGCTTTTTACAATAGCACTTGTGCACAAATTATTGGCAGCTCTGTGCACATAGTGCTGGTCTGGCCAGATAGTGTCTTGAGGCATGCATGATATAACAATCAAGTGCTTTGGCGTATATGCGAAAAGACTCTCATACATGTCAGAGAAATGTGTGTCGGCGTACAGAAAATTTCAAATGAGAAAAATAAGTGCTAGTGTGGGTTTCGTTGTGCTTCAGTACTATGCCATGCTGGGAGGAGAGCGCTACGTGGACCTGGGTCTAGGAACTCACCGTGTAAAGTGCCGTGTTCACCTTCAGTTCAGGTTTGTACCTTCAGTATATACGATGACTATATAATAATAATAATGGAAATTTGTAAAGCACCTACCCTGCGGCTCAAAGCGCTGAACAAGCATACACACATAATGTGGAATTTCTAGACGCTGCATACTGTACCTGAAGACCAGCACCCAGAATATCTTGCACTTTTCATGTTCAATGGCTCTTGATTAATAATGATTGGCTGTTGTTTGTTTACATTGCTTCAGGCTCAGAATTTCTTTTGTTAAAAAGAGTATATGTGTTGCTGCAGATTCTCATTTTCATAGAGATGACAACCCTTGGAATATAACGTCCAATGTGCTCACATCAGATTAGCTTGTTAGCCTTATTGAAATGGACTTCCAGACTGATCGTGGTAGCAGAGAAGCACATGGTGTACGACAAGTTCCCCATACCACTGATCAACCGTCTGGAAAAACACTTCCTGACCGTGAACAACATCATGACCCCTGAGCAGCTGGAGGTCGCCAGTCAGCTGGAGCAATGGGCAGCAGACTTCGTCAAAACAACACCGCGCATGCCAGTACATCACATGGGTCGACAAGGGTAGGTGGTGCATCAGTTAACCACAAAAGCTGTATACGTAAGGGACATGTAAGAGACAGCTAAACTGCATGCCTCACAAGTGTACTGCTGCATGAAAGAAACATTGAGGGAGAGAGGGGTGGGTTGTGGCAGCGGGGGGTGTAGCAAAGATTGAGAGGGTGGAAGAAAAGAGTTTTCAATCTGATTTTCCAGACAAGAAGAGAACAAGCAGGAAGAGACAGTAGGGGATGTGTTCATGGGGTACCATCTTGATACAGCCCCGGCCATCGTGCTGAAAGCTTGGGACACACTGCAGATCGACCAAAATCCAGATGCCCGCCCAGAGGTAACATTTTCTGTAGAACAAACAAGCACTTCAACCATCAAACCAACCAGCATGTTTTCATGTATGAGAGTTGTTACTAGGTGATTCGAGTGTGAGGTCTATGTTCTTGATGATGCTGTGACAATGTTTTTGCTGTTTTGGGGGATTGATTGTTCCCTCATTTTCATCATAGTTGGAATATTCAGTAGCAAAGCAACACATACTTTAAGGAAAAGCTTGGCGTTGATGGTAACAATGATGTTAATGGTGCTGGTATGCAGAACCTACACAGTGGGTGTGAGTGGCTTACCACAAAATAAGAAATACTACTTTTGTAAGTTTTGGCATACCCAGCGAGCCAGTCTTGGCAAGCTGGCTTCAACAAAACAGAAAAAAAGTGTTTCTTATTTGGGGGTAAACCATGAAGAAAACCTATTGTGTGAGGTTTTTATTATAGGTACATACGCAAAATCACTGTGGTATGGATTCGGCTTGGAGTGAAATGATGACAAAACACTTTAGCCTTCAGAGACAGACAGCTGATTTACACCGTGCAGCTGAATGTGCATTACAAGGAATTAGATCTATGTGCAGTGCACTTACCAACATATCTATCAACATTCTTTGTCTTTATTTTTTACGCACATGAACAAGAGATAAAGGCCATGCTTAGGTGATGGCATTTACAGACAGCGAAGGAGAAAGAATTTCAGATCATTGTTCTGTGTGTATACATATAGTCCATCTGACAAACATCGGGAAACCCAACAACACATGCAACAGCATGAGCAGTGAAAATATTTGAAACAGTAGTCTTGTCACACAATGTGTGGATACTTACACCACACAAGAGGTTAAAAAGAGCACTATTTTATTTTTCAGACTTTGCTAAAACATCTGCAGCCTTCCAGTGCAAACACCTTTTATAACCTTCAAACGGACACACACTAACAAATGTTCATATAAATGATAGTACAATTCCAACTCTCACACCCAAGAAGTACACATCAGAAGGGTTGGAGTTTATGAGTATATGCTTTTTATAAGCGTGGGTGCAGAAACTCCCACAACGTAATGTTTCAACTTTTTTCCCTTCTTTGAGAGTGTTGGTGAATTTACATCCACGATGTACAGATGGAAAGGCAAATTTTGTTGTCCATTTATTTACTTGTTGCTCAAACCACTTAACATTTTGCATAGTGATATATTGGTATATCATTGAGAAAGTCATAATTTTGTGGAAGTGGACAAAAAAGCACCAAATTACTACCCCCCCCCCCCCCCAAAAAAAAACACAAAAAACAACAACAACCCCAAAACAAACACACCAAACAAACAAAAACAACAACAACACAACAACAAACACAACAGCAAACAAATTTGGGTGCAATTACAACTGTGATGTACGGTAATGGTTTTAACTAGAACGCGTTCTTTTATAAGTGTTGTTGTTTTTGGTTTTAGGTGCTTCCATTTAGTCAACGTCTCTTGCTGTGGTGTGCTACACCTGATGCTGTGGTGCGGTCTCGTGACAAGCAGTGGAACAAGGTGTACCATGACGATCAGCAGCATGAGCACCTAGTTCAGTACCTGCAACACCGTCTACAGCAGCAGCCTCGTACCGTCATCATTGCTCAGGTAACCTCTAAAGACAAGAGCTCTGACATATGGCCAAGGCTCTGAATTGGCGTCGAGAAAACGTAACATGCCAACTTTGTACTAAAAATGCATCAATTAGTCCAGTTTATTGACTACTTGTTACATTTGAAGACAAAAGTAGATCTGGAAATGCTTCTTTGAAAGTAGGAAAATACTAGACAACGCCTGTTTTACATTTTACATCCTTTTCAAACAGTACAGTCTTTTGCCTCTTTGGAAAGCCAAGGTACAAATATTCAGTCAATAGACTGAAAATATTCTGCAATTGAGAGAACATCACCCTCGGATATTAGCGGATATGAAATTAAACACATTGTGTTCAAAAGCAAAACATGTAATGAACAAAAGTGGCTGAGTGTGCCATTTCGCAACAATGTCTAGAAACCAACATATGATTTGTTTCCAACTGGTCAATGCAGTTCATACATTACATCTAAATCAATTATACTAGCAAGATGTTCTGTAGTTTAGTGTTTGCCATAAGATAGAATAAGATAATACTTTATTGTCCTGTGAAAGGCAATTTGCTCTGAAACATACTGTCAATATAACGTAAAATAAATTTAAATTTAAATTGAACAAATGGTTATGGAGTGACTTTTCTACTTCCAAACAAGATTAATTGCACTTTCATTTTTAGAGATCTGGAAAATCATCAGGATTGATTTTAATTAAAGCATATTTATTACCAGTAACATATTTTTTTATTAACATTTTACAAAGAAATAGTATCTCAAACGTGATATACCCTTGCACAATTTAATTTTTTAGAGCAGTAATTGTTACTGTGGTCCTGATTGTTATTATTATTCGTCATTTTTATATAGCGTTATTCTCTGCTCTCGAGCAGTCTTACTGCACTCATGTCAGATGCGATTCTGATTGGGTGACTGTATTATTTTATAGCGCGTATTTTTGATATCCACTGAAGTGGTGTACTGACAGCGCTGTTTTGTTATTGCATGGCTGGTGCAACATGAAACTGCTGCAGTCTTGGCGCAAGTTCTGTGTACACCATTGAACCATGCACCAGTTTACAGTCACTCCATTCAAAGCCACCTGAAAAATGTAGGGTGCATGCATGTTTAACTATAACCTGCCACCTGCACTTTTGGCAGAATGACCGGGATCTTTCACGTGCAACTTCGGTAACACGGGGGAGGAACGGATAATGAAATAAGAGTCAGCACAGAAAGTCAACCCTGGAGAAGAAAATCTCCTATTGGTCCTGCAGGCACTCAAACCCAGGACCTTTCAATCCCGAGTCTGAAGCTCTAATCACTGAGCTGTCCCCGCTCCCCGAATGTACCTTTCCAGCTCCCTGTTTCTGTCCATCATTGTACCTCTGTCAGTTTTTTAAATCTTCCTTGAAAACCTTTCTCTTCTTAAAAGCCATTTCTTCAGTTCCATTGCCCTGATATACAACTCTCTCTCTCTTTATATTTACTCATTGATAACTTAGCAAGGATTAGTTGTTAGACAGGTTTTTTGACTGAACCTAAACTACAATCCTTGTAAAATAAAGTTTTCGACTCTCTCTCTCTGTGTCGGTCTGTCTCTCTCTCTGCGTGCGAGCTCGCGCGTGTGTATGTCCGTTCGTGTTATATGCATTGAATTTCGAAAATATGCGCATTTAAAGAACAAGTAAGCGCTTAGAGCTTGTGCGGGTTAGGCACTTTAAGTATTCATTATGATTTAATTATTATAATGAAGGCATTCTATAATATGTATGCCAGCTGAAAGTATATACCTCCTGTACCATTTTCTCAATAATGAATCCCCAATTTACCTGACACAGCTCTGTATATTTATAAGCGTGTCTCACTACAGTAACTCCAGGAATAACCTGTGCGCGGCTTGACTTATTTTTAAAAACATAGAAAAAGGACTAGCATATCTGTGGCTTGTGCATCCCTATGCAACTTTTCCCCGCAAACTATTACATCCTGTATCTCACTTCCGTGTTTTGAACGTAATCTGCACAGATATATTTCCGGGACTAACTTTTCGTCAAACTTGGACCGACTTGTTTTTCATTATGGGTCCTTGAAAAATCCAGTGGTACCGATGTAGTATCCTTACAGTACATATTATCTACTATGTCGTTCTCAGATTATCTAGTGCTTGCATTTATTCTGTTTCACTTGTTGCCTAAAGCACTTAAAACATGCTGCTATTTTGTCCCTCATGCTAGCTTGTGCATGAAAGTAGTTTTCTTTCATGCGCATGTTTCCCTAAAACTATTGTCGTGTCCATGAATGAAATATAGTTTTGATGCTTATAAGTAAATATGCAAATATGTAGGCACTGCATTGATCTATTTGTGTTTGTAGCAAAGCGCTACTTTCTTTGAATATAAATGTTTTTGAGTTTGCTCAGAAAGTATGGCAGTGAGAAACAATCTGTGTTTGCAGTTGCACTCTGGCAATGTATGTGATACCCCAGACATGGTAGTGCAAATTCAAAGAAAATCGCTTTTTTTCAATTTGAGATTTTGGCTGATTTTCAGTGTTTTATCGAATAAATAATACATTTTGAGTCAAAAATGTATAAATTGTCAGTAAAGATTGCTTGCTGATTTTGTGGTTGCCTTTGTTTTGATGAAAATCGGCAATGTTTGGGCCTTGACAACAACCGAGGTTTGCTCAGCTTTGAACAAAGTTAGAGCAATGAAATTTTGCATGATGCTTGTATGAGTAGTTATCTTAATTTTGTCAGAAGGATTTGTTAGTAATACGGTTCTTTTTTTTGGATAATGCTTCAACTGGAAAAAAGGCATTATTTTTGCATATTATGAAAACTAAATTCATTAAAAATACAAAAAGCAACATAACTTTAAATCCTTCTGACAAAATAAACCTAATGCGCATTTGTATCTATTTCAGCAATCATATTCGTTAAGCATACAATACCTTTGACACAAACTTCGAGTAACATTTTTTGTTTGGTGGCCATCTTTGATTGTTTTCAAGGCAACGGGTGGTGAAAATTACAAAATTTAGTGTTTGTCAACATTTTAAAGCAATGTGTGTACTGCTACCTGCCCCCCCCCCCCCCCCCCCAAAGTTGATACAATATTGAAGCAAAAAAAAAAAAGAAGAAAAAAGAAAGAAAAGAAATCCACTGTGGTGTCTGGCCTTAAATGTATTTATTTTGTAACTGGACCTGCGGCCTGTTCCTCATTTTAGGTTCAGGGGGAGGCTGGAGATTGCCAAGGAGAGACGCTCACAATGGAATACACAATTGTCTCTAGTCTTCCTCATGTAGTGTGCCTTTCAATGCCAAGTTCCTTGCGTTGTGTTAAAAATCACTACAATCGACCGACCTTGGTATCCAGAAAAAACCTGTGTTAGTGTTTGGTTGCTTGTCTGCTCCTCAGAGGTAGGTGTGCCGTTTCACTATGCACATACGCCACTTGAAACAGACACTAGACAAACGATAAGTGGAGATGCACTGACCACACTCCGTCTCAGTACATACTCTCACTCCCATTATAGTGACAAACCAAATAAAGAAATGCATACAATTTTATTTACACTACCGCATGTTACACATACAGTAAACACAAGAACAAACCAAACTGACACATGACTATGCCTAACCTACGCACTAAACCATAGCTAATTTAGCTACCGGCATAGGCTCAGTACCAATTACCTACAAAAGTAAGTTGCACCCTTGCACTGACTTAACTGATACTTGCACTTTGCAGCACAAGAAGACAAACAAACATAAATTTAACTAATGCTTGCACTTTGCAGCACAAGTCTTCTAATAACTAAACATGCGTGCCTGCACTTTGCAGCACAGGTCTCTAATAACTAAGGGAAGAGCAACACACTTTTTCAGTGTGACAGGTCATGGGGAATGGACTCCAGACTCAAAATAGATGTTTCACCATTTATTGGTTGTGAAGACAGCACGCTGTGACAAACAATAAACACAATTGTAGGTCCAGCCGAGCATACATTATTTACACATAATAATAATATATAAGCATATAATGTTTTTGAAATCAACATACAAAATTATAATATAGTACTAAGTCATTGTTATGCCTGAAACATTACACTGGAGCCTATGAAACAACCACATAGTACTCTCAATGAAATGTATAAAATAATAAAATGCACTAACCACAATACGCATGAACTGAAGGAACATTGTAAGCCAAAGTTGACAGAACAACTACTAGTGACACTGTTTGACACAGAATGGACGCATCACAGAACAACATCCATTAATAACGTCTCGCCATCATTCACATTCAAGCATACTAAGGGATTGAGGGGTAGGTTGCAGGGAACATCTCATCAGAGTATATGAAACAACTACATAATACTCTCTCCTTGAAATGCATACAACTCTAAGTGACATAAGTACTCATACAACAATTAATAAAGCAACATGACATACCATTCTAAAACTTAATAATCTGAAACCACTATAAAACTAAGCAACTGTAGTACTGACCATGTGTAAGGAGGGAAACATCACAAAACCATTGTTATGAACACAGTATGATGGATGTACCATCATGTCACAGCACAATTCTATCAGTCCACAACTATCACTCATCTTGACTCGGGCACACGCTAGGGATACTTTTATTTACACAACCGGTCATACAAGGGCTGAGGGGAAGGTTGGAGGGAACATATCATCAGAGTATATGAAACAACTACATAATACTCTCAATGAAATACATTCACACCATGCCAGAGGGAGAGAGAATTTAAAAGACTACCAACACCATAGGTGTACACATACACATACAAAACAAACAAGTCATCTAAAACAACAAGATTACAGACAGACAGGGGCTGGGTCAATAATAACTGAACACCAAAATGTAATAATGGGGGTCAATCATCACTGTAATTTATATACAGGGCATTCTGGCCATACTAGAAGCATAATCACTCCTGAGGTGTAAGTGTAAAAACATAATAATAACCATAATATGACTAAGGCAATAAGTAAATCTGTCATTAACAATATCTGTAATATAACTAAATAAGTAAAACTGTCATGAACATTTATAGACAAGTAACAGATCATAAGAACTATAATCCAAGTCAGTAAGTGAAACAGTTATGAACTTTATAAACAAGAAAAGAAAAAAAAACTATAATATGACTGAATCAATAAGTAAATCTGTCATTAACAGTAACTATAATATAACTAAATAAGTAAAACTGTCATGAACATTTATAGACAAATAATAGATCATCATAAGAACTATAATATAATCCAAGTCAATAAGTGAAACAGTTATGAACTTTATAAACAAGAAAAATAAAAAATTAAAAAATAATATGACTAAGTCAATAAGTAAAACTTATGACCAGTTATGAACAAATACTATACTACATACTACATCTAATGTATATGTATATATATATATATATATTACAATGACGATTAACCAGTCAAACCAAAGCAAAATAGAATAAGGACAGGTCATGAATGCTACACTGTCACCCAGTCAGTCAGCCAGGTGTGAATGTCAAAAAAACTATGATTCTGTTTGGCCAGCTTGCATGCTATCTATGGGTATACTGACACTTGACCTTGAAGAGAATACTTTATGAATGAGCAATGGTGCCCTCATCCACAATTATCAACAACCGGCACTCTACTCTTGTAAGATGGCACTTGGGGTGACCAATAATACAAATTGACAGTAGTCTATCACTGTAGCAGACAACTTCCACATATGGCAGCTGATAGTCTAGCCACCTCTCTATAAAGCATTGCAACTTTGCAATATGTTACACTTTACACATGACTGTCTTGCAATTGCATATTAGGAATCTATTGACTAGATGTTTCCTTAAATTGCAAGTAACTTCACATACTAGGCCTAGCCTAGTACCACACATCCTACAGTATTGGACTGAGGTGGACACATTATAGTGTTACTGTAATTTTCCTGCTACTGACCACATCCTAAGTCAAAATACATCACTCAATTTGGCCTTCCACCATGACATTATTCATAACAGCAACATGACTGAATAAACAAAACAACCTGAACCAGTGGCAGTGAGTATCAAACTAATCAACACATACATAGTATCATACATCAAAGCATAAACAACACAACAACTGAGCAAATGGCTATCCAGCTTACTGGCAATGAGGTGATTCTCTCGAACTTGTGGCCGAAATGCAGTCATGGACCCAGGCCAATGGAACACTAAATCAAGATGGCTGCCACCTGCTGCACTCGCCTCGTATTTATAGCAGTTGGGCGGACCACACGGACAGCACTGTCCAGCAAAATCTGTGCAGGCTGCCCGAGGCACTTCAAACTACTAGCTTGTGTTTCTTCTAACTTTTGATTGGGCCCTAACTCAAAAAGTACTAAACACATTATAATGTGGTTTAAAATGCCAAAAACTGCGAACCATTATCTTCTTATCTATCAAAAATTAACCTTGTTATCTAGTCTATCAAATGAAGCTAAAATAAGATTAACTCTGTGAGCCCAGCTGTGGAATCGCATTCGCAGCAATTAACTTCAAATTAATTAACTACAACATGACCTATACCCCTAAAAACTATTACAGGTTCGAACCTAGGGCCCTAAAATACACCAAACATTCACTATATACGCATTCCTCCTACTTATTTACCTAAAAATCAAGAAATAAGCCTGGATAACAAACACACACACCAAATTCGGCGCCAGAATCAAAGTTCTGCAACCGATTAAATTTGCAAATCCCAAATCCATCTAATCTAAGCCCTGTTCCTACTTCTATAAAATATTTTGAAAGTCTACATCATAAATACTAGCTACAAATATATAAAATTACAATAAATACCTAATTTCTGAAGTTTTACAAAATTATAAATAAATACGTCATTGCGGCTGTAAAGCCGGCAATCAAAAAACAAAATGGCCACCAATATCGTCTGCTACTATAATTTAGCCCACAAGCCAGGAATCTTGGTACGGTTTCTGTGGACGTTAAGCACCATGTTTACTTAGGAATCTTGGTGTTACCAGTAGTTAGAAATAAAATTGGAAACAAATACACAAACTAACGGACTGTCACATCAGCATGTAAACTCGGGGGGGTAGGGGTGGACTAGCACTTCTCAGCACTGAGTCCTCTAACTAAGGGAAGAGCAACAAGCTTTTCAGCATGTAGACTCGAGGGGTAGGGGTTGACCCACACTCCGAGCATCGCTTTCCGGCACCCTCCTCCAAACTCTGCCATATTTAGTTACGCCATTGAATGGGCACTCTTTATCTCCACACAAGTGGCCAGCGACGCGGTCAGTGCCCTCCGAAATGTTCATGTATTAATATGACTGTAGAAGCAACCTAGTGCCAAAGCATGCACGTAAACATAAGACGCATCCACCCCGGGTAAGAAAAAGAGTTCCGTCTCGATTCAAACGATTGTGGTTTTATTTGCGCTGGTGTAAACTTTGTTGGTGGCTATAAATGATACGCCTTGTTTTTTTAAGTTGTTTGTAACAAACTTACTACTGTTTGAGCACCAACAAAAAACCTACTCGTTAGCTGACAGTTTTCTGGACCCTATGGCATAACTAAATAGGGCAGTGATTGAAGGATGTCGTAAACCAGTGCTTGGAGTTTGGGGTTGACCCACACTCCGAGCATCGCTTTCCGGTACGAAGGATGTTGTAAACCAGTGCTTGGAGTTTGGGGTTGACCAGCACTTTTCAGCACATGGTACAGAAACCAGAAATAAGTAAGTAAACATGGTGTTTAACGTCCACAAAAACCGTACGGTTTATTAGGGACGGGGAGAATGGGGGGAAGGGGGTATGAGGTGGGGGGAGAGGGAGATTATATACCTATCGCTACACTGTCACCACCAGAATGACTTCTGCATTAAGATGGGCAGCGATGAGAGACATTTTAATGTTTCAGTAGGAAGTGATGGACAAAGTCACAAGACAGTGTCCACAAACCACAACCTTTTTGAAGAGAAAGGAGAGCCGAAGCGGTATCGAACCGAGGTCCTTCCGCTTACCAGCCTAACGCCATACCGCTAGGCCAAACCGGCTCACAAACAGAAACCGGGCAGGCACTGTTTTTTTTTTATACCGTACCGGCCAGTCGCTGGCAGGCAGCGTCCGACTGGAGAGAAGGGGTGGGGGAAACTCAGGGCCCGTAACTCGAGCTAGCTTGCACAGCTCTCCCGCTACAATTTTATATGAACACTTGTTGAGCACCTCATCTCTAAATGAGCCCTAAACATTTCACAGGTGCAACTGTAGCATTGTTCTCTGCTTCTTTGCTGACCCATTGTGCTTTACTCATTTGGGACTCAGAATGAGTAAACGTCTCTTTACACAGCATACTTTTTTATATAAATATCTACCAAAGTGGAGTACTAGTGAGGTGCAAGTTTTAATAGGTTGAAAGAGTTTTCGTTGCTCCTTGCTTAAAATGTTGTTGAACTGAGACTGGTACTTTTAAATTTAACTTAAGTTGTTATGGTTTTAACTGTATCAATATGTGGGTGTGGGCAGATTTCTTAGTTTTTTTAATGAGTATTTGCAAATATGCTTGTAAAGTACGTCTTTATTAAGTGCTGATAGAAGGGTGTGTTTTCATCTTTTGTCTTTCTTTTTTAAAATCTTTATTATTATTATTATTATTAATAATATTATTATTGCTGTTGCAAAGGTAACGACACACTGCAGGATGTTGACGGAAACTGAGCGGTTGATTTTGTGTGACCAACTGCAGATCAACGTCACACTCTTGTCTCTTCAAGCCTTTGAAACCGAGCAACAGTTCAACCAGCAGATCAGGTACTGCATTTCCCAATGTCTAAGGCGATGTGAACTATGTTGTGTTGCAAATAAAGAGGAACAATAAATATTGATTGCTTTTCAAAAACTCCAAGAAAAAAGTAGCTGATCAGGACGGGCCTTGTTTACTCTCTCTCTCTAACTACTGACCAGAAATTAAAAGAGATGAGAATAATGAGCCTACAAAAACAACTTGAATACAACAAAGGTTTGTTCATGTACAGGGTCCTTAGCAGTGAGGCCCCAGAATACATATCTAACCTGTACACACACACTGCCTCACGCTATTCCAATTCTAGGAATTATCACCTTAGTTTGCCTATGCCAAGGAAGACATATTCAAAACAAGTATAGCCTTCTCTGGTGCTTATCTATACAACAACCTACCTCTGACAGTCAGATCTTGCCAGTCACTCAGCTCCTTCAAGGTAAACTTCATGCACACCTTGAAGTAGTTACATTGTGACATAATACTGCTAGGGAGAGAGAGAGAGACAGACTGAGGTTTTCGAGTGATTGCCATTGCAATGACTGGTAATTTGAGACTTATTTTATATACCCACAGAACAGTGTTTTTTTGACCCATTCACCTGTAAAGCACAACTTGTCCACGTGCATGTCTCGATGCCTTGGCTGATTGAGTTTAGCGGGTGCTACACTGAGTTGTTTCACATTTCAGTAGTTCTTTGATAGCCATTTGTGTTCTTAATTTGGTAAAGTTTGGGATTTTTATTATTTTATTTTGGCACTCATGAGAAATAACATTGTTTACAGATCTGTGCAATCACACTCATGTCAGTCTTTTGGTGTCCAGTTTTAAGTCATATTTCATTTTAATCAATGCAAATAGATATATATATACATTGGGCAATTTGACAAGAGCAATGTTGTCAAAAGCTGGGCTTCCCATGAGCTAATATTTCACAAACCACAGTGTGAAGAAAACATCTGTACAGAAACTACAAAAAGGATGTTTTTTTCAGCTCAGATACTCACTACACCAGTCCCAGGAACATGCAGCCCTTCCACAATCATTCAGTGCTGTACGAGTCACAGCTTGAAATTTAATCGCATTGTCAATGCATCTCTATACACTCAAGTCATTAACACACTAAAACTGAAAGCGAATGAGTACATTTTCATTTTTGACCATATAGCTGTCGCCTTTGTTTTGTTGCTTAAAAAAATTGGCTTTCTTGAAAATTTTGCACATTTTGTATCACATTAAGCTTTCCTTTTAACTTTTTATGTGTTTGGCATTGATAATACATCTGACCAGGCAGCGATGCTCACTTCAGTTTCCTCAGCAAGCATTATTTTTGTTCCTCCGTGAAACCCAAATCCATGACATTTGATTCCCTGATAACCGATGATGCTTCTGTCCAGATTCATGTTCACAGAAGTGAATCACTAAACCGTGGCATCATTTCACTGTTGCAAGATGAAACATTATGGTCACTATCATTTTGTCTGGTTCTTGTTGTCTGACATGTGACATACTTTTGTTGTCTCATAGAAGAGCTGTGTGCTATTCTATTTTCATATATGTTCTGAACAGTTTTACATTTGTTCTTGCAACAACTGACTTCTGTTGGAGTTTAGTTTTTGTTGTAATAATGTCTAGTTAGTACAAATCAAAGGAGTAGAGATATTTGTTGCGCGAAATGAAAATAATTTTGAACATGGACGCAAAAGAAAGGTATCGCCCAGGTTACAAAGATGTAAACAGTATATGTTTGCTTCAAAATGTTCGGGGGAAGGGTTTCCATTGGTCATGACAATTTGTGAAAAAGGAGCATTCTTTGCAGTGGCAACCAAGTAGGGGCCTATAGTGAGTTGGCCTAGTTAAGTTCACATGTTTGCATCACCAGCTCTGTGCTTTTTGTGAAGCTTCAAAAGACTGCATGACTACACTTTGTCAAAAGGATGCAAAATAATATTTACAACATTTTATTATTAGCTCATCTTAGGAATCCCTAGAAGATTCTTGTCTTCAGAGGCCTGCATGGAGATCAAAGTTATGTCACGTCGAGATCCCCATGCAGATCTCTGAAGACAATAATCTGCGGGGGGGGGGGGGGGGGGGGGGGGGGATTCAAGAGTTCTGGACACCTCCCACCCCCCTTCTGTTTTTGTTTTTCCTTCTTGAAGTAACAAACAAAGTTTGCAAGTGTAAAGAGTGGTTGCTGTCTCTCTTTCTGTGTCACTGTGTGCGCGCGCATGTGTGTGTGCATGGTTTGAATTGGAAGTGATATTGGTATACTTGTGGATTATGTTAAACACTGTTTATTACAGAGGTCAAGGCGATGATGTTTCACAAATGTAAAACTTGGGCACATCAACAATCTTAAACAAAAAGCAAGACAAAAAGTTGTAAGAGGTTAGAAGAGGCCACCAGTGTATCGCACAAACACTAGAATGTACTGCTGCCTCTTCAGGAATCCCCTCTTTTGTGTCTGTTTGGTCCAGCCCTGAATCCTCTTGGGATTCTCAAGATGAGTGAACAATAAAATATGTTGTAATATTGATTGCTCCTGAATAGCTTAGAAAAGATAGTGCCGAGTAACCATGAAGCATGTAGCTGATGATTTCGTAAATAAAGATATCTGAGTCGAGCTTAATCAAATCTGTCAATGTAAAATGGCTACGGGAAACTAAAATGAAACATGAGGTCTCTCCTGGTGGATATTGTTTTCTGGGAGTTATTAAAAAATCCAATGTATACTTCATTTCATTTACAAAAAGATGACATTAACATTACTTCAAACTGACACCAGGCCAGAAACAAAATGGAAAACTATTTTACACATACTTAACGTAAGAGGAACATCGAGATTTAAGGGCGATGGCGAACCTCCAGAAAAAGAAATAATTATACACAAACAGTCTGTGTCAAAGAACGGGCCAAGGCCTATTTAGTATAACAGAAGATGAAGTCGACGGTCACAGAATTGTTAAACAAATAATTATATAATAAGTTGTAAACCAAAGGAGGGTTGCAACAACAAAGGAGGTTGTTGTTTTTGTTTAAGTTTTTGTTTCCTCCTCCTTGTTGTTGTATTGTTGACGAGAGTCTGAAAAACTGGCTTAATTTTTTATTGACAAATCAAGAAAGAATTAAGTGACCACCACTATGTCAAAAACTGTACTCTATATCAGTAAGTGACCACCACTGAGCTCCCACATTAAGAGTCATTTAGTGGATTTGTCTGAGACTTTTTGTGGTTTATCCCAGTGCTAATTATATTGACAAAAGATATTCATCAATCTTGTGGCAGAGTTTTCTTCAGTGATGGCTGTGAAGGAGACAAGCTTCTGCTGGTGCAGTGTGACAGCGGCGATGTGAACCAGAACCTGATCAAGTGTGCCCAGTACTGTGTCCAGGACCAAATGCCTGTTGATGCCACCTGCTTCCATGTTGTCTTCATCATACAGCTACCCCGCATTGCTGGGGGATGCTTCACAGGCTTTCTGGTCTGTTGCATGGTTATGATTACATATTTTTAGTTGTGATTTTTCTTATCAGTGTTAGGCTGGCTGCTTGAGTGCTTGTTGCATCAATCATCTTGATATAACAATACAGGTTGACTGGGCGTGAAACACCATGCTACTTACTTGTTGTGTCGAAAACGTTTAACGCTGTGTCTTGCTTGGGAACCATAAAAGTGATCAATGTCAAACTGTGCATGATGGTAGGACTCATTAAATTTGTTCATCCTTGCCGCTGTCAGTGACCATAACCACATGTCAGTAAGGCACAATTTTCGACAGTATTAGAGAGTTGTAAAATTTAAAAGTTGCATAATTCGGTAAGTATTTTTCTGATCATCTTGAAACTAGCTATGATTTCTTAAATTCACAGACTAGTTCATGGATATGATGGTTTTACTGACTTTTGCTATGCTGATTGAAGATAATATATTCTTGACTAGATCAATAATGTGTTTTTCTTTGGTTTTATGGGACACCTTTTTCAGCAAGGCCTTTTAATTTTGTCACGATATTTTATCTTTAATAGGCTCTACCAGCACATACTATGTTTGATGACCCTGGCAGTATTTCACAGTCATAGAGGCGCCAGACGTGTAAAAAGATGTGCTTTGTAGTTTCTCAGTGGTAGTTGAATTGGTGATATTGTCTTTGGCAGTAAACCTTTTTTTCGTCTTCGGTGAAATGAAGCAGAAAAGATATGGGAAAATGGACTCACCGATAGAAGACTATATTCAGCTTTATTTCAATTGTCTGGTAGTGCTCATTTTCTTTTAACTTTGACAGAGTTTGTCAAAAGTGCTTTTGTGAAGACAAGAACGACTCATTACACAAAGAACACAACTCAGAAATATATATAGAGAGATGTTATTATGAATTAATTACACATATATTTACAACAGTTTGACACAAAATGGCCACAATCACTCAGGTGTTTGCACTATCACTAAATCAGTCACGCAAGACCGATATATAATGGCTTAAGCCCACTTCACAATGCAAACCCAACTCGTCGTCCGATACCTTCTGTAGACATACCGCACTGCCTACATGTTTCTTATAACTCTGGAGTTATACATTACGGAGATACCAACACTGTAATCTTCTGATTACAACATGATGACGACGAAGACCGAAAAATCCCGCAACGCAGACACCAGCACAGTGATAACACAGTTACCCAAAACAGAGCCAGTGATGTCACACGCTCGCTCGCTCACTAGGCTGTCTCGTCGGGTACTAAACAGTGCGCTCCCTTCTGGCGCCATTCAGTCAGTACAGTTACCCTTCCTGGTGCTGTCCTCCGTCTTCCACAGGAGGCGGCCCCATCCCTACCAGACTAGAGGTTGCCAAAAACCCAGCCCCACAAGCTGTAATAAATACGATATTTCTTACTAGTTTTTTCCCCAAAAATCATTTCTCCACTTCATTCGTCTACTCTCGCATTCTTTCCTCCTTATATCCTTAATTTACGCATTATAATCTTTGTACACTTCTTGCCCTGTTTCTTGCAAACATAATTCATTAAATAACTTCGATTCATCTGAACCAAATAAATTTACATTTATCATAACTTAAAATATCATGTTTTATCTTTACGCCATAGTTACTTCCCATTAAACAATATTCAATAAAAAATAAATACTTTCTGACGATATGTCTGAAGCTTCCAAGCTTATCAGCTCAAGAGCCCAACAGTCCGCCTACGTCTTTCTTCGTACGCTGCTAGCGGGTACTGTCCCGTTCTACGGTCAATCAACTTGATGTCCAGCCGGTTAAAACAACTCAGTTAAGCCTGCGCACCAGTTCACACATGGTAAATGAGGATGATAAATTATGTTGCTGTGGAGGTCCTTTTTGGTTTGAGACTGCTAGACAGAACTGCCAACCACATTTACTGTCATGTTTATTCAGGTGTTAACGAGGTCCATGAGCTGTTGGTCATGTAATTAGAGCAACATCATCAGAGATACATCCGTGATGTGGATCTAGGTAGGAGCCAGTCAAGGCTGTAAAATCCCACATTACTGATGGGATTGGAACCCACGACCTTCTGACTTGCAGTCTGAAATGCTAGCACTACACTACTTGGGCCAATATCATCATTTAGTTTGTTTTTTGTTTTTGATTTTTGTTTGATATGTTGAACTACTAACCAACAGGGTGGAAGCTGGCACTGTCTTCACATTGACGAGCTGCGAACTCCGAAAACACCCTTACCATCACCCACCCTCCTGGAGAGTCTGGCTCCATCCATGCTGATAGCTCCACCAATCACAAAAACAAAGGAGACGCCTCTCAGAGGAGAAGTGGATCCAGAAAATGATGTGGCGGCCGAGGTGAGGCATGCTAATTTCCATTTTATTTCAGTTTGCATATGTACAGTTTATGTGTTGGCTGCCAGGGACACAACTCTCGCCAGATTGACCTGGGTATAACACACACAGGCATGTCCATACACTTCCCGCAGGCATCCATGTTCATGTGGAAGCCCGGAACACGCCATCAATTTTTTCCCAGCCAAAATGACCCCACTTAGTGTGTGCATGCTCATAAAAGGAAGACAAAGCCAAGCATGAAATCAGAAGAAGAAAAAAATCGAGAAAAAAAAAAGAACAATTTCATCAAGGACTTGGCGGAGATATCTGCAACTTTATTTTTTATTTTTTAACAAATTGGAACATTTACCAAACGAATATCAACGGAAAGTTGAGTATAGGTATTTATGAGATGGCTGAAATTGTGTGTGTGTGTGTGTGTGTGTGTACTGAGAGTACATGAGTGTACACATACACACACACACACAATTATGTGCGAGTTCTTACAAGTATAAATGCACATTTGTCTGTGTGTCCGCCGCTCATGCGTGTATATTCACAGCAATCTGTGTGAGTGCAGTGAGTTGCTCGAGAACAGAAAATAGCACTATATAAAAGCTATCAACAGTGATCTCACTGGTAATATTAACAATATCATAGCTGTTTGAAAATGATGTGTGAAGTAATAGATGTATTATGCAGTGTCTTGAAGCGTATGTAACGTTAAAACAGTCTGAAATAACCACACTCACTACTGAAAATAGTTTTGTTGGAAAAATGCAACTACGTTCAATTCAGTAAGCAGCAACAAACAGCAGTCTGGTTAATGGTCAGTCCAGGTAAAATTCCGTGCCCTGTTGAAAAGTGCCACATTTCAGCTGTTTCTGATAAATCAGTTTCATTCTTTCAACAATAGCAGTTACCAGTGGATTTTGTGTGTCCTTGTCCTTAATGTTGCGAATAGCCACACAAGGTTTTGTTGTTGTTTGGTGTGTCTGTATGTAAGCGTGTGCGTGTGTGAGTGCGTGTGTGTGTGTGTGTGTGAGAGAGGGGGGTGGGGGGGGGGGGGGGGGAGGAGAGAGAGAGTATGTTATTTCTATATCTGTGTTTGCTATGTTTGTGGGGCTGGATCAGGGGGAAATTGTGTATCCCTATGTGTGTGTTTGTACATCACAAGCGCATCCAACTGGCAGCATATTGAGGTGATCTGCGATAGCACTGATCAAAAAAAAGGAAGCTTTAGAACTCCTCGTTTGCTGCTGAACACACACACACACACACACCACTGACATAAAATATTTATTCAATATCTGTCACACACATGCGCATGCACGCACACACACACACACACACACACACACACACCACAGAAACCTGAACTCGACTCAAAAACCTTATTTTACAAGGATTGTAGTTTAGCTTAAGTCAAAACATAGCTTTCTAACAATGGGTGCTTGTTAAGCTAGTGATGAATAACATATAATTAAAAAAATGACATAAATAATAATAATAATAGAGAGAGAGAGAGAGAGAGAGAGAGAGGACTTTCGTTTAAAGGAGATATAAAGTCTTGGCTCGAATTGGCGGAATTCTGCTGACTGTTAGAGCACAAACACCATAGGACATTGCTCCAAAGCTAAAGGGAGTATGTTTAAGGGGCGCAACTCTTTTATTGGCTTCAGACTTTTTTGCCCTGGAACACTCAGTTAATCAATGCCTGTGGACCATGCAGTTTGTACGTTCAGCAGTTTTTGCCATGTGGCAATATACGAGAGTTATGTCAACTTTCAACCCCACCTCCACCACTTCTCCCATCTTGCTCCTTTTGCCTGACCCAGGTAAAGCATGCTGATTGACCCTCCTCAGCTGGGCCATGGAACATTGGGCAGAGTGTACTTGAGCCAATTTTCTTACCCATGGCTGGGAACACATGACACGTGTCGGGAACAGCTTTATCCTGCAATATTTAGCTCATGTAAATGTGGTTCTAGGTTTGCATGTGTTTCAAATCCACTGTTACACTTCATTTGAAAGGGTGTGCTCGATGCAGCTGATGTGGAGCTAGAAGTGCAGGAGGAAGCACAGGAGTGGGAGCAGCTGCAAGGTTTCAGTCCTCAATACGTACGAGAACTATTGACCTCATGCGTCCAGGCTGCTGTGGCACTTGTAGACAAGCGAGGCAATGAAAACGACGCGCGCGCAACACGCAGAATTAAGGTCATGCTGACTTTGATGAAAGGTAAGTGTGTGATTTTCTTTCTTTTATGTCTTTTTTTAATAAAAGTAATGGTTACTTAGAACGCCTAACCAGCACAGGCACTAAGCGCTTACATATTCTTTAAATGTACATGTTTTCAAGGCACACACACAGGTACCTCAGGGGCAAAGCAGGTTTTTGAAAAGAGAGGTTTTCAAGGAAGATTTGATAAACCTAACAGAGGTGGAATGACAAACAGAAACATTCCAAAACGTGATCCAAAAACATAAATAGTTAAAGAAAATGCTAAATTTAATGGGACAGTACAAAATGTGCAAATTTTCATGGTAAGCCTCTTTATCAGTGGCAAAGCGATACTTAGATGGTGATAAATGAAAATATTGTAGCCTGCTTATCTGGTTGTGGCTTGTTAAATGCCTGGATTGTCTGGAAGAATGTTCTTCAAGACTGCAGGCATTCTGGCAATGAACAGTCTTCCGCACACTCCAGGCATTCAAAAAATCACAACCATGTAAATGTTTTGTCGCTTAGAAAAAGTTGTATTGCCCTTTTAAATCTAGTGTTCTCTTCAACCGCTTATATATTTGAATTGTAATCAGAAGATCACAGGCTTGAGTCCTGGCAGGGGCGGTGGGAGAATTGTCTTCTCCAGGGCCAGTTTTCTCTGCTCACTCTTGTTTTGGTATAGTTTACACAGTAGCATGTATAAGATCCTGGTCAGTTTGCCAAAAGTGTAAATTGGTCAATGCATGGTTGCGTGGTGTACACAGTATCTGTGCAGAGAAGCAGTGGTTTCACATGAAACCAGCTGTGTAACATGCAAACAGCCCTGTAAGCACATTACTTTGGTGGATATTTAAAAATGCACTGCGTAAAGCGACAGTCACTCATTCAAAGTTGTATATGACTCGGGCGCAGTAAGTCTGCTCAGAAACAAAGAATATCGCTATATGAAAACAAGTCTGCTCAGAAGCAGAGAATAACGCTATATGAAAACAATCACTCAGTCAGTGAACATGTTCTATTTGGGGAAAGGTATTTTTGAATTCATGAAGAGAAGCTTTCATATTGCAGATTGTTAACCATTACCATTACACACATTATTTGTCATGAAAGTTATTGCACAAATTATTACACATAATAAGCGCTGTTAGTCCCCATTTTCATTGTGTCTTCTATTTGTTTCCAGAAAACGACGAGTTTGCGGCAGGAATCCACAAAATGGTGTGGAACATTCTCAAAAAGAAGGAGGAGCGCTTGGCCAATGCTGAACGATGGTTATCAAGAGAAGCTGCTCGCCTGGATTCTGTACAGAAAGCTGGGACCTTTCGGTAGCTATTGTCACCAATATGGTTTCGACCGAATCACAATATCTGAATCTTTTCTAATCTAATCTCAACACCCTAACCATGATAAATGGGAAGGTTTGCGTAACTGTAGTGATTGCTGATCTTTACCCATGAATATCACGTCAAGTACCCCAGCCTTTATTAAAGGAGTGCAACATCGTCAGACAGTTGAAACTTAACTTTCTGTATATCGGTAAGTTCATTATTATCAAGTTCAAATCTTTCTGCAATTGTGAAAATGCATGGGCCAGATTATAATGTTATTTTAACTGGGGCTAATAGTAGACAATTGATGCATTACCTAACTCAGCCAAACTGCGTACTTTTACCTTTTCCAATGTACACTTTATGCTAGGCAATCCAAACTTTGCAGTGTTATCACCTCTCTAGATTTTTGCCAAATTATCTACCTTGCAAGGTCACATGAACACCAGATGGTAAAAAAAACTATATGTTAAATTCTCTCTGTGAGTTAGTTTAAATCTATTTTAATATGGTCCAAACACATAAAAGTCATGCACTAGACGCCAAAACAACACAACAAAACTACTCAACCAAAAGCAGATATGTATCCTATATTTAATTTTTCACCGTTTAAATGTTGTTTTGGTTTGTTTTTAGCTTGAAAAAGGGGCTTACCCCCAACATTCCTATGTCTTTTGTCATAATAATGTGTTCTTTTTAACCGTTTATGTGTTTGGATCTTGTTTTAGAACGCTAGCTTAATTCTTGTTTAAGAAATGTTTTTCTTCTAGTTTGAGTATGTATGTATATTAACAAGTCACTTTGGTGACTTTTGCTTATATGGAGGTAATGGTTCCTCAGAGACTTTAAAGAAATTGTACAAATTTTGCTTGGTGATAAATGTATTTAACTGTACACTTTCACATCAGTTTTGATTAAATTGTTCAATTTTCAAGGTCACAGTTGCAGATGCAAAAGATAACTGCTGATGTATGGACCTTATCATTAATACTCCTTTTAGTAAAGTTAGGCGTTCTTCTCAATGAGCTGATTTCTTGCCTCGGTAAAAAACTGATTGTTAGCATTTAGTTGTTCGTCATTAAGCTTTGCATATTCACACAGGTTTGCCTTGCATCATTTTAATGTCATGAGAGAGTTAGAAAATCTAAGGCTGATTATAACTATTACTTGTGCTTAATTATTAGTAGTATTCAATATTTCCGTGTTGGTACTGTGGACGCTGAAGTCAATTAATTTCCCTCTTCAGAGAAGCCAAAGCTGTCGAAAGTGTTCACATTAACACTGGAATAGATGAAAATATAGCTTTGCATGCACCATCAGCTGCCAGGAATTGTTCCGTTCTACTATCTGCCTTATCCATTTCAGTCTGTTTTTCTTCATCAGGCCTCTTCAGCCATAAAGTGATTGATGCAGATCTTGAACTGTAAATAATACCTTTCCTTATTATTTAGGTTTTTGTGTGTGTGTTTCACACATACCTATTATGGATGTGAATTGTCTTAGCATTTGCTGTTCTTGTATTGTTTTAATCATTGGTATATTTTGTACATATGTAGCTCCGCCAGAAAAGATCGGTAACGTTTGGTATTATCGCAAAGCAGGACATTTTGACCACTATAGAGATGGAATACGTATCTCAAGTGATTTGAAGTGCTGGGATTCTGAAGACATCATCAATAATCCCCATGGTGGGGTATTGCAAAGACAGAATTTAAAGTGTTTTGTGTCCAGAAAGCCAAAGCTTTGAAAGGTTTTGCCTTTGAAGCACAGAGTCGTTTAGAATATAGACTTGCATACTTTGATCACTGGCAAGAATTTCTTCTCTGTTCAAATTCTACCTAACCGGTCCACTCAACTTGATTTTTAACCTATTTCTACATTGAGTGCCTTAGTTCCGGCTGACACTGTTTCCCAGGTTGGCCTGTGGAATAAACCAGGTCACCAACTCACCAAATCATTGAAAACAAAGCCGATGACTTAATTTACAGTGTCGATTGTCTCGAAAAGGGGTATTACTGATGAAAAGCTGCGGTAAACAACAGTCTTGAAAAAGCAAGACATGCCATTGTCGTTGGTAGCATGTCGAGCTTTTCAGAAACAGCAACATTTTAAAATCTTCCACATTGGAAAGCAAAGTGCGTACTTGCACTTTGCAGCTTTGGGATCAAATCTTATATCTTGGTTGTATTTTAAACTTGCCATACACATTCGCACCACCAGGGATAAAACTATAGTTCAGACGGAATTACGTATAGTATATAGTAATGGTTATGCATCAACTAGCAGTGCATTCTTGTATCATTGTTGTGCCAGTCAAGCGTGGGTCCACTGCTTGGAGAAAAAGGTGACCCCTGTGCTGGCTGGCATTGTCGCCTACCTGGATTCCTGCGACAATCTGGACCTTCTTCACCACATACTGGAGAAACTGTCGGGTGAAGAAATCTCCCCAACTTGGACTGAACGTGCATGGTTGAGTGTTCTGCAGGATGTGTGTAATGTCAACTATGAAGAGCTGCGTTCCACTGGCGACAAGCATGATTTGGAGGAGTTCACTGTTGCTTGTCCAGCAGCGGAGAATGTACCCTTCGCCTGCAAATTGCCCTTTCCATGGATCGTGTGGGAACTGGTCAACAAGGCCATCAGTGAAGCAAGGGGCGTAAAGGGTGAGTCATGAACAACGTTTATGGCGATGAGTTGGTTAGACTATCTGGATAATTGGCTCTTAGAGCCTTTCGCATTTTTTTCTCATTTGATATTTTGATATTTGTATTATGGAATTTGATCTAGTACTAGGTAGTCCAAAGTGCTCTCGGCTGCGTTCCGCTTAACTAAGTTGGTCTAGTTTTAGCGATTTTCATTGACGGATTTCTTGTGTGTTTTTGATCCAATCTCAGTTAGAATTACTGTTGAGAAAAGCTTCATGTCTCATCTTCCTAACTGTGTTGTTATGTGTAGGGGAGTGGGGTGGGGAGTAAGGCAAGCAGGTTGGAAGCATGAATAAAGAGCCACAAGTCAGAGGTTGCTATAACATAACTTTTATTTGTACACCAACCAACCAGGAAACAGTGTCTGTGTTGGAAAAGACACAAGCAAACAAAATATACAGAACATGAAAGCAAATGAAAAGTCTAAACAGCAATTATCTAATAAATACAGTAACCATGTAGTTTACCTGTAGGTTCCTATAATACATGATGGTGACTGTGACAAAATGATTAATTATCAAGCACGTGACTTGTGTGCATGACTTGCACTTAAAACCCGTATCTCACAGTGAGTATGCAAGAGACGGCCAGTCAATTAACTGATGAACTCTAGGTATATAATAGTATACAATAAAGTAACAGTGAAAAATACGGATTACCAAGCTCATTCTTAACTAAACAGGAAGAGTGAGATAACTGTTACAGCACTGTTCCACTTAAGCGCACAACGAGACGGACAGTGACACGGGTGGCACTTGGGACCACGCCGTGAGCGGGAGGAAGTCAGCCATAAACTGACCGGCTCCAGCCTCGTTACTCATAGTTCAGGAGCTGTGTGAGAGTCGAGGTGGCCGTCCTGAGCTGTCCGTCCTAACGAGCCTTCTGGTTTCCGTGGACGTAAAGCTATATTGAACCATGCTTCGGCATTGGTCTCAGCTTGTCCCTAATATGTCAACTGACATCTGAGGACATTAAGCAACACTACCTACCAGGGCCCTAGCGGCCAGTATGGTGGCTTTTTTCTGTGCAGCTGGCCGACAAGTTTGAACTATGTTTCCCGCAGCATCCGCGTAGCCAGAAAGGGTCGTGCTGCGCAGTCTCTGCTATCGGCTGTAGTGGCTTTTTCCTATCTTCTATGTGTGCTTGTTTTAAGGCTTCCGAGTACGGGATAAAGGTCCCAGACCGGATTCTGTTCGCGATAAGGCGCAAACGTTGTTGTGGACAGCCTTGCTAGGCTGCCGAGTGAGGGCCTCCGCAGTTGAGGCAGTGGGCCCCGACTGACGCAGCGTGGGCACACCGGCACTTTGCTACTACTACTTGGTTCTTAATGTCCTCGGATGTCAGATGACATATTAGGGACAAGATATACGAAGCTCTTAATCATCTAAAGTTAATATAATCCGTTTGGCTGTATAATGAATTATTATTACATAAAATTTCTTACTTTGAATATGATATATTTACTCGGGTCTAGTGGTTCTTTTCGGGGATGAGGTTAAAAACATATTTTACATATTTACATTATTTACAAGTCTGCTCGCTTTACGAACAGGTTAAAAATGTATATATTTACAGTTTGATAGGTTAAAACATTGTCTGAAATAGAAACATGCAAACTGCAGTCCTGTCATGCATTCATGGATACATAATTCATTGAAAAAGTTAAGTCATTGTTAAGTTAGTGTTAAAAGCCCCAACTCTGTGCCGATAACGGTCGGGAGTGGGGTGGGGGTGGTGGGGGGGTTGTTGACGGGCGATCCGAGCACCCCCTTCACGTCCGGGGACGGGCCCCTGTACGGTTGGGGGGCGTGGTTCAGCGCCGACACACTGGGGTAGAGACAGGTTAAAAACATTGTATTATTGTGCACTGTGTAGATGGGGGCTCCCTCCGTCCCCGGGGGTCAACCCGGGTACTGGGGGAGCCCGGGACGTCATAGGGCATCCCGCACATTTACAGGTAGGCTGCCACCGGGCAGCTGTAGACGAGTTTGGCTGCGGCACGGAGCAGGCTCCAGCTCTGCTGGTGCCGCAGCGCCAGGCTTCGGACACACAGTGGGAGTCCCAGACTGGTTAGACTACTGGTGACTGGTGCGAAGTGGGCCGAGCACTCTCTACAGTTAAATAAGATATGGTGGAAGGATATCGCTCCTCCGCATACACAGGGCTTGGGTACAAACATGGTCCGCCAGCAGTCCACGCGTAGCCGGTACATAATTCGGGCGAGGTATGTGGGTACTCCTGGGAAGAAGACTCCGTCTCTGCTAGGAGGGGAGGCATCGAGCCACTCTTTGGCCGTGGCCTGGGCTCGAAAGTCTTCTTCCCGTTTCCTCCACACCCGTCGGGACAGTTTCGAGTAGATGTCGGCTAATCCGAGTTTCAGTTCTAGGGTTTGGGATTCCAGTCGCCTGGCTCCTCTCTTGGCTGCCCTGTCCGCCATCTCGTTGCCCGAGAGGCAGACATGTGCTGGCACCCACTGGAAACGGACCTCCGTTCCGCGGGTGATCAGTTGGTGCACTACCGTCCCGATTTCCAGCCCAGCTTGTTGCACGTGGTGCATCGCCTGACCGGTGGCACATAGGCATGCACCACGAACTCCTGGTAGTCCAGTTTAATGCTACTTGGTAACTGCGCTGAGAAGAAGGTTATTTTGATGGCCTGGGATCGTGTGCCGTCCCGGTTAGTCAGGCGGCGCACTTCTTTTACGGTTGAGTGGTCTACCAGGAATTGACAGTCTACGCTGGTTGGTACTGGTCTGATGACCCCCTCAGTTGTTGGTTGTGGAATGGAGCAAGCCACGTTGACTCCACCGAGCACTTTAGTTTTGAGGAGGGCCTCTTGCTGTTGTCTCGATCGGCAGCCGATGAGAAACTTGTCCGATGGTAGTGGGCGTTGCGACAGGATGGGCCCTATGGTTCGTTGGAAAAGACTCGCTGTCCTTGGCCCATTGTCTAGGAAGCTAGCAACCCCTGTTCCCAGGTCTTCTAGTACTACGGGATGCTGCAGAAACGTTGGTGGTGGATGGTTGCCTTGCCGGCGAAAAGGTCGACCGGCAGGGGTGGGTTTTGGTTTTTCGTTAGTTTTTTCCTTGACTAGTTCTGTTTCAGTCAGTGATTCTTTCCCGTTTCTTTGGACTTTTCTGTTTGTGTTTTGGAACTGAGTTTAGCTTTAGCCCGACGGGCCTTTTTGTTTAGTCTCCGTCGGCGCTGCAAAAAGTCACTGCCTTTGGAGGTTTCACTTTCGATGTTGACTTCTTCATCTTCAGTACTATTTCTGATTCTTTTTGGTGTTTTAGAGAGATTCATGGTTGTATTTATCCAGTTTCCTACAAAGTTGTCATCGTTCACTGGAAGAACGCCAGAGTCGTTACATGGATCTACGTCGGACCACATGGTACCGACTTTAATTATGGCCCTACCCCTACTTTTAAGCTACACCTACGTGCCGTACAATTTTAAAGTTTTTATTTTTGTCCCTATCACTTAGTTTAGTCTCTACTCAGTCCCTAGTTCCTTATTTTAGTTTTAAAACGGCAGGCCGAAAAGGGTCTATCCCAGACTTCTGTATCCCTAGTCAGAATTTGGAGCGGGTATTAATAAAGTCTACATTGTACACTGCCACCTGTCAATTTGGAATTGTCGTCGTTTGCGTTTGGAGCCAAAAAAGCTATTCTACCAGGACTTACTCCTACCCCGCTTTGCTCTTTTGGGCCGGGGGTTGGTCAGCTGGCAGTGGCTCTCGGGCAGCTTATTCAGGGGTTTTTTGTCCCGTGTGCCGTTGTTCTGCCCCTTGGAGTTGGTGGCTGGCAGATACGCTGGTGCTGGTGTGCAGCTTTGCTGGGATGTGGGAAGTCACGCTGCTACCCCGTGGGGCTGATCAAGTCATGGCGCTGTGCTCTGTGGTGGTGATGGTTAGAGCAAGTGAGCGATGATCGCTGCTGCGCTTCATGACGCTGCCGTTGTGTTGTGTTTTTGCTTAATGTCCTCAGATGCTAAAAGCGTATTAGGGACAATCTATAAAGTAAGCTTGTCTTGGATATATAATAGTTAGAACATGGGGGGACGGGGGGGATGGGGGGGCGAAGAAAGCTTGGTCCATTTGGATCAATATTTGGATCGGGGGAGGAGGTCGCTGGAACAAAGGGGGGGGGGGGGGGGGGGGGAGATAGATGTGTCCACCTGCGGACAATACGGGGGAGGGCGGGTCGCTTGGTTACTGGGGGATTCACTGTAGAACTGGGCAGCACGCTGGGGTCCGGTTAAAAAAAACGTCGTCCACCATTTTAAATTAAAAACTGGGTCAGTTTTAAAAAAATTTTAATTATGTCGGGGGGCTGCCCAACTGTAATATGTACAATCGGCACACACAGTATTTACAGTTAAAAAAGTCGAAGACGCACATGGTAGTTTAAAACATTGTAGTAAAATGAGGCCGTAGCAGGCGGCTAAAAAACTTGGGTATGCAAGCATACATTGGGGGCGCTGGAATCAGGTCCAGCAGACAGAACTGGGTGCGGGGAAAAACGGAGACTTTTTTCCCCTTCCCCCGCCCCCCGGGAAAAAACCCGAGTGCGGGGGAAACGTTTTAGTAGCCCGGGGGTCCCC
Source organism: Alviniconcha marisindica (assembly GCA_018857735.1). Classification (NCBI taxonomy): domain Eukaryota; kingdom Metazoa; phylum Mollusca; class Gastropoda; family Provannidae; genus Alviniconcha; species Alviniconcha marisindica. The sequence continues at coordinate 347,959 of JABMCL010002261.1, forward strand.
AAATACTACAGGTAGGCGCCAGTGGACAGGTGTGACCAGTCTGGCTGCAGCCCCCTAAGAGGCTCCATCCTTCACGCTGATCGACACTGCCAGGCTTTTTGACACAGGGGCAGTCCCCCGCTGCGTAGTTTTCCAGTCAGAGGTTTTGGGGTGGCTGAACATGAGGTGCAGGAGAACATCACGTGGTGAAACGAGAGCTATCTCACACTCACACTTTGCGGGGACGGCACATGCATTCCAGACGCCCACGTGCAGCGGCATATGGAGCTATGAGGTCGGCTCTCCAGGGAAGAAGACTCCCGCCCGGCAG
>JABMCL010003775.1:0-17500 GCA_018857735.1 Alviniconcha marisindica
GTGATTGCACACGCGCACACCATAAGAGAGTCTGCACTGAAAGTTGACATTCGGGGAAAAAACTTGCAGTACCGGAGACTCGAAACCACGCCAGCATTGCACCTGGCCTTTCACTCATACGCTCTACAAACTAAGCTGCCCCTTGCCAAAACTTCATCTAAATAATAAAATACATTCCCGTCGGTACTGGGAGTAGCAGGCTTCGTTCCGACCGAAACAAAGATGATGTCACCATCGACAGTAGCAGTCAGCCAATCAGTGAGCAGTGTCCCAGAAAACTGCATCATCCTGGGCATGAACACGACCATCCCATGGAACAACCCCAACAACCTCATCAGTCTTGAGGCGGAGTTCCTCTTTGACAGAATCAAGACCACCATCCTCATCCCTGTCCTCTTCCTCGTCGGTTTCCCCGCCAACTGCATCAACATGGCCGTGTTCTTCAAGCAAGGCCTCAAGGACAGAATCAACCTCTGTCTCTTCTCTCTCGCTCTCGCTGACATCATGGCTTTGACAGTGGTCTTTAGTTTTCACGCAGAACGACTTTACACCCAGTTCACTGACGGAGAACGTATCGGCGCGGTCTATCGCTATGCGGTCAACAACAACCTCATCGGGCTGTTCGGGATTGGCTACGGAATAATGTTCTTGTCTGTGATCATCTCAACTGAGCGATGTATCTGTATCCTGTTTCCAATGAGAGCTCAGACATGCATTCCGACAAAGGTTCTTGCCGTCATAATTGTTGTCGGCGTGTCGGTTCTTCTGTTTGCGCGATTCGCCGTCACTGCCATGTACCAGGTCACGTGCTTCTACGAGATGCGCACGCAGCGGCTTTCCTGGCAGCCTTACGTCAACGATTACTACTTCCGGAATAAAGCCATGATCAGTGCTCTGAATGGCGTGTTTTATGGGATTTTTATGACCGTTGGTTGTCCAGTCATCGTGCTGATAACCACCACCATCTCTGCTGTCAGACTCACTCAGATGGTTCGTTGGCGCAGCCAGATGTCCTCCAGTTTGTCCAGCAAAGAGATCGGCGTCACAAAAATGCTCATCGCTCTGTCCATCGAGTTCTTCGTGCTTTCCATTCCCATCATCGTCCTTCGAGTTGTTCCTGTGTTTGAGCCAAGACTGAGACCTGGTGGAGATTTTGCGAATTCCTTTAATCTCCTCATGGGGGTTGGTGAGACCTTTTCAAACACAAGTTCTACCGTGAACTTTTTCGTTTACTACAGCACCGGCACAAAGTTCAGAGAAACTCTTCAATGCATGATACGGAGGAAAACAGGAACCAAGAGAAAGCAGGATAGCAAATCTGATTCGAGTACAGTTTTTAGGAATACTTTGACATTTGTGACCGATGCAGCTAGTTTGGACATTCAAGACAAATAATAACGTGATTTAGAACCACCAGTTTATCACTGAGCTCTGTATGTATATGTATTCTTCTGGTAGTTCTCTGCCACCGATAGTTTGATGATAAGTATAATCATGTGAAGTATGGCTGGCCAGGCTCTTTTGGACATGCTTAGGTGTAGCCTTCATTTTTACTTTCTGCTTCTTGCCGTGTGAAAACAGAGACTTGACAATGGCAGGTACAAGCGCATTGCGCTCCATGTGAACCGAGGTGGGTACGGCGCTGATTACTTGAGGACAGTGCTTGTGCTAGTTGAAAATGCCGCCGTCTCGGCGCACGTTCTGTGTACACCATACAACATTCACAAGTCCACACCAGTGTACTTTGCTTGCATATCATTTCTTTAGTGGTCATAATGAAACACCGAGATGGGAAAATGAAATTAGTTGTACGTGCGTTCCACTGTCATTTAGCTTCATTCAAAGTGTCCCTCGTCCAGCTAGAAGACTGGTTAGGTTTGCGGTGAACTGTGTGTGGCGGGAGGGGGGGTGGGGGTGGCTTGGTGGGAGGGGGTGTGGGGTTGTTGTAGTTGTTGCTGCTGCTGCTGTTTTTGTTGTTGTTTTTTAGTGCTGCTTTGTCTGTTGCTGGAAATTGGCATCGCCTTACCTGGGTAAGGCACAGCAGCTGCAAGAGCAGCGCAAACTATTCCTGTCAGTGGCTGTAGTATTGTTAGGTCCAAATAATGGCATGGCTACTAGTGTTTTAGATTTTTAACGTGCGCACAGATGCGATTGCACACAAGGGCTGTACGGATACCTAAGGCACCTCAGAGAGTCTGCGCTAGACGTTGACTTTGGGACAAAAATCCTTTACCGCACCGGGACCCGAATCCGAATCAATATTCAGCCATTCTTTTTCAGTCGGACGCTCTCCCATCTGAGCTATTGTGGCTTCCATATTTTAGACTATGTTGCGGAACATAATAGCTTTGGCTTTCGTTCTGGTCTTCAGTTATAACTTCTAGGAATGTTGCATTTTATCTATGTGATGAACACAGTCAGTGTTTATTCTCTGTTTTACGAAACAGATACAAACTATTTGTTTATTTTTATAAAGAAGACACAAAATACACAAGAGCGTGAACAATGCAACTTGTGGAATGTTCAAGAACATTTCCGTGGTGTATGTGTAAAGTTATGTCTGAAGTGGGCCGACAACTCTCTTTTGTCAGGAACATCTCATCGAAAAACTTCAAAAGGTTCAAAACTGTTCTGCCGGACTCATTCTCAAAACCTCTAAACACACTCATGCTTCACCACTCTTGACTAAGCTGCGCTGGCTTCCGATAGGTCAAGGAATTGAACATAAAGTCTCTTTCATGTGCTATGATGTAGTCTTAAAAACTGCCCTACATTACTTGTCTGACCTGCTTCACCTGTACATCCCATCCCGTTCATTGCCTTCCTCTGCCGACACCCCCCCCCCCACCCCCCACCCCTTTGTCGGATTCCCAAAACGAAGAAAAGTTCCAAGGCTACGAACTTTATCCCATCGTTGCCCATCACATGGAATAAACTCCCATACTCTGTACGCTATGCTGCAACAAAATCCCAGTTCAAAACTCAACTCGAAACCACACTATCCCTCTCAGCCCGTGGACCAGACTCCAATTTTTTTTGGTTTCCGCTGCCAATCATACCCCCCCCCCCCTCCCCACCACCCCCACCCCACCCCCATTTCTGTTGTTACGTGCCTGTATCGGTGCGTGCGTGCTGCACACGTGCCTGTTTGCATGCGCGCATGCGTGTGTGTGTGTGTGTGTGTGTGTGTGTGTGTGTGTGTGTGTGTGTGTGTGTGTGTGTGTGTGCTAGGAAATAAGTGAATGTATAACTTGTTAAATTCTATTTTATGTTCTAGCATGTTATCAACATTCCTGCTTTTGTCTGCGCCTTGGGCTGTTAAAATATTTTGTTAGGTAGGGCGCTTACAAAGTTCCAGTATTATTATTATTATTACCACTTGCACACACACTGCAACAGCTTCTTGATGCCAGTAACATTAATTCCGCACTTGGAAGCCACGACAGCTTCGCGGTATGACAAAGCGAGAGTGAATGAAGTGGTCAACGAAGGGGAAACTTTTCACGCTGCGTATCGGCAATGTAAATGCAAGAGGCTTGCTTACCTGATATATTTTTACAGACGAGATCCAGCGAATTCCAAAGAAAACAGTGGTCCCTTCACAGTCATCAGCTAAAGGCTAGATATTCCCGACAAGATATGCGTAAGCTTTCGACCTGGCGGGTCATATGCATAAAAGATGAGGCCAGGCGACTGGCCAATCAGGAAGCTCGTTTGCCGATCTAGTTGCACGAGGCCCGGTTAGGACTGAAAATGCGGATCAAGTTTATGGACGTTGAATACACGCCAAGAGTCAAATGCCAGGCGTCAGCTTTCCACATCCTTCCTCTCACCACTGCCGTAATTGATTACGCCTTAAGTCTCCGAAAACTGTCAGCTGACAGACAGTTTTTCCTCGGTGCTCAAATGACAGTACGTTTATAGCCATGCACACAACTCAAATTGTATCAGGTCGTGTTTCTCTTATCACCGTTCACAACCGTAGCGCCAGCACGAGTAAAACCAAAACCGTTCGATTTTTTTACCCGTGGCCGACACATCCGATGTTCACGTGCGTGCTCTGACATTATGTCTGCATGCACACTCCTAGAAATCCAGCTTATCGCTAGTTTGACTGAGTGCAAGTAAACATGGTGCACTCCACAGAAACCATACGGCTTATTAGGGACGGGGAGAAGGTTGGGGGAGAGGGAGATTATATACCTAACACTACACTGTCACCACCGGAATGACTTCTGCATTAAGGTGGGCAGTGATGAGAGCCATTTTAATGTTTCATTATTGTGAGGGACAAAGTCACAAGACAGTGCCCATAGACCACAATTTCTGAAGAGAAAGGAGAGCAGAAGCAAATTCAAACCGAAGTCCCTCTGCTTACCAGCCTAACGCCTTACCGCTAGGCCAAACCGGCTCACTGACTGAGTGCTGATGATGATGTAGAGCTTGATGTCCTCCGATGTTGGTTGACATAATTATTAGGGACAAACTGTGACCAGTGCCTAAGTATGGTTCAGTGTTGCTTTACGTCCACAGAAACCGTAAGGCTCATTAGGACGGAAAGCCCAGGACGGCCACCTCGACTTTCACACAGCTCCTGAACTCTGACTGAGTGCGTTCACAGCGTCAGACATAATGGCCATGTCGGTGGACAGACGCGCGGAGGCAAGGAGCACCCTTTCTGTGACGTAACCAATTCCGGCAGAGTTTGGAGGAAGGGTGCCGGAAAGCGAGGCTTGGACCTGGAGTCAGGAGTCTGTGAGTGCTCCGTGTGGTTTCCGCGGACAAGTTGTCCTCCAGACCAGAGACACTACAATACAGGGACTGCCAACTCGCTGCGAGCCTAAACGGAGTGGCCGCGCGAGCAGGCTACAACCAAACAGGCAAGCGAAACTTCCGGTCTGTGCCGTGCTGTGACCGGCTGTAGAGGGTTTCATACATCTACACCGTCATTCCACCTATAATTTTATTCTTTGACATTCCGGTTACTATACATTCACCAGATAGTCGGCCACCACGGGGTGTTGTGTGTGTGTGTGTGTGTGTGTGTGTGTGTGTGTGTGTGTGTGTGTGTGTGTGTGTGTGGCTTGCTTGTTTAGCGCACGCAAGTAATGTATAAATCACTAAATTACAAATAAATAAATAAACACAATCTGAGGCTAATCTGCCTCACATAGTCTGCTCCTTTTACGTATTTGCAGTTGATGTATTTTTGTTGTTTTCAGAACGCCGGCAGTCAATTCTTTTTCATAATTTTCCTCACAACATAGATTGCATTGCAGGATGCTGATTTCCAAAATTACTTCAATCAGAAAACCAAACCAGTCAAAAAAGTTGAAACATTTGAAAAGGTCTGTCATGTACTGGTCTGTGTGTGTGTTCTTTCTCTCTCTCTCTTTTTAAATAATTTTTTTATTATCATTTTATTTCACTGCATGGTAAAAAGTTAGTTTGTAAACTGGAGCGTTTTTCCGAATGGCTTTTTAAAAAAATCATCAATACGTGTACACGCTGGCATAATGAGTTAAATCCGCATACAGACAGACAAACTTTTTTTTAACTGTGAGCAAGTGCTCTTTGTACGTTTTTACAATAATCCCGCCCCGGTTATCAGATCCATGCAATTTCATTACTGTACTGTTAGTAACCCGGGAACTGGAGCAGACGACGGTTTTGTTTTGAAGCGCTGCGTGTTGCGTAACGCCACATGGCCTTCACACAGCCGACCGGCGATAGCCGCTGGTGCGCGCCATTTTCAAATCTGTTTACTCCCTTAATATTTTGACCGCTTGTTTGTTTACCTACTCTTTGTTTACCTAGTCCTTTTTATGCACCAAGCCATGTGTAATATAATCTGGCATCTTAGAATGTTTATTTAGATCTTATTTAGACGCAGGGTCGAGCTTAATCAGTAGCCGATGCCTCTAAGTAAGTAAACATGGTGCTTAACGTCCACAGAAACCATAAGGCTTATTAGGGACGACTAATGCCTCTCTGGGTCCATTCTTTTTATAGCCGTCGTCTGCATGGCGCATTTTCTGTGTAGTACTAGTGAATAGTAGTGAATCGTTGTTTTGACTCGATGAAAGTAATTCTGTGTCGATCAATGCTTTGTCGTATAGTATTTTGCTTAGCTGACTTCATGTTTAGTGTTTATTTTGGGTTGAAATTAACTTATTGAGTCTTGTGTACTGTAGACGCTAAGTTGTATTCATAGACTACTTGGTATCACTATCAGCGCTGCTGCGACTAAAATAACGCGCCCCAGGCGAAAGTTCGCACCGATTGTTTTAGTACTAGTCTTTGAGTGTGTCTTGCTTCTCTTATAGAGCGTTGTATTGTAATTGTTATGTACCATTTTAACCGTGGGAGCGTGTTCTTTATTCTGATGTAAGTTTTATTGACAGTTATATTTTGTACATTGTGTTAGTTGTGATTTAGTTGTACGAATCTGCTTATAGATAGGTGCAAGCCACGCTTCCCACTCTTGTTGTAAATAAAATAAGTCATGTGTGTACATTTTGTTTATACGATTTAAAAGGTTGTAATTGTAGCTTTCATTTGATGTTTTTCATGTTTTAATTAGTTTAGTTATTGTTGAGGAAACTGTATTTGTGCTGCCAAGGAAACACAATAGTCAGCCATTTTGTGGTCCAGAGGGCTGATTTCATTGTAGCGATAGCGTGTGTTCTTTGCGGCCCGTGCAGTTCTCTTATCTATGCGTGCGCGTGAGGATTTTGGGGTGCTGAGAAAGTTGTCTGCTGCTGTAGAATAAAGCCTGTTTGCCGTCGCCGCCTGCTGTGGTCTCCATTTTGACTGACTCCGCTGCCTGTGTCCTGTCCTTCTACCACTCCACTCCATTACATAACAAAAAACTTTTACATTCGGTATATAATCATTATTATAATGGGTGGACGTTGATGCGCGAAAAAACAAACAAACAAACAAACCAGGTAGAGAGTTTCTTACGGGAGATAGGTAACTGATGTCGCTCAGTTTTTATCGTTGATTTGTCCGCACTAAAAATAAATAAATAAATAGATATAATATAAAACAACAATGCTGGAATGAAAAAGAGAACCCTAAAGACAAAATATCTTCTCTTCCTCTCACTTATTTTTCAAACCATGAGATAAATCTGGTGTATCTACTGAACAAGAACTGAACAGGAGTCAATGCTGCGTAAGCTACAAACAAAACAAACAAAAGAAAACCACAACAACAACAACAAAAAGCTCAGAGTAATCTGAAGATATTGTATAGCAGATACCTTCAGAATTGAACGGGCGTTGTGGTAGGTATGATCTAAGCGTAAGATGCACTTTAAAATCGAAACAGTCTCAGCCCTCCCCACCGACTTTAGCTACAGCATTACGGTTAGGCGCTGACCGGAAGAGTGGAGTGCCTGTCCGCCAACCACCCGCCCGTTGCGCCACTCCCTTTACAGGCTTATCGTGACACGGCTCGCTCACTTGGCTATCCCCTTGCTGTAGTATCTCTGGTTTACAGGCTGTATCGTGACACTGCTCGCTCACTTGGCTATCCCCTTGCTGCAGTATCTCTGGTTTCCAGGCTTATCGTCACACGGCTCGCTCACTTGGCTATCCCCTTGCTGCAGTATCTCTGGCCAGATTGAGACACGGTTTAAGATGAGTCAGAAATAACGGAACCGGCAAAAACGCTCATTTCCTTCCTTTAATAATAATGATAATAGATATACACTCTATTGCGCCTGGCAGCTCAACGGGTTTACTTAGTTCATAAATCGATTAAATTTACTAACATATTATACACACGTAATCAAATAACCTAATTCATGTTATATAATGCATTGCAAAAATGTCAAACAAGTACGTATACAAAACAGCCAACAATATGTTTATTCATGTTAATGCGTGAGCCATGAACATTTCCAAAACCCAAGCAATGTTTAATTACCACAGTGACGTTCACTACACTATGTGTTTATCTTTGCGATACAGTCAGACAGTTACTTCCCTTGTTCAAATACCACTAACAACTATCGCAACTTCAACAACTATCAACAGCTTCTGGACACCGACAAATTGGTTATGATAACTGAAACCGGATAGTTTTGTAATTTGTGCAGTACCATGCAATTATTTCTGTTCCAGAATATTCTGTATTCTGCATTCTGTTTTATGTAGAAACAGTTGAAGAACTACACATTGCATAACAGTGTATGCGTCGATGTTGTCGCTTAGTTAATTTTCCACGCTTATGCACAGAGACATTGTTTGACTTCTGTGTATTGTTGCACCGTGTGACTGTGGATGTGGGGGTTTGGGGGGTATGGGTTAATTTATTCTCTTTTATGAACATTTAAAATACAGATTAAGTCTCATGTCCAAGCTGATCCATTATACATTAAAACGCCCGATTTTAACATCATTTGATTATGACTACTTCACAAATACACCACATAATAAAAACATAAAGCCCGAAGAAGAAAATTGTGGTATTATTGTTTTGAAACTCGGAGACAGTGCCATGAAAATCTACTCGCAACTGGAATCTGTGTGTGGAACATCTTCATGCGACACTGTTTGCCGGTGGATCAGACGATTTCAAAGAGGCACGAGAAACCTCAGAGATGAGCCACGATTTGGATCACCAAAAACTGTCATGAACAAGAACACCATCGAGCTGGCGAGGCATAATCATAGTAGATTATCCCCCTAACCCCACCCCCACCCCCACCCCCATATCTCATTTCAGGAAATTGTTGAAATCGGTAACTTTTACGTGGCACAATTCACCGACTTGTCCACAAAGAACTTGGTATGACAGTGGCATAGTATACTTGAGAGAGTGAGGTGTGGTAAAAGAATGCTTGCCATGTTGGAACCGCAAAAGCACAACCTGCTGACTGATGCTGTCACATAAGATATAAAATAAAACTTTCATAAGTTTCTGGTGCCTGTCCTCAAAACGCAAAATATAGTGTGAATCGATGAAGCCGGGAACAGTCATGTCGTCCTCAGACATATGGCTTTCAGAGCAACAAGAGGCTTTTCACTGTTTTCTTCAACCGTGCTGACCACCTGCTGGTCAGTCTAAGGACACAGCAATGACCAGCCACCACTACACAGGAACAATGCAGAAGTAGTCCTGGCTGTCCAGGAGCGGTGACCAAACGTGGGAACGATAAGAACATTGTCACTCCACAACAATACTGCTGCCCACAAAGCAAGGACGACAATTCAGTATGGTGAGGGAGAAAAGTTGCACGGAGCAGTGGCAATCTGACGAGGTCCGCCCGAATAAATTGTGACCCGAGTCGACGGTTTAATTTTTTTAAGTATTAGACGAAGAACGCCCGTGTTCAGATGTGTAAATCGAACTGTTTTGGAACATTTATATTTTAACACATCGACAATTTCACACTAATATCACAACAAAAGACACTCCATCGCTGTATACGTGTCACACACCTACAATTTCACACTGATACCAGGGTGATACAAAAGTTGATGAATACGCTACTTCGATGTATGCTGAAAGCTTTGTTTAAAAATATATACAGATCCTCATTCTTCGCCAGAACAGCCTCACATATTTCTCCGCCATCGTAGAAGTACATGTACGTGTTCGCCTTACACGGTCCCGTTAGAACTGGTTTCTTGGACGTCCTTCACAACTCGGACATGGCATTGCCTTCCTCTTCGTGCAGGGTGTCTCCAGCCATGGCGAAGGCCGACGTCCCCTTGACGGGAGACGGTGGGTTGGAACCCTCCGACCCCGTGCTCCTCTGGACCCGCCTGGCCACTCCGCGCCTGGCCCTCTGCCCACTGTTGCCCGAGCTCCCCTCCCCCGACCCGCTTCCGTCCGCCTGCCGACGTCGCTGGGTGTTCTTCAGCAGCGTGGCCTTCTTCGCCAGAGTTTTCCGGAAGCGGTTGTTCTTGGACACGACCTGCGTCAGCTCCCCAATGGGGTCCTCGGGGTCCGCGTTGAGCCGGAGTGACCTGCCCCAGGGTGACGTCACTTCCGCCCCTGAGGCGGGGAGCAAGCTTCTGTCGTCTGCCAGCTGGGTGAAGACTTTGGTGAACTGCAAAGACAGCACAGAGTGACAACGGTTGGTAAGAGGGATGTTACTGCCTTCTGTGTTACTGATCGGGTGAGCGGGAATAGGAGAATGGAACTACTGAGTGAATGTGGTGATAGGGTACGCGATTCCTGCAGTTCGGACCCTGTACAAGGAAGCACGGACACAGCACTTGCCCCAAGGACCAACACTTGCAAAAAGTTCTGGCACTCAGTGAGTTATTACTGGGGCTGTAAAGAGGACCTGCTGAAGACAAATTCATCAACACCATCAAGCTAGACGTCTGGGGACAACCCGAGAACGCCAAAGAAGAAGGTACGGGTGGAAATGAAAAATGACAAATGTCCTTCACCAGTCATTCGTAAATTGCGCAATCTCGCATGGAAGATTGTCCAAGGGCGCCCGTATGGCAGACTTCCACAGACTCAGTATCTAATGTTACACAAGCCAAGAGTATATTCTGGTTTTTGTGTCTTTCGCGCAGACAACGGCTAGGACACGGACACTTGTTGACGATGGACTCACCTGGTCATCCAGCGTTTTGCGCGTGGTGCGTGTCGGGGATCGTTTCAACGTCTTCCGTGACGTGATCCGTTGGAACTTGGCCTTTTCCTTGGCGATGAGTCGCTGTGCCGGTGACCTGGACTTCGTGAAGACATCGTCATCGTCCCCGTCGTCAGCTGCTCTGTCTTCCGCTGCCTGTACTGCCGGGTCCTCGCCCTCCTCTGGCGTCACCTGTGGGACGTGTTACTGGGTCTCAGTCACAGCTCTACAAAGTCAGCTGTTAAACACAACACCCGTGTCGTCTTCTCCTCAAAAAAATCAGCCGCCTGCTTAATGACCTACATTTCTGTCTGCTTAATGGCCTACATTTCTGTCTGTCTGCTTACTGGCCAACATCTCTCTCTCTCTCTCTCTCTCTCTCTCTCTCTCTCTCTCTCTCTCTCTCTCTCTCTCTCTCTCTCTCTCTCTCTCTGTCTCTGTCTCTGTGCGCATTTCAGTGTCTGTGTTCAGTCACACGTTTATTTACTTCTTTTGTGCCTCCTTTTCCACTTACATGCACGAGTATGCTTTTTTTCTTTTCTTGCTTTTTTCTGCTTATTTGCCTAAACATGCTTACGAACTAATATCAGCTATGTGTATGTGTAGTATCAACAGAAGTAATCCCTAATGGGAGAGGTCTCAGTGTAAAAAGACCATGTGTCTATTCCACTAGCCTCGTAAAATAAAGCTTATTCATTCTGTCTGTCTGCATACTGGTCTGTATTTCCGTCTGTCTGCTTAGCGGTCTATGTGTCTGCTTACCGGTCTGTCTTTCTGTCCGTCTCGTTACAAGCCTGTAATTCTGTCCGTCTGCTTACCGGTCTGTCTTTCTGTCTGTCTGTCTTTACGATTCTCCGTTAATCCGCCTACCAGCAGTTCTCGAGTCAGAAACTGTCTCTGTGCATGTTTGTATGCCTTCCTGTCTTCCGTAAAGAGGTCACAAGCTTGCAACCACAGTTGCCGACGTCCGTTTGCTTGCTTGTTTTGTTTTTGTTTGTTGTTGTTGTTGTTGTTGTTTGTTGTTATTGTTGTTGTTTGTTGTTGTTGTTTTGTTTGCTTGGGTGTTTTGTTGTTGTTGTTGTTGTTGTTGTTGTTTTGTTTGTTTGTCTGGGTGTTTTTTGTTTCTTGTTGTTTTGTTTGTTTGTTTGGGTGTTTTTTGTTTGTTGTTGTTTTGTTTGTTTGTTTGGGTGTATTTTGTTAGTGTTTGTTTGGATGGTTGTTTTTTGTTGGTTTTTCAAGATGGGATTAAGTGCATGAACAGACATGTTCTTTTAAAGTGGGTAACGCTCTGCGTGGTTTCCCCCACCACCACCACCACCACCAAGGCTTTCCGGGGGCAGTCCTGAAAGTCGCGAAAGGAGAAGCGAGGTCATGACTTTCCTACACACCTTCTGCATGGCCTTGACCCACTCCAGCACAGCCCCGGAGCTGAGTTTAGAGGCGGGGACGTCTGGGACGTCGGACAGCCGCCCCTTCGGGACCCTGCTGGAACTCTTGAGCTCGGTGGTGGCGGCGATGTGGAGGAAGGTGGAGAGTCGGTGGCACAGCATGCCCACGAACTGCAGCACCAGCAGTAGCCCGAAGACCAGCATGAAGGCCATGGAGATGGGCTCGAGGTTCTCGCCCTCAAACGTGTCCGAGTCGCACGGGATCTGCCCGCCCACATTAAACAAAGCAAGACTTATTCACCTTACAATAGTGTTGTTATTATATATATATAGTCAGAACCAAGTACCCACAACAGCGTAAAGGCCACGGAGATTGCTTTAAATAACATCATCAAAACAGAAAAAAAAGCACGTCAAAGCCGGACCAGTCACAATGACAAATCAGTCTAATCAGTCAAAAAGGCGGCCAGTCAGTCAAAACGACGGTCAATCAGTCACAGTCATAAAGACGACCCATCAGTCACAGTCATAAAGACTGTCAACTAGTCACACAGACATAAAGACGGTCAACTAGTCACACAGTCATAAAGACGACCCATCAGTCACAGTTATAAAGACGGTCAACTAGTCACACAGTCATAAAGACGGTCAACTAGTCACACAGTCATAAAGACGATCAACTAGTCACACAGCCATAAAGATGGTCAATCAGTCACAGTCTAAAAGACGGTCAATCAGTCACAGTCATAAAAAACAGCCACTCGGTCACAAACCCGATGCACTCAGTCTTTCCAGTCGTAAAGCCGGACCAATTTGCTACAGAGCCGGACCAATCAACCACAAAGCCGGTCCAATATGACAGTCATCAAACTGGACCAGTCGGAGTCAAAAGGCCGTAGCGGTCAGTCACATCGCCGATGAAATGACACCGAGGAAGCTGGACCAGTTGTAGTCACGAAGCCTAACCAGTCAACCAGAAAGCTGGACCAGCCAGCAAACATGTGTATATTGTGGGACAGGGGAGAGGGGTCTGACAACAATAAAAATATTTTAAAAAGGTAGTGTGTTCATTATAGAACTCACTCTGAATCGTGTGTAACCTACCAACACGTTAGATATAAACCTGGCTGGATGAGCTAGACTTTATCCCATAGAACAGCAGTATCTGTACACGTCGAGAAAAGGCCAGTGGCAGCAGCGTCACCTTGATGGTCAGGTTGGAGGAGTCCTGTGCCACATACTGCAGGGTGAAGACGAGGACGACGAACAGGCCGTTGATGAGGAAGAAGAAGAGGCAGGTGGTGTTGCGCAGCTCTATTAGCTCCCCCTGGATCTTCTTCTCCTTCTCGGGGTCCTTCTCCAGAGGTAGCAGGTACTTGTCGATCAGCTCCTCCCAGAACCGGCTCTCCCCTCCCTCCAGCTCCGCCACGTGCCCCACCTCCAGGTCGTCCGTCCACCTCTGCACAGGGGCTGCTCGCGGCTGTGACGAGGACCCTGCAATGCAGTGGCGGAAAACGGACACATGCCGATCGAGCCTGCTGGGGAAGCGAGAACTGTACGTCAGTAATGCGTCTTCGTTTCCTTTCAATGGTTTTGCTCCACGAAAAAAAAACTGAGCAATGACTGAATAACTAACTACATGCATAACTATAAAATAAAAAGACATGTCCCAGACTCCAAATCAGCAGCTTTTTGCAAGACCTCGTAAAATACGTATTGATCAAATATATTGCAGGAGTTCTCCACGGAGGGTTTGTTTACAGTAGCGTTTCGAAACAAATAGTGTTCTAATTTTATTTTCCGTCATGCCCGACCAGTTTTGAGACATATGACATGTATACACGCCACACAGCAGCCCTAGGAAAAGTGTGATGTTTTGGGAAAACACAAAAAGCCCAAAGAGACATTGATCCCAGAGAAATCTGAAAAGCAAAAAAAAACTCTGTCTGCAGTCCCGCACACGTTCGACCTGGCGGGTCACATGCATAAAAGATGAGGCCAGGCGACAGGCCAATCAGGAAGCTATTTTGCCGATCTACTTGCAGGAGGCCGGGTGAATGCAGTCTATTCCACATCATACGTTATTTCCCCTTCATCCTGAGCACATATGCAAGCACATCTCTTGTGAAACTACCTGTGTGGCTGGGCAGTCTATCACCGCATGTGTTCTGACACTACCTGTGTGGCTGGGCAGTCTATCACCGCATGTGTTCTGACACTACCTGTGTGGCTGGGCAGTCTATCACCGCATGTGTTCTGACACTACCTGTGTGGCTGGGCAGTCTATCACCGCATGTGTTCTGACACTACCTGTGTGCTGGGCAGTCTTCACCGCATGTGTTCTGACACTACCTGTGTGGCTGGGCAGTCTATCACCGCATGTGTTCTGACACTACCTGTGTGGCTGGGCAGTCTGTCACCACATGTGTTCTGACACTACCTGTGTGACTGGGCAGTCTGTCACCACACCTCTAGTGACACTACCTGTGTGACTGGGCAGTCTGTCACCACACCTCTAGTGACACTACCTGTGTGACTGGACAGTCTGTCACCACACCTCTAGTGACACTACCTGTGTGACTGGGCAGTCTGTCACCACACCTCTAGTGACACTACCTGTGTGCTGGGCAGTCTGTCACCACACCTCTAGTCCTACTGTGTGGCGGGCAGTCTGTCACCACGTGTGATCCGACACTACCTGTGTGGCCGGGCAGTCTGTCACCACGTGTGATCCGACACTACCTTTGTGGCCGGGCAGTCTGTCACCACGTGTGATCCGACACTACCTTTGTGGCCGGGCAGTCTGTCACCACGTGTGATCCGACACTACCTTTGTGGCCGGGCAGTCTGTCACCACGTGTGATCCGACACTACCTGTGTGGCCGGGCAGTCTGTCACCACGTGTGATCCGACACTACCTGTGTGGCCGGGCAGTCTGTCACCACGTGTGATCCGACACTACCTGTGTGGCCGGGCAGTCTGTCACCACGTGTGATCCGACACTACCTTTGTGGCCGGGCAGTCTGTCACCACGTGTGATCCGACACTACCTTTGTGGCCGGGCAGTCTGTCACCACGTGTGATCCGACACTACCTTTGTGGCCGGGCAGTCTGTCACCACGTGTGATCCGACACTACCTGTGTGGCCGGGCAGTCTGTCACCACGTGTGATCCGACACTACCTTTGTGGCCGGGCAGTCTGTCGGCGGTTGGAGCTCCTTGACCAGCACGGACTCCCTGTGGGTCGCCCTCCGCACTGTCCAGACGCTGCGCCAGGTCCCCCAGGTCCTGGCTGTGCTTCTCCACCATGCTCGAGCAGCAGATGCACCTGCAGCACAGCAGAACCTGATCATCCGTCTGCCGCCGTCCTCCGCTGTAGCGGATTGCAATTAAAGGACGTCGGTACGAAACTGCACAGCTGGTACTGTTTGTCAGCTTAGTGTTATCAAAGGAGAGAAGGAGGGAGGGAGAGAGAGAGAGAGAGAGTAAGAAAGGGAGGTACACGTTTTAGCATTAGTAATAATGATAATTACTTAGTTCACTGCTTTATACTTGTGTACCTGTTTTAAATTATTGCAACGTCTCCATGTTTTATAACAGTTATTTTATGCGCCGTTTTACAGGTACTTGTTTTATATTAGTGTAATTTATTAAGTGTGTATTATGCGATTGCTTGTATATGATATGTTAGTAAATGTAAATGGTATATATCATGTACATGTATATGATATGTCAGTAAATGTAAATGGTATATATTATGTACATGTATGTGATATGTCAGTAAATGTAAATGGTATATATTATGTACATGGATGTGAACAAGCG
Source organism: Alviniconcha marisindica (assembly GCA_018857735.1). Lineage (NCBI taxonomy): Eukaryota > Metazoa > Mollusca > Gastropoda > Provannidae > Alviniconcha > Alviniconcha marisindica. Next base: position 15,820 of record JABMCL010003775.1, read on the forward strand.
CGTTGAGCTCGCTCTGCGGGGAATAGCGCTATAAAAAATTATGTATTATTATCATTATAAAGATACTGTGTATCCACATATCGTAGTCCACGTCCAAACGCAAGGACAGGCACGGAGAGTTACCGCCCTTCAAATATGGCTGTATCACCGAGCAGCCTGATAAATCGTCTAAGCGATCCCTGAGTCATGTTGCTACCGCTGCTGGCAATTCCACAAAATGACTACTGGCTGGTAAGCAGGCATTAACCCATTCGCTGCCCCCAGGCCGTCATATGACGTCACTGGCAAAGTGTTTTCCATGTACTTATAGGAACGCGTAAGACTTCCTAACTGACTAGTTTCAGTTTTCACGTATTCTTACGCCATACAAAGTTCCCCAGACAGTGAGTTTGATATGCTCAGCCTTTCCCGGAGACTGATCTTGGGAGGAAACTGCATCGGTAATACAGTTTGTTGGCAGTGAAAGGGTTAACAAAAATGGACTCTGCTCACTTCAGAGCGCCACCCTCGGACAAAGCGGCAGCTGCGGTGAGAGAAGACAGGAGTCGCTGCACGTAGCCTTGTTTCTCCTTCTTGGCCTCCTTCCCTGGCTGCGGATTGGCTGGCTTGGGCGCCTCGCGCGTGCCCCACGAGACCACGTGCAGGTTGGCCAGCGAGTAGAAGATGAGCAGCATGGACATGGAGGGCACGGCCAGGAAATACAGGAAGCCGTGCAGGATGCAGCGGAACTCCTGAAACAAGGCGCCGTGTGTGAACATTTCACTCCCAGCTCTTGGGTGTCAGGTTGTACAGGTCCCGCGTGGAGCTCTAAACGCTGCCGCTTTCTTCTCCAGCTTTTGATCTGACCGACGTGTGATATTCTGTTGACTTGTCCAATGCATGGTTTTAGTTTGATTACACACTCAAGTACTTATAACTTGCCCAATTTGAAAGTTAGTTAGTTGGTGGTTTGAGCACAGTCAACCGCAAATTTGAATGTATTTAAGACATCTCGTTTTTTAAAGAACGCGCTCCATTACCTTTTCTTTCTTTTGAAGGTCTTGCGCGGAATCAACCGGTCTTTCCTTTCCTTTAGCCATGACTTAGCTTTTGAGGAAAACATGGCGGTCACTCTCAGGTCTTTCGCCCGGTATATTAATGGTGGCGTTTTGATTGGCTTAAGCGCCCGCATGATTAGCAGCCGAAACCGTCCATTGCAGAGGCGTACACCGGCAGTGTTGGCAGCTGCAGTCCACGGGCAAGAAGAGGCCGGTAGACTTGCATTAAAATGATCCATAATTTATGTTACCGTCTAGTGTTTTCCTCCATTGCTGTATTTTATAATCAAACAAATTAAACTGACGCATTTTAGACAACGTACTGGGGGACTAATTCACTACATGCACACCCATCTCCCAAAGCGCAACAAAAGCCACCTTCATACCAAAGGGGGGAAAAATCACTGCTGAGGAAAGCGTACGCAAGCGTACGCGTTTAAACAAGCCATATTTAGACGTTACGTCCATGTTTACTTAACCTTTGCAGGAGATTTCTTCAAAGTTTGATACTTTTTCTGTTATTTGTTGTTGTTGTTTGTTGTTGTTGTTGTTGTTGTTGTTGCCACGAACACACCTGCGGATGGAAGATGGCAGTGAGGACGAAGATGGAGACAACACACAGCACGAAGATGGTGGTGATGGAA
>JABMCL010003775.1:20000-35000 GCA_018857735.1 Alviniconcha marisindica
CGTAGGTGAAGGAGTCGGAGGCGGCGCAGTATTCCACACGGTAGCCTTGCTGCAGCAGCAACGTGCACAGCCAGCGGTCCTCGCCTGGGAACACATACAACAGCCGTTGGGAGAAACGTGGAAATACTTCTGGTTTTTAATCAGCACACAAAGGAGTTGATTAACGGTCGAAAGACGTCACACAAACACTACAACTGAGACCTGAGTCGCCTATGGTAACTCTCACCTGGCATGCGAGTAAATACAAGGTTACTTCTGATTTTGAAAAGTCCTTGGATGAATTAAGTGTAAAGTGTGAGCACTGCTGCGTGCGTACCGTCAACAGACATTCTTGTCCTGGACCGCCACAGAACAACAGGGGTATTTCACGTTATGTAGCTACATTATTGAGCTACCTACCACTTGAATCTAGTCGCAAGAGTCTACAATTATCCTTCGGATGTTTTAATGCTCAGAGCCATAGCTATGCTTAATGTTGCTATGATAAACAAAACATTTTTTGATGTTGTTGAAGCCTACCCTGGTCGTACTGCACATAGTGCCTGGCCTCAGTGGGGGGCGTGGTGTACTTCTTCATCACGTTGTCGTCCATCAGAGCGGAGCCTCGGAACAGACTGAAACATCCGGGGCTGCAGAGTACGCAACCAATCACGTGCTCCGTTGCTTTCTGCAGCCAATGGCTGATGGCGTACTCAAATTTCTGATACCATACCATCGGTCCTGCAAAAGTAGATCAATTTCTGTGTCACACGGTTACTGATACAAAAATCAACATTCTGAGGGGCAAAAAACGCAAAATTCCTACTAAGTCAATGGGACAGATTCTTGACTCGGGCACAACCACAAACATAGTCATTTAAGTCTGAACCAGACATTGGGTGGCCAATAAAGCCTCTATTCATCACTCTCCTAACATGCCGTTCGTCTCCCTGCTAGTCTTAGCCCTGATGTAATCCTCCGTGGATGACTGGGCTCAAAGCACCAATAGTCTACAACTAATGAACTAACTCACTAACTCACTGCTAGTCCTAGCCCTGATGTAATCCTCCGTGGATGACTGGGCTGAAAGCACCAATAGTCTACAACTAATGAACTAACTCACTAACCCACTGCTAGTCTCACGTTCCCGGCATTCTGCTGCCAACTTCAACCGCACCCCACCCCACCCCCACCCCACCCCACCACTCCCACCCCTACCTGAGGCAATGGGGTGGATGCGGCCACAAGCAGCCCACCCCCTCCCCCACCCCTACCTGAGCCAATGGGGTGGATGCGGCCACAAGCAGCCCACCCCCACCCCCACCCCTACCTGAGGCAATGGGGTGGATGCGGCCTCAAGCAGCCCACCCCCACCCCCACCCCTACCTGAACCAATGGGGTGGATGCGGCCACAAGCAGCCCACCCTCACCCCCACCCCTACCTGAGCCAATGGGGTGGATGCGGCCACAAGCAGCCCCGACTTGCGGGCTGAGCTTGAGTCTGTCGATGAGCAGCAGCAAGGCCTCGGGCTGGAAGTCCACGTCGCCGTCCAGGGCCAGCAGGAAGGTGTTGTGGGCTCTCACCATCTTCCGCGAGTCGCTGATCTGCTGCCCCAGCAGCTGGTGCGCCAGGAAGTAGTACATGTACATCACCTGGGGAGGTATGTAAGGCAATGCAAAGTAAAAGAACAGTCATAGTTCAGGAGCTGTGTGAGAGTCGAGGTGGCCGTCCTGGGCTGTCCGTCCTAACGAGCCTTCTGGTTTCCGTGGACGTAAATTAGCTATATTGAACCATGCTTCGGCATTGGTCCCAGCTTGTCCCTAATATGTCAACCGACATCTGAGGACATTAAGCATCACTTCATCATCAAAGAGCAGTCATCAAGCGCCTGTACTTAACGTGAGCCGGGAGGGCATGATACAGAACAACAAGGTCGACAAATGTGTACACAATAAATACATAGCAATCAAACCCTGCTAGTTATGCAAACAAATACGCTACAACAAACAAATACATTGCAACACTTGTGTGGGGGTGTGCGCGTGACTGGATGCAGGGGAGGGGGGCGGATACAGCGAGATATGTAATGCGATATTAAATTAGGTTGCGTATTGTAATATTTCATGTATAGCACTTTGAGCCTCACACATGTGTAGTCGTAGAGGGATTCGGCGCATTAGAAATGCATTAATTTTGTTATTATCATTAACACTTCATTTCACGTCTTTCTCTTCACTTCTAACACACGCAAATTACATTTTGAAAATTAAATAAAGACTTCCGCAGAAGCGCTGAAACTGATTATTGACATTCTTCACGAAGAGAGGTAATGAAAGCGCGCCCTTAAAGGGGCAGCACTGGACCTGACTACACCAGAGAGCAACGCATTCTTCTCACTGAACCAGGTCCAGTACTTGATGTGCCGTTTACAACCGGTGGGTAAACGATACCCTACCAACTGTTATTACAACCATTGCAAGATCAATATTTAGCTCCATCACTTCCTTTTCATCAACTTTGCTGCTGATATTGTTGCTTTATTAACAGCAAATGCTATGCCTTTTCTACTTGTAAATGTCATCGCCTGAATGAATCCTGCTGCACAAAGAAGAAGGGGGAAAAAAGACATTTTCTTCTACCTGACTCCAGCGTTTCCGGTGTCTGATCATGACCTTGTCTTTCAGATGTGCCACCAGAATGTTTCCTCCGGGTAGCTGCCAGATCAGACGTCCTCCGTACGGGGTGTTGATTAGGGTAGGGAGGGGCACATTCATCTCGGCCTCGTGTTCTATGCTGAAGTGTATGATTAAGCTCTTTACTGTATAGACAGCCTCATCGGACATTCTGCAGTAGTCAGGGTTTATCTGTACACGTGTCATTTGTTCCCCCTGCAGACTGGAGTTGTATTTCAAACCACACAAATTCAAAAGATCACAGGAAGAGAAAACTAAATAATTAAACAGAAATAAATTACGCACTTCCAGGGAAGAAAAGAAAAAACAAGTCTTTTTCCGGGTCAGAAACAGAAGTGAAATTGTAACAGATAAATGAATAATAAAACAATTTTGACTGAACGTAATGACACCCATCTCTTACCCCCCCCCCCCCCCCCCCCCACACACACACACACACACTTCACTCTCTTACTCTTGCAATTTTGATTGTCAGAAAGGATGAAACATGAAAGAAAAGCGGGCGGCAAAACGGTGTACAAGACACGATGCCATGATCACGTGACTACTCACTCCGTGGCTTCGGGGACGACGTCGACCAGCATCTTGACAAAGTCGTTGACAGCGGGGGCAGGGTCATGGTCGTCGTGAGGTTCAAACGCGTCGTCAAAGAAAATGTGAGCTGGGGACATCACCATTGGTATGTACGTGACTATATCGCTGGAGACATCACCATTGGTATGTACGTGACTATATCGCTGGGGACATCACCATTGGTATGTACGTGACTATATCGCTGGAGACATCACCATTGGTATGCACGTACGCGACTATATCGTTGGGGACACCACCATTGGTGGGTACGTGACTGTATCGCTGGGGACACCACCATTGGTATGTACGTGACTATATCGCTAGGGACATCACCATAGGTGTGTACGTGACTATATCGCTGGCGACACCACCATTGGTATGTACGTGACTATATCGCTGGGGATATCACCATTGGTATGTACGTGACTGTATCGCTGGCGACATCACCATTGGTATGTACGTGACTATATCGCTGGCGACATCACCATTGGTCTGTACGTGACTATATCGCTGGGGACATCACCATTGGTATGTACGTGACTATATCGCTGGCGACATCACCATTGGTATGTACGTACGCGACTATATCGCTGGTGACATCACCATTGGTGTGTACGTGACTATATCGCTGGGGACACCACCATTGGTGTGTACGTGACTATATCGCTGGGGACATCACCATAGGTGTGTACGTGACTATATCGCTGGGGACATCACCATAGGTATGTACGTGACTATATCGCTGGGGACATCACCATTGGTATGTACGTGACTATATCGCTGGCGACATCACCATTGGTATGTACGTGACTATATCGCTGGCGACACCACCATTGGTATGTACGTGACTATATCGCTGGCGACACCACCATTGGTATGTACGTGACTATATCGCTGGCAACACCACCATTGGTGTGTACGTGACTATATCGCTGGCGACACCACCATTGGTGTGTACGTGACTATATCGCTGGCGACACCACCATTGGTGTGTACGTGACTATATCGCTGGCGACACCGCCACTGGTGTGTACGTGACTATATCGCTAGGGACATCACCATAGGTGTGTACGTGACTATATCGCTGGGGACATCACCATAGGTGTGTACGTGACTATATCGCTGGCGACATCACCATAGGTGTGTACGTGACTATATCGCTGGCGACATCACCATTGGTACGTACGTGACTATATCGCTGGCGACACCACCATTGGTACGTACGTGACTATATCGCTGGCGACACCACCATTGGTACGTACGTGACTATATCGCTGGCGACACCACCATTGGTATGTACGTGACTATATCGCTGGCGACACCACCATTGGTATGTACGTGACTATATCGCTGGGGACATCACCATTGGTATGTACGTGACTATATTTGCCTTCTGACAATTGCCTTCTAATAGTATCTTACGTCTGATACATCTGCTTTCTGCGAGACCCAGTAAACATACCCATACCGGGCCGGTACGGACATGGTACGTGCTCCTACAGGCAAACAAGGGCAGCATACGGGCTATGGGTTTGCCCGTACCGGCCCGGTACGGGCATGTATACTGGGACGATGTGTGTTAAGTTCCTGTGCTGTATTCCAAAAAACATGTTCTGGGACCTCAGTGACTGCAGAGGTCGAGGGTGGAGACACAGACGGAGAAGACAAACAGAGACAGACAGATACAGAGAGACAGACAGAGTGGGTGTTTTTAGAGACAGACAGACAGACAGACAGAGGGAGACAGAGACGAGAAGGGACGGTGTGGGACTGGAACACCCTCCCTCCAGAGACGGTCTCAGCCCCCTCTTTTGGTGCCTTCGTTTCGGGGGTGTCCAAGTTTCAGTCGACATCCACCCAATTCCGCTTTTTTTTTTTTTTTTTTTTTTTTTTTTGCAGTTTTTTTTTGTCGGTAGAGTGCTGCGTTTCGTGAGCCTGGGTGCAGCACGGGGCTGTAGCTGGGGCTGTGCTTTAGGTCCCCAGCAATGGCCACCCGAAAAACATTCTTGCCTGTCACCAGCTCCATATATAGCGGCACTTCTTATGATTGATAGCACTTCTGACTTTGTAGGACTTAATTTCATTCTTTTTTCTTTCCTTTTTTTTTCTTTTTTTCAGCCACACCCCTCTTCGCACACCAGAAATATCAGTAATGATCAATATTGCTCTTAGATATTACTGGACGAAGAAGGGACAGAGAGGAAGAGAGAGTATGTGAGTGTGTGTGTGTGTGTGCGTGCGTGCGTGCGTGCGTGCGGGGGTGTGTGTGTGTGTGTGTGTGTGTGTGTGTGTGTGTGTGTGTGTGTGTGTGTTGTGTGTGTGTGTGTGGTGTGTGGTGGTGCGTGCGTGTGTGTGGTGTGTATGTGTGTGTGTGTGCGTGTGTGGTGGTGTGTGTGTGTGTGTGTGTGTGTGTGTGTGTGTGTGTGTGTGTGTGGTGTGTGGTGTGTGTGCGTGTGTGCGTGTGTGTGCGTGTGTGTGTGTGTGTGTGTGTGTGTGTGTGTGTGTGTGTGTACATACGTGCATGCATGCGTGCGTGTGTGTAAGAGAGCGCGCGTTGGTACACGAGAATGTGACTGCGTGTATACGTGAGCATTACTCGATTACACACCAGTATTTTTGTGTATTTGAGTCCGTTTCAAGGACAGACATAAACACGAGGCCACAACGACAGGAAACGTCACCTTGAGACAGAGAGTCAGTGAGAAAATCGGCGAAAGGCTGAGAAGAGAAAAGTGTAATAGTGGAGGTCAAATTCTCTATACCTTCAAACTCGTAGTAATCGGACTCCGCCTCGAAGGCCTTGATGGCAATTCTCCGGGCACTCTGGTCCGCATCCAGTCTGAGTGTCAGAAAACAGAATTGGTTTAAACAAAGTTTATTTACATTCATGAAAATATGGACAATCAAAATCATTGTATGAGCATTAAACATAACTTACTAATTAATTCATTTTGCAACAACTGGTATGTATGTTTATATTAAACAACATGAAAACAACGACAAAAATCAATCAAAAATCAAGAGAGAGAGAGAGAGAGAGAGAGAGAATGCTCTTATGCGCTGCCAGTAACTATTTAATTGAGTTTGTCATTCCATGGAAAAACGGCATTGTTATATAAACGGCATTGTTAAACGGCATTGTTATATAACAGAATTGTTACATACACTCTGGCCCGCATCAAATCTGAAAGTATCAGAAAACATATTTGTTATATACACTCTGATCCGCATCCAGTCTGAGCATCAGAAAACAGAATCATTACACACACTCTGGTCCGAACCCAGTCTGAGAGTGTCAGAAAACAGAGAATTGTTATATACACTCTGGTCCGCATCCAGTCTGAGTGTCAGAAAACATAGAAGTGTTATAAACACTGTGGTCTACATCCAGTCTGAGAGTGTCAGAAAACAGAGAATTGTTATATACGCTCTGGTCCGCATCCAGTCTGAGTGTCAGAAAACATAGAAGTGTTATAAACACTGTGGTCTACATCCAGTCTGAGAGTGTCAGAAAACAGAGAATTGTTATATACGCTCTGGTCCGCATCCAGTCTGAGTGTCAGAAAACATAGAAGTGTTATAAACACTGTGGTCTGCATCCAGTCTGAGAGTGTCAGAAAACAGAATCATTACACACACTCTGGTCCGAACCAGGTCAGAGAGTGTCAGAAAACAGGATTATTCATATACGCTCTGGTCCGCCCCCAGTATGAGAGTGTCGGAAAACAGAACATTATACACACACACTGGTCCGCCCCCAGTATGAGAGTGTCGGAAAACAGAACATTATACACACACACTGGTCAGTACCCAGTATGAGAGTGTCGGAAAACAGAACATTATACACACACACTGGTCAGCACCCAGTCAGAGTGTGTAAGAAAACGGGATCATTCATATCTGCTCTGGTCCGCACCCAGTCTGATACCATTGGCGGGAACAAAACAGGTCTTTTGTTGCGACAAACGTTTTGTCGCGGCAAGCATACTTTTGTCGCGACAAAAGACGTATTTTGTCGCGACAAACATTTCGACAAAAATGGTACTTGTGGCAGCTCCCGCCAATGATAGTCTGAGAGTGTCAAAATACATCTTTATACACACCACTGTTCCTCTCCGGGAATATACCAATGACAATAAATACCCCTGGATTTCCAAACAACAGCACAATGACTGTTTTGCAGCACTAACAATTTAAAAAAAAAAGAACAACACAAGCACGTTTCCTTTGAAGGGATGCAGCTGCCTAATGGGTCAGTCTGCAGCAAGACCTTCAGGAACGAGTCGTGGAGCTGTGTTGCTCTGCCTTCAGCTATGAGCGGTGTGCGATGGCGAAACTGGCAAGATCACACCAACAGTATTCGCTCCGCCACCATGTAGGAGGATGTACCTCCGGTGGAGTTATGTACCGTCCATTTACTTGCATGCCAGGTATGAGTTACCGTTGGCGACTCCGGTCTTTGTTGTTGTGTCTGTGTGTCGTCTTTCGAGCGCTAATCAAATCCTTGTTTGTTGATTTTGCTCCGTGACCGAAATCAAAACAAATGTCCGGACATGGCGAACATACCCGGGATGTTGCTGTGTAGCATATCCAATTAAAAAGTAAACTTTCACCACGCCAAAATTCAATAATTTATTAGCTCGTTTCGCAGAATCTGAGTAAGCAATACCCTAATTATTGGAACTCTGCGAAGCCTCAAAATGAACGTTTCGCAATGTGCATGGGATATCCGCCTTTCTCCTTTCCGTCTTCCAGGCTTATTCAACTTCACTGTTTTCAAATCCTCTCCATGCTTAAGCGGCGTGTGTCCTATTGGTGAATCAGACTCATCACTTGTGATAAAGCTAGGTTCCAACTGTTGTTCTGACTTAAACGTGGAGCGAGAAGGGAGTTACTTCCCTCCAGCGTTGGGTGAGTTCCCTTGGGTTGGTTATCAGAATAAACTGCCATGAGCGACTCCACGTCATCCTGTTGTTTGTCTGTCAGACTTCAACTTGGGATGGGATGAGCAGTGTTCCTCCCTGAGAGGGCCTCAGCACGGTTGACAGGTTTTAAGTGACAAGTAAGCAAAGGAAGTGTTTGCTCCTACCTGACAATGGAGCGGATCATCTGCACCATTTCGTTTCGCGTCTCGTGCCACATGGTGGCGCACACGTACACCTTGGGGGTGAGGTCAGTGCGGATTGCTGACGTGTCCTGCAGGTCAAAGGTCGTGGCATCCTCCTCCATGTACTCCACGTTAGCCCAGGGTGCGAACAGCGGCTGAGTAGGAACAAATGTTTTGTTATTATCACGACGCTGTTTCTTTGTCCCCAGCAGACGTCCTGATATGTCGTCACTGGGTGTGACAAAATCACTTGTCTACGTTTCTTTGTCCCCAGCAGACGTCCTGATATGTCGTCACTGGGTGTGACAAAATCACTTGTCTACGTATCTTTGTCCCCAGCAGACGTCCTGATATGTCGTCACTGGATGTGACAAAATCACTTGTCTACGTATCTTTGTCCCCAGCAGACGTCCTGATATGTCGTCACTGGGTGTGACAAAATCACTTGTCTACGTATCTTTGTCCCCAGCAGACGTCCTGATATGTCGTCACTGGGTGTGACAAAACCACCTATCTATATGTACCTTTACCACCAACAGATGACAAACTTTACCAAAATGTTTACACTGAGTGGAAAAAAATGCTTTGTTGTTATCGAGCCACATCATCAGTTTTGAGTTCTTTGTTTCCAACAAGAGGCAGAATTTACCAAAATGTTTACACTCACGTGCACTTTTGCGTGTTTCTGTAGACAAACTTGTTCGTAGAAGTCAAATCAGATGTGTAATTTCTCTCGCGCTTAAGGAGCTCCCGTAAGTGTGTGCGTACGTTTGAGGACATGTTCAAAATCAGCCAGTAGCACAGAAGACAGATCTCAGAAAGGATTAACGCGCTCTGTTCCGCTGAGATTTCAGGCTTACCTTGTCCGACTCGGGAATCCGGTCACGTGAGCGGTGAAAAATGAGAGAAGCGTCCAGGAAGATTCCGCAGTACAGCGGCTTGTTGAACAAGCTGCACAAGTAAAGACAGAATGAAAACAGCGCCAGAACTTTGTAGTGCAAACAAAGCGTTATGACCCTCCTTTTATATTATTATTATATTACACGTCTTCGAGCGCACTAGAAGTCATAGCTAATTGAAACCGTTAATTTTAAAGCTGCAGTTCAACTTAGTTTAGCTGCATCTGACTGCAGTTTGCCATTTGTTCTTCCGCCCATCCATCCATATATATCCACCCCCACTCCCCGCCCCCAAATCAATCAATCAATCTATCAGAACACTACTTACCCACAGCTCCAGCTAATCAAGGTTGGTAAGAAACTGATCAAGGTGAACTAAATGGCGAAGTCATATAATAGTCTGAACTAAACGAAAGAGAAGTAAGCGTCACAGAGACAGACAAGCAAACAGAGATGATTTAAGTATAATTAAGCTTTTAGCACGATTACATCACGTATGACTTCTGAGGGAAAGTGACGCGACTTTCCCATGAGATATCTCTCCCCTCTGTCTCAGTTCAAAAACCCAGCTGAAGAGTATTGTGTTCAGACAGGTCTTTTTCACAAACCTAGGTAGACCATTCCCGAGACTTAGACTGTATGTGATATGTTCGTGGATGATGTGTGCTGGTGCATTGTGTTTTCTTCTGCAAAGATTCTCGTTGGAGAAGATATTATTATTATTATTATTATTAGACAAGTATTTTACAACTGGGCAATAATAATTTTTTATCACAACGTGATCACTTGATGGAAAACTTTCCAATGGGACAAAACAAAATTCATCACTATGTGGTCCTTTGTATGAGGTAGGCAACTTTGAATTCCCTTTCAAAAGGTTTCGTACTCGACAGATTAACAAAGTGAACGCCATTTCCAGCCACAAATAAAGTTTCTCTATTTTGTATGATGTGTTATTAAAAGCCGTAAGATAGCATGTGTAAAAAGCACAACAAGATTATTCCCTTTACCGGTGAATTTTGGCCAGCTTTGTGATCTGATGAGTCCACACGTGTCGTCCGACGAGCAAGTAGGAGACGTAACTCAGGAAGCCCACAGTGATCCACATCTCCTGGTTGTACACCTTCAAAAACTCGGACAGATCTTCTATGGGGGGCACCCAGGGCACAGTGCAGCCAAGCACTCTGTCGTTGGAGTTGTCCGTCGAGTACGTGAGGATGAGAAAGGCGAAGCTGACGGGGGTGGCGAGAATCAATGGAACAGCGAAGCAGGGAATCTGCGCGCGCACCTTGCATGCGGCCGTTCCAATAACGTAGCAAAACCCACTGGAAAGAATGTTGACGAGAGCAAAGACGAAAGGGAGGTAAACGTTGCAGGAGCCCGGGCTTTGCGGGAGTGACGTCCCGTCGTAGATCGTGAGGTTGCCGAACAGAGTGCAGTTATTAGCTGACGAGCTTCTCAAGTAGAAAACCTTGTAACAGTCCCCGCCTCCAACCGCGAACATCACGGACACCGCAACGAAGGACAAGACGATCTTCCACACGGACGTGATGAAGTCGACCTTCACCTTGTGACGACGGATCTGCATCTTCAGCGTGTACAGCTTGGGCACATACTTGACGAAATTAGGCCACCAGCCCAAGGATGTTGCGACGAAGGTCACGACCACAAGGATGGTGAGGGTGGAGTCTCCGTAGAACTCGTTGGTCTTGAGAACGAAGAAAACCAAGGCGGCCACCTGGCCAGCGAGTCCGACGATGTCCATGATCCATCTGAAGACCTTGTGGAGGGCGGACTCTTGGCGGAATTCCATCCCCGGTGCCTGCCTGAGGCTGAACAGGTCCTCGATGAGCCGCAGCAGGGCGGGGAAGGTGGTGATGTTCATCAGGAGGAGGCAGCCCACGAGAGGGTCGTAACTAGGGAGTACGATGTACAGCAGGATCATCAGGGAGGCGGTGTGCACCGTCTCCACCACCAGGTTCTGCACACACACACACACACACACACACACACACACACACACACACACACACACACACACACACACACACACACACACACACACACACACACACACACACACACACACACACACACACACACATACACACACCGCGACACACACACACACACACACACACACACACACACACACACACACACACACACACACACACACACACACACATATATATGAGAGCCTGACTTTCTTGTCTGATTTGCTAAACCCTAAAGGTACCGACTGTTGTTAAAAACCCACTCATACTGTGTAAGCATGCATCCGGTCAGTACCCACGCGAAAAGCAGCTCACACGCACTGAACAGCCTACATCGGCATCACAAGTCCCTCTCAGTGTCCCGGTCACCCGCCGTTCTATTGCCCTTTGCTACTGGCCCTGTCACAGCAGGTCAGAAGGCATCACAAGTCTCTGTCAGTGTCCCAGTCACCCGCCGTTCTATTGCCCTTTGCTACTGGCCCTGTCACAGCAGGTCAGAAGGCATCACAAGTCTCTGTCAGTGTCCCAGTCACCCGCCGTTCTATTGCCCTTTGCTACTGGCCCCGTCACAGCAGGTCAGAAGGCATCGCAAGTCCCTGTCAGTGTCCCAGTCACCCGCCGTTCTATTGCCCTTTGCTACTGGCCCCGTCACAGGCTGCTAGACAGACCTCCAGCAGGTCAGAAGGCAGCACAAGGCCTGAGTGTAAAGCTAAGATTCTGACCACAGGCATCCTATTTTTCAAATTCTGTATTGGCTGCCAGTAACACATCACATTCAACACAAAATGTTAACTTTCAGTTTTTCTAAATTCCATTTCTATCACATCCCATCAGTATCTGGTCTGCAATCTTACACTCCAACCAGACAATTACGATCCGCATCCGACACCCGTACAGGGTCCGTACCTTTGTCACCCCTCGTGTCAACACAATCACTTTACTTTTGATATTTGTCCCGAAGGGACGGATTTGCCTTTGTTTTTTGTGGAAGTTTCCGCTACTTTTTCAAAGCCACGTCCATCTCCCCTTGCCAACAAACCACCCCAAAGGAAATCAGGACAGAGGCGGCGTCTTCTTGAAAAAAGCTAAAGAGGCAGGACATGGCGGTGAAAAACGTAGGGTGACCACCCCCCCAAAGGGGAAAGAGCCCCACCCCGTCACGTCCGGAACTGCCATCCAAACCCCTTTGGTCAACCAGACACAGCCAGTACACACGGGTATTTTTTAGCTCTCCATGGGTGTGGGTGTGTGTGTGTGTGTGTGTGTTTGTGTGTGTCGGGTTCTGTCTGTCGGGTTGAGTGAGAGAGAGGAAAAGAGAGAGAGAGAGGGGAAGAAAAGAGAGAGAAAGAAAAATAAGTAGAAAGATAATACTTTATTCACAGGGATAAAGATTTAAGAACGTGTCGGCTTTTTTAAAAATCTGCCCCTTTATGACAAACACAGAAACACTAAATCATCAAACAAAAATTTTCCTTTAAATACGTTTAAAAAAAAAACACTTAAAAACAAAAAAAAACTAATTTCTGTCTAAAACACACTTTTTACGAACAAAACAATAATAAGGCAAAGTAAGCCCCAATTCAAAACATTTTTTTGGGAAAGAAAAGAGAAAAAGAGAGAGAGAGAAAAGAGAGAGAGAGAGAGAGAGAGAGAGAGAGAGAGAGAAAAAGGGAGAGAGAGAGAGAAAAAATTAAAAAAACATATTAACGAATAAGGGAAAAGCGACAAAATTGTGGCTATCTCACTATCTACGTATAAAAAAAGGATCACATCTAACAGGATTGGAAGCTAAGAAATGGCGCATTAACACACCTAACCAAAATCAAAGCCCTAAACACATACCAAAAATTTATATATATGCAAACATTAAATTTAAATTTTAAAAAAAAAAAAAAAATTTATGACCACGAGGAAAAAAAAAAATAAAATTTTTAAAATAAAAATACAAACAAACAAAAAAAAACCCAAAATTTTTAAAAGAAGAGAAAGGGAAAGGGGGAAAACAATAACAACATTCTATACTTTTTGTGTCAAGCTGTCTGACAAGCGAGAAAAAAAAAAAAAGAAAAAAACAAAAAATTATTAAGGTGGCTTAGCGAGGGGCCTGAAAATTTTCCCTTTTGAACGTTTTTAATTCCAGGGGGTTATCTGAGATGATGAGCTAAACTATTCCAGCTAAAAGCCTAAAAAGGAGAAACTCTTTTTAAAAGATTAACCGGTTTGGGCAAAAGCTGTTTTTTCCCATGAACATGAAGACGTTCAAAAGGAATATGAGATCTTTCAGATACTGCGGGGCTTTGCCGTGAACAACCTTTTGCATTAGAACACATTTGTTGAGCAATAATTGTTTGTCTAAAGGGATTTTTAAAGGGTTTTGAGAGCACAGCACTTTTGTTTGTAGTCTAAATTCGGAATTGGCATCAAAAAATTTACGGCACGTTTGGGGAGAGAATACAGCTGCTTCATGTGCACATAGGCACATCCATCCCATGCATTTGAAACATAGTTCATATGTGACATAATGTGTGCAAAGAAGAAGGCAAATTTTGGATTTTTGGCTGACAATTTGGCTCAGTTTCGAAAGAAGAAAAATATTTCTAGAAACGGTTCTGCAAATTTTTTAATATGCGTTTGCCACTTTAGCTGTTCATCTACATTTTACTCCAAGTAGGCGATTTTTTTTAAACTTGTTCTTTTGGGCGTGGTCTCGAACTTTAGATTTAAAGGGAGCTGTTTTTTCTGGTGTTTTTGTCTCGTCGCCATCAACATGCATTTTGTTTTCGTCGGATTCAGTGCCTTCCGATTTCTACAACACCATCCAGAGACATCATATAGACTTTGTTGTAAATCCCTACGTATTTTTATCTATGTTGTCATTAGCTGTATTAAGGGTCCCAATCATCAGCAAATAAATCACACTGGACTGAGGCACGTGTAAGACACAGGGGCAAGTCATTAATAAAGATGCAAAACAGAAGAGGGGGCCTAGGATCGCCCCTTGAGGCACTCCACTTGTTACAGACGCTTCTTGGGAGTATGTGCCATTTACAAGTACGCATTGTAGACGATCCTGTAAGTAAGATCGTAAGAAAGCTATACTTGCGATGCTTAAGTTGTACGTGGATAGTTTTTTCAGTAAAATATCGTGATCCAAAAAAGCCTTGCGAAAATCGAGAAATACGGCGCCTGACATTTGGCAATTGTTAAAAGCTGAGAGCCAAGTTTTAGTTAAACGGGTAACCCCCTTTGACAAGAAGCCCACATCGGAAGCCAGACTGAAATGAATGGAAAAGCTGGTGTTTTCTAAAAATTTTGTAAAATTTTTTGTGAATGTGTTTTTCTAGTGGTTTTTGTAAAGAACAGACAGGTTTCGAGATGGGCGGTAATCTTTTCAAAATCGGTGGAGATAGTTTTTTTTTTTTTAGGGAGGGGAATTACTTTAGCTCTCTTGAATGGGGTTTGGAAAAACTTCTTTTGATGCAAAATTTTAAAAATATATGAAAGGGTGTCTCAGCTTGAAAGGGAAAGGGGAAATTTTTTAGAAGTTTGAACCCAATACCATCAAAAACCTGTAGATTTCTTATTATCCAGGGTTTGAGATAGATATTCCTACTTCGAAAACAGATAGAGGAGGGAAATTTAAAAAGGGGTATTTTTTAAAGATTCGATCTCTGGGAAAATTTTGTAACCTATCAAAAAATTATACTGAGACCCCTCGGTTTGATCGTCTGGTTTGATGTACTTGGAGACT
>JABMCL010003775.1:42500-62500 GCA_018857735.1 Alviniconcha marisindica
CTACATGATAGTAAGCAGTGTAACACAAACACCATCCTACATGATAGTAAGCAGTGTAACACAAACACCATTCTACATGATAGTAAGCAGTGTAACACAAACACCATCTTACATGACAGTAAGCAGTGTAACACAAACACCATCCTACAACGACAGTAAACAGTGTAACACCGTCTCGTACACTCCGCTTTTCTTCTGACACCCGCATTCTGGAAATCCAACAATACAAACGCAAGATTCATGGCTTCCGCACCTTCTCTTGCTTTGGACCCCACATTTGGAATTCATCCACAAGACCTTAGACACTACTCAACCTGTCTCTTTAAAGCCAAACTGAAAACCTTCCTCTTCTCACAGTATTTCCATCCTAACTAATATCAGTACCCAGTTTCTGCTACAGTCATTGTGTGTGGGGGGTTGGGGGGGTGTGGGGGGGGAGGGGGGGGAGGTGGGGGGTGTATGTGGGTGTTTGTAGTGCGTTTTTTGTTGTTGTTGTTTGTATAATACTTTATGTAAATTGTTTTGGTAGGACTATGCTCCACATGTGTATAGAATATCATATTTAGGTTAATATGTATCATGTGAGCGCTCAGGGCGTTGATGAGCGCATGATAAATGTACATTATTATTAACACAAACACCATTCTACATGACAGTAAGCAGAGTAACACAAACACCATCCTACATGACAGTAAGCGGTGTAACACAAACATCATTCTACAATGACAGTAAGCAATGTAACACAAACACCATCCTACATGACAGTAACCAGTGTAACACACACACCATTCTACATGACAGTAAGCAGTGTAACACAAACACCATTCTACAACGACAGTAAGCAGTGTATCACAAACACCACCCTACATGACAGTAAACAGTGTAACACAAACACCATTCTACATGACAGTAAGCAGTGTATCACAAACACCATCCTACATGACAGTAAACAGTGTAACACAAACACCATTCTACATGACAGTAAGCAGTGTAACACAAACACCATTCTACAACGACAGTAAGCAGTGTAACACAAACACCATTCTACATGTCAGTAAGCGGTGTAACACAAACATCATTCTACAATGACAGTAAGCAGTGTATCACAAACACCATCCTGCATGACAGTAAACAGTGCAACACAAACACCATTCTCCATGACAGCAAGCAGTGTAACACACACACACACGCACACACACACACACACACACACACACACACACACACACACACACACACACACACACACACACACACACACACACACACACATGTTTATACAAATCACAAGGTAATAACTTAATAAAGCCTATCTTTTATCGACCAAACCTCTTCGCTCTTCGTTCAGTGTACGCTCCAGCAAAAGACACGGAAAATGTGGACTGACAACACAGAGGTCAACAATACGGTCCAACAGAGTTTCCTGTCTGTCTCAGGGGCCTGGGTGTTGCTGTAAATAATCCCCTGAGCTTTAAGTATGCTAGTCTTACTGCCACCTGCTCCGTCACCAGCTAGGTGCACCGGGTCAGCGCGGTTTCTCAAAGATCTGGCTAACAGTCACGTCAATGATATGGCTGCTTACTAGCGTCAAAAGCACATAATCGTAAGTATGTACGCATAATTGCAAAGATCTCTCTCACGTTTTTGTAATGAGGTCCACACAACTGTAAATGTCCCTCGCACAAAAGCGTTGCTGCTCTGAACTTTCTGAGATAATCAATGGCAAGATAAGGCAGTCCTTGTGGCCTTTTTTTAAATTTTACTTTTTAACAAAAACACTTAGTGCAGATTTCAGTTCCTTGTCATCGATTGAGCCAATTTTTGATCGACTGGATCAAACAGCATTTATTCTTCATCCACAACAGCAGGAACATCACACAGACCACAAAGTGTCGTAAGAAAGAAGACGCATCATAACTATGTCATACGTCATTCACTTCCGGCTTTGATATTTTAACTCAAAGCAAACGCGCTATCTTCACGCGACCAGCTACAAGTTAGCCAAGACTGTTATAATTATATTTACTCTTTGAAGTTAGTATCTGACCCTACGACCTTACTCAAGTTACTGGCTGTCATTTGTCTACCGCCTACATTTCAGGTATTGGAAGGATTTTTTCATCAGTAATTAATGCTTGCTTTTCAATAATGACATGATAACAGTCTATCAATTTAAAGGAGGAAAATTAAAACTGACATTAGTAACATATCTAGAATAAAATAAAGTGAAAATTAAAAGTTTCATCGACACCCATCGACGTGAGCAAACACAACCGGAGTAAAATAAAAGAGGAGGAATCAAAAGTTTCATCGACACCCATCCACGTGAGCAAACACAACCGGAGTAAAATAAAAGGGGAGGAATCAAAAGTTTCATCGACACCCATCGACGTGAGCAAACACATCCGGAGTAAAATAAAAGTGTAGGAATCAAACGTTTCATCGACACCCATCGACGTGAGCAAACACATCCGGAGCAAAATAAAAAGGGAGGAATCAAAAGTTTCATCGACACCCAACCGCGCGGGGTACACTGAGAGTTACCGCCCTTCGCAATTGGCTGCACGATAGACTGAGCACAGGGAGCGGGGGGTGGGGTGGGGTGAACTTGTCTCGGTTCGAGAGTTGAAATGATGATCTGGAGCTTAATGTCCTCAGATGTCGGGCTCACATATTAGTGACGATAAAATTGAAACAGACTCGGTGTGCCGAATGAACAGCTGAACAGTTTAAACGTTGAAGTGTTGCTTCACGTCCACAGGAACCGTAGGTTTATTAGGACGTCCACCTCGACTTTCACACAACTCCTGAGCTCTGACAATTTAAACAAACTCTGTGTGCTGAATGAGCAGCTGAACAATTTAAACAAACTCTGTGTGCTGAATGATCCCTAGCCACAAATCTGAGGCTGCATTTGACCCTTTCGCCCTAAACCCGATAGAACAATAAACTACGTCATTAAACGCAATGTAAAATATGACTCGATTAGAAAACAGTGTGTGATGATGACTGCTCTGATGAAGCAGACGCCAGAATGGAAAAGAAAGCTGACTGCCGGCCAAGCGAAATTCTGACTGTCGTTTACAACAATCAGAGCAGCAGTCATGAAATGTAATATCTAGCCGTCACACCTGTTGGGTGTCGATTGTGCGATCTTGGTGCAGAATATCGCTGAGGGAGGGGATTACCGATTAAGCAATGTTGGCCTCTCTTCGGTATCTTGTCTCATCGTGCATACCAGATGACAGTGCATGTGGGGTGCGGGCGAGACTGCAATGTTCTCGATAGTTGTTCCAGTTGTTGGACATTCGTTTTCTTTGACAGTTACGTGCACTGTACAGTACGTACTCATTTTGTATCAACGTTAACAAGCGCTTTTTTGACAGCGGGAAAGTTCCTGTGACACACATCTTCTGCATATTAAAGTGCGTGTGTGTTTGTGTGTGTGTGTGTGTGTGTGTGTGTGTGTGTGTGTGTGTGTGTGTGGTGTGTGTGTGTGTGTGTGTGTGTGTGTGTGTGTGTGTGTGTGTGTGTGTGTGTGTGTGTGTGTGTGTGTGTGTGTGTGTGTCTTGTGTGTGTGCATATGTGTGCATGTGTGTGTGCACGTGTATGTGTTGTGTGTATGTGTGTGTTTGTGTGTGGTGTGTGCGTGCGTGTGGCGGCGGGTCGGTGTGTGCTGTGTGTGTGTGTGTGTGTGTGGGTGTGTGTGTGTGTGTGTGTG
Organism: Alviniconcha marisindica; assembly: GCA_018857735.1. NCBI lineage: Eukaryota > Metazoa > Mollusca > Gastropoda > Provannidae > Alviniconcha > Alviniconcha marisindica. The sequence continues at coordinate 46,222 of JABMCL010003775.1, forward strand.
TGTGTGTGTGTGTGGTGGTGTGTGTGTTGTGTGTGTGTGGTGTGTGTGGTGTGTGTGTTGTGTGTGTGTGTGTGTGTGTGTGTGTGTGTGTGTGTGTGTGTGTGTGGTGTGTGTGTGGTGTGTGTGTGTGTGTGTGTGTGTGTGTGTGTGTGTGTGTGTGTGTGAGTGTGTGTGTGTGTGTGTGTGTGTGTGTGTGTGTGAGTGTGTGTGTGTGTGTGTGCGTGCGTGCGTGCGTGCGTGCGTGCGTGCGTGCGAGCATGCGTGTGTGTGCATGCGCACGCGCGCGCGTACGTAAAAGTTAAGTATACAACATAATATTATAGATCTCACTGAAGATAAATACTCTTCTCAAACCTTCAGTTCGCACAAAACATCACCCGAAACCCGCAATGACATAATCACTATCATTTGATATCAAAACCCACCAGCACCACCACATCGAAACTAAAACCGAACGGAAAAGAGTCAGACATGCTGCAAGAGTATGCATTTTGTAGAAAAGCATCAGAAGTAATATTTTCGTTAATGACCTACCTTGTTTAACAACAATCACTAGGCACTCCGTATTGCAAACATTCAATGTCCTTAAGCCCAGTCCAGTCAGGCTTCGCACAGAGCGGAAAATAACAAGGAGAGTAAGTCTCTGAGAGCTCGAGTCAGTCTTTATCGAGTCAGTCTTTATACGTTGTCGTAGTCACTGATAGTCGCCCCCGCTGAGTCAGTTTGCTTGCACACGATAGCTTCAGTTCTTGAGTAACCGAAGAAGCCAACTCTTCCGGCTTTGCTCCATAAAATTCTACATCCTTAAAAGGAAATTACACCTCTTTTGGGGCATGGGTACACAGCATAGTAATTTTCTTTAAGGGGTGCAGGCACAGAGGGACATTTGCGATTTAGTCTGCTGGAATAGAGAAGTAGAATCAGAATTTTAAGGATCTAAGGTTAAAAGCGAAACAATGGCTAGATGGTTAGACGGAGGAAGTCGAAGAACATACGAGTACTCTCTGGGGATGAACACGCAAACAGTATTTCTCTCTCTCTCTCTCTCTCTCTCTCTCTCTCTCTCTCTCTCTCTCTCTCTCTCTCTCTCTCTCTCTCTCTCTCTCTCTCTCTCTCTCTCCGTGTAAATATTGTTCTCATTTCACACACACACACACACACACACACACACACACACACACACACACACACACACACACACACACACACACACACACACACACACACACACACACACACACACACACACACACACACACACCACACACACACACACACACACACACACACACACACACACACACACACACAGCACAGCACAGCACAGCACAGCACAGCACAGCACAGCTAATCAGTTAACTGAAACAATTTAAGAAAAAGATGGAAGGGAGTGGGGTAGAGAATTTGTTAGCAGGAGTAGGTCATCGGGTACGAGCGTCCGCAAACCGTCACCAAAGCACAGGATGATTCGAAATTAAAAACAACGTCAACGGATGGATGCATGTTTTTAAATAAATACCCCACAAAGATGTGCTTGGCAAACCAAAACAGAAACAAAATAAGATCAACGGAGCATGTTCAAACAAAGTCCTCGATTTAAAGCTTCTGTTGTGATCTCTTTTACACCTTGAAAAAAGACTGACCTTAGACTGAAGGTGTTTTGGAGAATAATTCTTTAAGTTATTCCAACAGCGAAGCTAAGCAACTCCCTGCTCATCCACTCTGCATAGTTTCTTTCAACCTCAATTGGAACGAATGGAACTCCGCAGCCTACACACTGCGTTGGCCACGATCAAAGCCTCGCTTTCCGCTACTCCTAAAATAATGGGCTTGGAGTTTGCGCTTTCAGTCGCGTGACGAAAGAGCTTCTGCCGATGTCAGATCACAGCTCGAACCCTTCCCAGATCACAGCGTGCCCCCTTCCTAGATCACAGCGTGCCCTGCTGTGCCCCCTTCCCAGACCACAGCGTGCCCCCTTCCCAGACCACAGCGTGCCCCCTTCCCAGACCACAGCGTGCCCCCTTCCCAGACCACAGTGTGCCCCCTTCCCAGATCACAGCTCGAGCTCTTCCCAGATCACAGCGTGCCTCCTTCCCAGATCACAGCGTGCCCCCTTCCCATATTACAGCGTGCCCTGCTGTGCCCCCTTCCCAGACCACAGCGTGCCCCCTTCCCAGACCACAGCGTGCCCCCTTCCCAGACCACAGCGTGCCCCTTCCCAGAACTGTGCCCCCTTCCCAGACCACAGCGTGCCCCCTTCCCAGACCACAGCGTGCCCCCTTCCCAGACCACAGCTGTGCCCCCTTCCCAGACCACAGCGTGCCCCCTTCCCAGATCACAGCGTGCCCCCTTCCCAGATCACAGCGTGCCCCCCCTTCCCAGACCACAGCGTGCCCCCTTCCCAGACCACAGCGTGCCCCCTTCCCAGACCACAGTCGTGCCCCCTTCCCAGACCACAGCGTGCCCCCTTCCCAGATCACAGCGTGCCCCTTGCCTGTGCCCCCTTCCCAGACCACAGCGTGCCCCCTTCCCAGACCACAGCGTGCCCCCTTCCCAGACCACAGCGTGCCCTGCTGTGCCCCCTTCCCAGACACAGCGTGCCCCCTTCCCAGACCACAGCGTGCCCCCTTCCCAGACCACAGTGTGCCCCCTTCCCAGACCACAGTGTGCACCCTTCCCAGACCACAGTGTGCCCCCTTCCCAGACCACAGCGTGCCCCCTTCCCAAACCTGTTGCTGCCTGCTGGCTGCATGACTTCGTCAGTGAGCAGTTTCTACACAAGTAGAGAGGAGACAGAGAGGAGAGAGAGCCACACAAGCAGACAGAGAGGAGACAGACAGAGAGGAGAGAAAGCCACACAAGCAGACAGAGAGGAGCGACAGAGAGGAGAGAAGCACACAAGAGACAAACAGACGAGAGGAGGAGAGCCACACAGCAGCAGGAGGACGAGAGGAGAGAGAGCCACACAAGCAGACAAAGAGGAGACAGAGAGGAGAGAGAGCGACAGAAGAGACAAGAGGAGACAGCAGAGCGAGAGAAAGCCACACAGCAGACAAGAGAGACAGAGAGAGAGAGCCCCACAGGCAGACGAGAGGAGACAGACAGAGAGGAGAGAGCCACACAGCAGACAAGAGGAGACAGACGAGGAGAAAGCCACACAAGCAGACAGGAGGAGACAGACAGAGAGAGAGAGAGCCACACAAGCAGACAGGAGGAGACAGACGGAGGAGAGAAGCCACACAGCAGACAGAGGAAGAGAGGGAGAGCCCAGCAGACAGAGGAGCAGAGAAGAGAAAGCCACACAAGCAGACAGTGAGAGACAGACAGAGCGAGAGAGAGCCACACAAGCAGACAAAGAGGAGACAGAGAGGAGAGAGTCACACAAGCAGACAGAGAGGAGACAGACAGAGAGGAGAAAGAGCCACACAAGCAGACAGTGAGGAGACAGACAGAGACGAGAGAGAGCCACACAGGCAGACAGAGAGGAGACAGACAGAGAGGAGAGAGCCACACACGCAGACAGAGAGGAGACAGACGGAGATGAGAGAGAGCCACACAAGCAGAGAGGAGACAGACAGAGAGGAGAGAGCCACACAGACAGAGAGGAGACAGACAGAGAGGAGAGTCACACAAGCAGACAGAGAGGAGACAGACGGAGATGAGAGAGAGCCACACAAGCAGACAGAGAGAGGACAGACAGAAGGAGAGAGAGCCACACAAGCAGACAGGAGACAGAGAGGAGAGAGAGCCACACAAGCAGAGAGGAGGGACAGAGAGGAGAAGAGCCACACAAGCAGACAGAGAGGAGACAGGGAGCCACAAAAGAGCAGAGAGGAGACAGACAGAGAGGGGAAGAGCCACACAAGCAGACGGAGAGACAGAGACAGAGAGAGCCACACAGAGTCAGAGAGGAGACAGCAGAGGAGAGAGCCACACACAGCAGAGAGGAGACAGCAGAGAGAGAGAAGCCACACAACAGAGAGGAGACAGACAGAGAGAGAGAGCCACACAAGCAGACAGAGAGAGGACAGACAGAGAGGAGAGAGAGCCACACAAGCAGAGAGGAGACAGAGAGGAGAGAGCCACACAAGCAGAGAGGAGACAGAGAGGAGAGAGCCACACAAGCAGACAGAGGGAGACAGAGAGGAGAGAGCCACAAAAGGGCAGAGAGGAGACAGAGAGGAGAGAGCCACACAAGCAGACGAGGAGACAGAGAGAGAGAGCCACACAAGCAGACGAGGAGACAGACAGAGAGAGAAGAGCCACACAAGCAGACAGAGAGAGACAGAAGGAGGGAGCCACACAAGCAGAGAGGAGACAGAGAAGAGAGAGACACACAAGCAGAGAGGAGACAGAGAGAGAGAGCCACAGCAGAGAGGAGACAGAAGAGAGGAGAGTCACACAAGCAGACAGAGAGGAGACAACGGATGAGGAGAGCCACACAAGCAGAAGAGGGAGAAGACAGAGAGGGGAGAGAGCCACACAAGCAGATAGAGGGGAGATAGACAGAGAGGAGAGAGCCACACAAGCAGACAGAGGAGACAGAGAGAGAGGAGAGCCACACAAGCAGACAGAGAGGAGACAGTCACACAAGCAGAGGGGAGACAGACAGAGAGAGGACAGAGCCACACAAGCAGACAGAGACGAGACAGAGACAGCGAGTTCTGTGTCAAGACAGTCGTGTGCACATCTAGAGCCTACCTGCACAGCCGCTGTCGTTTTTCATTGACATTCTTTGCAAGGCAATGTCAACCTGCTGTTTACACAACTGAAGATCGGACTTTTGCCCACAAGGGCAGTGTTTAAGCCAGTCAGTTCTTTTGTGTCATTGTTTCAGTGTGTGTGTGTTTGTGTGTGTGTGTGTGTGTGTGTGTGTGTGTGTGTGTGTGTGTGTGTGTGTGTGTGTGTGTGTGTGTGTGTGTGTGTGTGTGTGTGTGTGTGTGTGGTACAGCCCCCTCCCCACATCTGATGCAGAAAAAGACATCTCAAATATACATAATTTAAAGTGAATAACCAATTCTTCTTCTTCTTCTTCTTCTTCTTCTTCTTCTTCTTGAAGTTTTGTGGTTACATGTTTCTTCTACTTCTTCTTCTTCATTTTTTTTCCTTTTTCTTTCTTTCTTTTTCTTTTCTTTTCTTTTTTCTCTCTGCTTCTTTTAAGCTCTTCCGGGATCTGAAGACAGTTAGCGTTAGAAAGCATGTCGCATCTGGCGTAGCCTAAATTTCTCTGTATTATATTTTTGTTCCACTAAAATTGGGCACGCAGTAGCTTAGTGTAGCGCTGTGTCCAAAACGCTTTAAGCGAAGCCGGAAGAAGAAACCCATCTCATCCAAAGCAGGCTACTGGGGACGAGGTGTGGTAGGCAGCCGCGCAATAAAGAGGCCAGCGACGGAAATTTGAGTACGCAAACAGTCTTCTTTTCAGCTCTTTTCCAGAAAAGTATGCCTACCTGAGAAAGCGTGTAACTGGGGTATTCCTGGTTGACTGGGAAAGGCTCCGCTAATGTCCATGTAACCCGACTGGCGGTTTTCGTCATGCGACTGGCGTCACGTGTTGTTGCAAGGACGTAAGTCATAAAGGTGCATTCTACGTTTTCCTAGGCTGCTATGGGTATTTATTACACGCGTGCACACGGAATCATACTGATATAGATTTTGTTTGCTTGCTTGTTTGTTTTTTGTTGTCATTTTGGTCTTTGTTGGTTTTGTTGCCTCTGACGTTTTGACAACAATTTGCCATCTTGCCATCGTAAATGTCTGTGTGATTATCATTTTATCTATAGGTAACACTCAAATAAGCATATTGCTTTTGTGTTTCCTGTACTTATTTGTTGAGCTTATGATTACGATGAATGAATAAAATTTTGTTTAAACCATACAGATTCAGCTTTGAGTGTGAAATGACAACAACACTTGCAATCTTCAGTGACAGTCGTTTTACAACTGAAAGTGCATCATAAACGGCATGTTCCACGCTTAGGGCATTCACCGTCAAAATGTGTCTACGTTTCCTGTCTTCATACCCAAGCAGACCAACAAGACATAACATTACTGTCTTCATACTCAAACAGACCAACAAGACATAACATTACTGTCTTCATACCCAAACAGACGATGAAGACATAACAGTACAGTCTTCATACCCAAACAGACGAACAAGAGACAACATTACTGTCTTCATACCAAAACAGACCAACAAGAGACAACATTACTGTCTTCATACCCAAACAGACCAACAAGAGACAACATTACTGTCTTCATACCCAAACAGACCAACAAGAGACAACATTACTGTCTTCATACCCAAACAGATCAACAAGACATAACAGTACTGTCTTCATACCCAAACAGATGAACAGGATATAACATTACTGTCTTCATACCCAAACAGACGAAGAAGACATAACATTACTGTCTTCATTCCCAAACAGACGAACAAGAGACTACATTACTGTCTTCATACCCAAACAGACCAACAAGAGACAATATTACTGTCTTCATACCCAAACAGACCAACAAGAGACAACATTGCTGTCTTCATACCCAAACAGACCAACAAGACATAACATTTACTGTCTACATACCCAAACAGACGAACAAGAGGCAATAATACTGTCTTCGTACGCAAACAGACCAACAAGACATAACATTTACTGTCTTCATACTGAAACAGACGAACAAGAGACAACATTACTGTCTTCATACCCAAGCAGACCAACAAGAGACAACTTTGCTGTCTTCATACCCAAACAGACCAACAAGACATAACAGTACTGTCTTCATACCCAAACAGATGAACAGGATATAACATCACTGTCTTCATACCCAAACAGATGAACAGGATATAACAGTACTGTCTTCATACCCAAACAGACCAACAAGACATAACAGTACTATCTTCATACCCAAACAGATGAACAGGATATAACATTACTGTCTTCATACCCAAACAGATGAACAGGATATAACATCACTGTCTTCATACCCAAACAGATGAACAGGATATAACAGTACTGTCTTCATACCCAAACGGACCAACAAGAGACGACGAACAAGAGACAACATTACGGTCTTCATACCCAAACAGACCAGCAAGAGACAACATTACTGTCATCATACCCAAACAGACGAACAAGAGACAACATTACTGTCTTCATACCCAAACAGACGACCAAGAGACAACATTACTGTCTTCATACCCAAACAGACCAACAAGAGACAACATTACTGTCCTCATACCCAAACAGACCAACAAGACAACATTACTGTCTTCATACCCAAACAGACCAACAAGAAAACATTACTGTCTTCATACCCAAACAGACCAACAAGACATAACATTACTGTCTTCATACCCAAACAGACCAACAAGAACAAAAATTACTGTCTTCATACCCAAACAGACGAACAAGAGACAACATTACTGTCTTCATACCCAAACAGACGAACAAGAGACAACATTACTGTCTTCATACCCAAACAGACGAACAAGAGACAACATTACTGTCTTCATACCCAAACAGACCAACAAAAGACAACATTACTGTCTTCATACCCAAACAGACCAACAAGAGACAACATTACTGTCTTCATACCCAAACAGACCAACAAAAGACAACATTACTGTCTTCATACCCAAACAGACCAACAAGACATAACAGTACTATCTTCATACACAAACAGACGAAGAAAACATAAGTGTACTGTCTTCATACCCAAACAGACCAACAAGAGACAACATTACTGTCTTCATACCCAAACAGACCAACAAGAGACAACATTACTGTCTTCATACCAAAACAGACCAACATGACACAACATTACTGTCTTCATACCCAAACAGACCAACAAGAGACAACATTATTGTCTTCATACCAAAACAGACGAACAAAAGACAACATTACTGTCTTCATACCCAAACAGACGAACAAGACGCAACGTTACTGTCTTCATACCCAAGCAGACCAACAAGACACAACATTACTGTCTTCATACAAGCGAGGAAGACACTGAGTTCGTTGTTTCGTGTGTTGTATCTATCAACTGACAAAAAGCGAGAAGCCCAGCAATGTATGCAACTGAACAGCGAAAACTGTGTACAATATGTACAAGTTACGTCTAAATTCATGGAACACTCAATATTCACAGAATGTGACATGTGCTTGTCAAAATATCCTATCCGTTAAACACACACCACTTGAATGTCCTATTACCACAGAGTTATTTCAGGGAAAAATATGGTTGTCTTTAATGTTTGCAACAACGTAAGAGATATTTTGTATAATACTGATGTTATAAACTCTATAGTTAAACTGACTGTTCATAGTCCTGCGGGTAAGTTAGTATAATATAATAATATATGCTCTGTGTGTGTGTGTGTGTGTGTGTGTGTGTGTGTGTGTGTGTGTGTGTGTGTGTGTGTGTGTGTGTGTGTGTGTGTGTGTGTGTGTGTGTGTGTGTGTGTGTCTAATATCACGTCGATATGAACAGACATAAAAAATAAAAGACTGATTAACTGATTGACAGCGAAAGCGTCAGAAATAGTAGCAATCAACATTGGCTCAGGGAGGCCATTGCAGGGTGTTTCAATGTTTCCCTACTTGGCACTCTTCGGGAGATGAGCATCTGTTACTAATATTAGTCGGTAATGTTTTTATCACCACATATCTCTCAAATATACCGGCGGAAACGAGCCGAACAACATCCTAAAACTCTGACCGAAAGAAACACAAAATTACCGATGCAGTAGATTAATGAAAATTAATCGGTCAGAAACATAATGTATCACCTAACAGTGATCATCGGAACCTTAGCAATGACCTCCTTTGAGAGAGCACAGACCTGTGACCCTTGACATCTCATATTGTGGCGCGGCGCGGTAAGTAGCGGTCTGTTTACTCAAGATAGATTTTCAAGCCGAACTCATCGACTGAGAGGAGGGACCATCAGACCCCGATGACACGGGAGGGAATTTATGCCGCGGGCAAAGCTGGCCCTCACTTGACTCGTATTTACCGACGTCAGAAGACGTGAGCCCGAGCTTTAGCCAGGACGTGTCAAACTCATAGTGCCATGTTTTCCGAGGAGGGGGGGGGGGATTGGGGGTGGGGGTAGAACGGGGGCGCCACGCGAGTTACAGACTGGTAGCCAGGCTGACGTCTGTGAGCAGGAACTGGTGGAACTCTCCGGGTGTCCGGTCCTCAGCCGGCCTGCGGGGAGGGAGGGGGGGGAGGTGGGGAGGTGTCTGTCGGTTTGTGTGTGTGTGTGTGTGTGTGTGTGTGTGTGTGTGTGTGTGTGTGTGTGTTTTGTGTGTGTGTTTGTGTGTGTGTGTGTGTGTGTGTGTGTGTGTGTGTGTGTGTGTGTGTGTATGTGTCGTCTGTCTGTCTGTCTGTGTGCTGTGTATGGTTGTGTTGTGTGTGTGTTGTGTGTGTGTGTGTGTGTGTGTGTGTGTGTGTGTGTGTGTGTGTGTGTGTGTGTGTGTGTGTGTGTGTGTGTGCACGTGTGTGTGTGTGTGTGTGTGTGCTGTTGGTGCTGTGTGTGTGTGTGTGTATGAATTGTGTATGTATGTGTGTGTGTGTGTGTGTGTGTGTGTGTGTGTGTGTGTGTGTGTGTGTGTGTGTGTTGTGTGTGTGTGTGTTGTCTGTGTGTCTGTCTGTCTCTGCCAGTGTGCATGTACGTATGCATATGTCTGTGTGCACATGTGTATGTGCATCTGTGTGCGTGTGTGTGTGTGTGTGTGTGTGTGTGTGTGTGTGTGTGTGTGTGTGTGTGTGTGTGTGTGTGTGTGTGTGTGTGTGCGTGCGTCCGTGTGTGTTTCTGTCTGTCTGTCTGTCTGTCTGTCTGTCTGTCTGTCTGTCTGTGTGCATGTATGTGTGTATGTGTATGCACATGCATATGTGTATGCGCGCGCGCGCGCGTGTGTGTGGTTGTGTGTGTTGTGTGTGTGTGTGTGTGTGTGTGTGTGTGTGTGTGTGCGCGTGTGTGTGTGTGTGTGTGTGTGTGTGTGTGTGTGTGTGTGTGTGTGTGTGTGTGTGTGTTTCTGTGGGGGCGGAGGGCGGGGAGCGCATGTGGGTGTGTGCGTCTGTGCGCACGTGTTTGTGTACGTGTGTGAGTGTGTGCGCCTTTTTGCATGTATACCTGTTGTGTTTCCGTTTCTTTACTGAATCATCCTTGACTCTGTTTGCAATAACATCAAAAAGTACCCTGATGACGTTTACATCGACGTCATACCACGTTCACCTCACCCTGAATCAAGGCAAATGCTCAACTTGCGTCATTCGCATGCAAACAGAAAATCAACAGCAGTGACAATAACACGTCTCAGTATTGTCACCGAATTATTTCGTCATGACACACATGTACGGTTTCCGTAGGCTAATCCGTTTCCGGTCAGACCTTGACTTGTAGGCCGTCAGAGGTGTTGGTAGCGGAGGAAGTGGGGTCGACGGAGATAGTGTCAGTTGTTCCGGTTCCTCTAGCTTTGGTTAGGAGACTTTCAGCCCAGCTGTCAATGTTTTTTGTCGAATTAGTGCAGAGAGTAAAGTCTGACGTTACTTAAGAGACAGCTGTACCACCTATCTGGAAGATGATCCAAACCCGCAGTCACGGACGGACAGATATACACGCGTGCGCACGCAAGCACACACATGCGCACGCGCACGCACACACACACACACACACACACACACACACACACACACACACACACACACACACACACACACACACACAGACTCGCGCGCGTGCTCACACTCACGCGCGCTCACATTCATGCACGCACGTACGTAAGCACGCACGCACGCACAAACACTCACACACACCACACACACACACACACACACACACACACACACACACACACACACACACACACACACACACACACACACACACACGCACACACATCCTTGACACTCTACAATACAAAAACAGACACAGATGTTACGTGGGTTGATCCATGCCTGTCACACGATCCAGTCCAAACTGACTCTCACTGTAAGTTCATGTGCTGTCAACTGCGTGGAGGACGTCTTTGTGCTATTCGACATTTCTCAGGAAGAACAGTTTAGCTGGTATTTGACACACACACCCCCCCCCCCACACACACACACACAAGACACGCAAACACACACATACATACACGTGCGCACACACACACACACACACACCACACACACACACCACGCGCGCGCGCGCGCACGCGCGCCAACACAGACACACACACGCACACACGCACATGCATGCACACGTTTGCATACACCCACAGACGCAGACACAAACACACGTACAAACACATACACACACATGCACTCAAACATATGCACACATACACATTCGCATGCATGCACATACACGTTCGCACGCACGCACGCACAAGCAGACACACACATGCACACTCACTCACCCACTAGCAATACACAAAAGCACAGACATACACGCACGCACCACTGGAGCCCCTCTCTCTCTCTCTCTCTCTCTCTCTCTCTCTCTCTCTCTCTCTCTCTCTCTCTCTCCTCTCTCTCTCACACACACACACACACACACACACACACACACACACACACACACACACACACCACACACGCACACACACACACACACACACACGCCCACACACACACACCACACCCACCACACACACACACACACACAACACACACACACACACACACTACAACAAACACACACCCACACCTCAGCGCAACACCACCACACCAACACCACCACAACACACAACACACACACAACCCCCATTCACACCACCCCACACACACACCACACCAACAACACCCACAACACCCCACACACCGACACCACAACACAAAACAACACATACATCCACCCCAACGCCAACTGCCCTAAGAAACGACATTAGGCCGTTAGCTGTGAGTCCGCACGCTACGAGTCAGCTGGAATGGTGTACCCGTGCTGCTCGTGTCCGTACGCAGAAAGGTGCCGCTGGATGGGGTCTTTGACGTAGGTACGGGCGCCTGTTAGGGGGAAGCGGGCCGTGGGTTTAGGTGCTGGAGTGTAAGTGCTGTTGGGGTGGAAGTGGTACAGCGTGGGCGTGGAGGGGGAATGTGGTACACGTGGTCTGTTGGGGGGAAGTGGGTACAGCGTGGGCGTTTGGGGGGAATGGGGTAGCGGGTGTGTTGGGGTGGAATGGATGGTACAGCGGTGGGCGCTGTTGAGGGTGGAATGTGGTACAGCAGTGGGTGTTGAGGGTGGAAGGTGGTACAGGTGGGCTGTTGAGGGTGGAATGGATGGACAGCAGTGGGGTATTGGGGTGGAATGGTGGACAGTGGGCGCTGTGGGTGGAAGTAGCAGTGGGCGTGTTGGGGGAAGTTGGACAGCAGTGGGCGTTGGGGGTGGATGTGGGTAGCAGGGTGTGGGGTGGAAGGTGGTATGCGGTGGATGGTGTGTGAGGGTGGAATGGGTGCGGTGTCGGTTAGGGTGGAATATGTGTGGTGGGTTTGAGGGGAATGTGTGGTGAATGTTGTAGGGTGGAATGTTGGTACAGGTGGTTATTGTTGGGTGGAATGTGGTACAGGGTGGTTATTGTTACGGGTGGAATGTGTGTCAGGGTGGTTATTGTAGGGTGGAATGTTGGTACGGGTGGTAATGTGGGGGAATGTTGGTCGGGTGGTTATTGTTGCGGGTGGAATGTGTGGTACAGGTGTTATTGTTGTGGGTGGAATGTGTGGTACAGCGGTGGTTATTGTTGTGGGTGGAATGTGTGGTAAGCGGTGGTTTTGTTGGGTGGAATGTGTGGTAAGCGGTGGTTAGTGTTGAGGTGGAATGTGTGGTAGCGGTGGTTGTGTTGAAGGTGGAATGTGTGGTACAGCGGTGGTTATTGTTGAGGTGGAATGTGTGGTACAGCGGTGGTTAGTGTTGGGGGATGTGTGGTCAGGGTGGTTTGTTAGGTGGAATGTGTGGTACAGGGTGGTTAGTGTTGAAGGTGGAATGTGTGGTAGGTGGTTTTGTTGGGGTGGAATGTGTGGTACAGGGTGGTTGTTGAGGTGGAATGTGTGGTCAGCGGTGGTTAGTGTTGAAGGTGGAATGTGTGGTAACGGTGGTTAGTGTTGAAGGTGGAATGTGTGGTAACGGTGGTTATGTTGAAGGTGGAATGTGTGGTAACGGTGGTTATGTTGAGGTGGAATGTGTGGTACAGCGGTGGTTATGTTGAGGTGGAATTGTGGAGCGGTGGTTAGTGTTGAAGGTGGAATGTGTGGTACAGCGGTGGTTTGTTAGGTGGAATGTGTGGTCAGGTGGTTTTGTTGTGGTGAATGTGTGGTACGGGTGTTTTTTGGGTGGTTGTGGTTGTGTTTGTTTTGATTGTTTTTTTTTTTTGGTGCTTTCTTTTATTTTTTGGTTGATTTTGTGGTTGGTGTTTGTTTTTGGTGTTGTGGGTTGGTTGTTGGTTGTTGTTGTTTTTTGTTGTTTGGGGATGTTGTTGGTTGGTTGTGTTGTTTGTTTGTTGTTTGTGGTGCTTGTGTTGGTGATGTGTGTTGTATTGTCTTTTGTGAATTGGTCATCGCTTGTTGTGATGGTTTGTGTGGTGTTGTGTGTGTGTGGTGTGTGGTGTGGTGTGGTGGTGTGTGTGTGTGTGGTGGTGGGTCGTTTGGTGTGGGGTGGTGTGTGTGTGTTAGTGCGTGTGTGCGGCGTGTGTTTTGTGTGTGTGTGTAGTGTTGGGTTCGTGTGGGGTGTGTGTGGTGTGTGTGTGTGTTGTTTCTTCTTCTTTTTTTGTTGTTGTTGTTTTGTGTCTCTCTCTCTCTTCTTCAGCTCTGATGTTTGTTTTTCTTCTCTTCTCTTCTTCAATCTCTAAACTTAACAATCTCTTTCTTTCCATGTTTTCTTACTACTTCAGGAGGTCGAGATTCATGTTCGTCTGTTTCCCTTTTTTTTTTTTTTTTGAATGCGTGGAGGAAGTTTTGTCTCCATTTTCTTTTCCTTCAAGACGCCTACCCTCCTACGGTAGTCTACCCGAAGTGATTGCATGTCAAAACTACCCATTTTAATGCGTGGAGGACGTCTTTGTGCTATTCGACATTTCTCAGGAAGAACAGTTTAGCTGGTATTTGACACCCCCCCCCCCCGCCCCCCCCCCCACACACAACACACAAAGACACGCAAACCACACATACATACACTGCGCACACACACAACACACACACACACGCGCGCACGCCCCCACAGGACACACAGACAGATTCACAGCATGCACACTTTTTGCATCCCGACGACGCTTTACAATCACGAAACACATACACACATACTCACATATGCACACATACACATTCCATGCAGCACATCACTCGCAACGCACGCAGCACAAGCACACACACATGACACCCACCACCCACAGCAAATACCAAACACAGACATACCGCGCACGCGCGACAGCGCCCAACACGCATCTCACTCTCCTCCTCTCACTCATCTCCACTTGCTACCCTGCGCAGACATCTCACCACGTCACTCTTACCATCACATCCCTCAAACATACCACACATACACACGCACATCACACACACGTTCCACGCACACACCACAGCAGCACACACACACACCACCACCCACACAAATACACAAACACACACACACACCACGCGCGCGCGGCACGACCACACACCCACCCCCTCCCCACCCCCCCACACTACACACACCCACCCCACCCCACACACCACACACACACACACACACACACACACCGCGCGCCCACACTCACCGCCTCACATTCACACGCTACCAAACACACGACGCACAAACATCCACACACACACACACACACACCACACACACACACACACCGCACACACAACACACACACACACACCACACACACACTACACACCACACAACAAACAACACAGATGTTACTGGGTGACACCTGTCACACGATCCAGCCCAAACTGACTCTTACTGTAAGTTCATGTGCTGTCAACTGCCGATCAAATTAACGCCAGTTTAGCGCCGGCTCTGTCCGGATCCTACGGCCAGTAAACAGTGTTACGCCAGCTGGGAAGGTGTGGGTAGTGCTACCCCGATAAGGTCTTCACTCCCGGAGTCCAGTCACTCTAGAAAGCGAGCATGTCCTGCTGCTGATTTCACAGGTGTCCCTTTGGAACGTGTGGTACAGCAGTGGGCGCTGTTGAGGGTGGAATGCGTGGTACAGCAGTGGGCGCTGTTGAGGGTGGAACGTGTGGTATAACAGTAGTCCTTGTTGAGGGTGGAACGTGTGGTACAGCGATGGGCGCTATTGGGGGTGGAATATGTGCGGTACAGCTGTGGTCGCTGTTGCGGGTGGAATGGATGGTACAGCGGTGGGCGCTGTTGAGGGTGGAATGCGTGGTACAGCAGTGGGCGCTGTTGAGGGTGGAATGGATGGTACAGCAGTGGGCGCTATTGGGGGTGGAATGGATGGTACAGCAGTGGGCGCTGTTGAGGGTGGAACGTGTGGTTCAGCAGTGGGCGCTATTGGGGGTGGAATGGATGGTACAGCAGTGGGCGCTGTTGAGGGTGGAACGTGTGGTACAGCAGTGGGCGCTATTGGGGGTGGAATGGATGGTACAGCGGTGGGCGCTGTTGAGGGTGGAACGTGTGGTACAGCAGTGGGCGCTATTGGGGGTGGAATGGATGGTACAGCGGTGGGCGCTGTTGAGGGTGGAATGGATGGTACAGCAGTGGGCGCTGTTGAGGGTGGAATGCGTGGTACAGCAGTGGGCGCTGTTGAGGGTGGAACGTGTGGTACAGCAGTGGGCGCTATTGGGGGTGGAATGTGCGGTACAGCAGTGGGCGCTGTTGAGGGTGGAACGTGTGGTACAGCGGTGGTCGCTGTTGAGGGTGGAATGTGTGATACAGCGGTGGTCGCTTTTGAGGGTGGAATGTGTGGTAGAGCAATGGTTGTTGAGGGTGGAATGTGTGGTACAGCGGTGGTTATTGTTGAGGGTTGAATGTGCGGTACAGCGGTGGTTACTGTTACGGGTGGAATGTATAGTACAGTGGTGGTTATTGTTACGGGTGGAATGTGTGGTACAGCGGTGGTCAATGCTGAGGGTGGAATGTATGGTACTGAGGTGGTTATTGTTGCGGGCGGAATGTGTGGTACAGCGGTGGTTATTGTTGTGGGTGGAATGTGTGGTACAGCGGTGGTTATTGTTGTGGGTGGAATGTGTGGTACAGCGGTGGTTATTGTTGTGGGTGGAATGTGTGGTACAGCGGTGGTTATTGTTGCGGGTGGAATGTGTGGTACAGCGGTGGTTAGTGTTGAAGGTGGAAT
>JABMCL010003775.1:65000-77500 GCA_018857735.1 Alviniconcha marisindica
CACACAGAGAAAACATACACGTTCTCATGTCTGATATTAAATTATACACATAATTATTAGTATCATGTATTCCAAAATTACTCCCATTTACTCAAAAACATTCTTTTTGAATATACACAAAACAGTACAACTATTCGTATGGAACATTATGCCATTACATTTTTATTTTCCATTGGACATAATATAGGTTCATGCCACCCTTGTACAAATGCAGTTTGCTGTTAAGAGAGATAAAAAAGAAGAAATTAAGACATTACGCATCACATACGTCTCAAAGTGACGTACATGCAAAGTGTCGCGTGTTGAAATTAATGACGTAATCACGGAGATCATTCATTTTAAGACATTTCACGCCGTCAGTACAAAATAGCACCGAAGAACATAAAATATACAGTCAGAGTTTGACTACACAGCCCGTGTAATGAACGTTTTGTGCGGAATAAAATGAGTGCACAAATCTGACATCATGGTGAGTCCATTCCACTTTTGACTCCTTGCTTCAGATCCTTCTGACTTCTGCAGACATTCCGCAGAGGAACAAACAAGCAACAAACAAAGCAAACGAAAGAAAATGATAACTCTCGGCAGAATGTTTGAATATACTACTAACTATGAGTACTGGTATTCCTTGCCACCAGTCACGTCTGTATTCAGTCGTTTTTGTAGTTCAGAGACGTGTACGTTTACACGACAATGCATGCTTCAAAAGAATATTTTGCATTGCCTCATAAAAATGATAAGATGATGAAATGAGGATGATAATCAGACAGAGATAATCATCATCATTGAAATTTCTATGTCAACTACGATGACCTGACGAACGCAAGAAAATGTATATACATAAGGAAAGGTCGTGATTATAGCACTACGAAGAAGGGAAGAAAGACGTGGTACGAAATTAATGCACATTTGGGCCTGTAAAACACACCAGCATAAGATGGGGATTTGTTTAGTTTTTTGTTAATGCCAAGTTGCCTCCGAAAAGGTACTGGCGCGGACTGAACTCCCAGGAAGTTGTGGGGAGCTGCCAATTCGCCTGTCCAACATGCAGCAGACTTCCGACGTACTTTTGATGGAGTTTGTGTGCCGTACTTTGTATTTGCACGCATGCCAGGTGAGAGTTACCGCAAGCAATTCAGTGTTATCGGTTTTTTTTTTTTTTTTATATAGTGTTCATATAACTTCTTCCGATTGCTAATCAACTGATGCTGCTATTCACAACATTGCATTTGTTTGTGTACATTTCGCATAGGAAAAATCATTGACTCCACGTATAACAAAGATCAACACTGTCTCGATGTATGGCAAAAATCGACTCTGTCTAGACGTGTGACAAAGATAACCGAAAGAACAACTCCGTCTCGACATATGATCAAGGTCAATCCTGTCTCGACGTATGGCAAAGATCAACTCTGTCTCGACGTAAAATAAAGATCAATTCTCTCTCGAAGTGTGACAAAGATCAACTCTGTCTCGAGGTATGACAAAGATCAAGTATGTCTCGACGTACGACAAAGATAAACTCTGTCTCGACGTGTGATAAAGATCAACTCTATCTCGACGGCCATCTGTACTTGTTCATGGCAACTATAATCTTAACATGGTTATGACTATGATTTTTTTGTTTTTGTACAGCAATTTTTGCAATGCGTACGCGTTAACATCGATAGGCTTATAAAATAATGCTGCGAACACTGCTAACACCGACATAAATAATGACCTGTTATTATAGAAGTTCCTACACTGTTTTATCTGGGAATATGATGAGGGACCAAAGAGCGGTAATTAAATAGTTAAACTTGCCATTTCGACCTACGTATTAAAAGAGTGTGCAGGGAGAGTCGGTGAGTGAGTCATTTGCAATCAGGAAAATAATCTTATGCCACAACTTTACATAATATGGGGCTCAACCGTATCACAGCCATCTTGAACAAGTCCACCTTTTTCATGGCGAAATCCAGCCAAAATGTACCTCTTTTTGTTTTAAATTGCACCTTTTTTCTTTAAGTTCTATAGGATACCTGTACTTCCTTATTCGATGTTTCTCAAAACTGTACGACTTCTGGTGATTAAACAAAACAAAACTTGAACACGTTTAAAGCAGTATTCAAAAATTAAATGTCTCCGATGTCCTGACATAACGTCCTGGATGATGGGCGTAAAAACACACACCAAAAAACGAGTTACTTACTCGATGTCCTTTTTGAGAACTAAATATCTTTCACGTCCTTTTCAAAACTGGAAACCCTCTACTTTTCAAAACTGGAAGGTCTGCGATGTCCTGATCAAAACTTAAAGATTTCTGAGGTCTCGAAGACTTCGTTGGAGTCGTTGTAACGGCCGTTGTGACGGGCGCTACCACGGCGACTGCCGAAGCGTGGTTCCAGCCTGGGACTGCCCCCCACGTAGCCCGGGAAGTCTGTGAGGGCGATGTCAGGCTCAAGCTGCCCCCCTCCACCCTCCCCCGGAACCTGCTGGCGCCGCCTGCCGTCGCTCCGTTGGCTGGAGGCCGGGGATCGGGGAGGTCGTTCCACTACAACCGGGGTCAGGTAATTCGCGGCGGCAGCGGAGGCGGCAGCTCTCTCGGCCTCGGCGAGCCTCTCCATCTCCTCCTCCTCCTTCTTCTCCGTAGCCTCCTGCACCAGGTTCATCAGCTGGAACTTGCCGCCCCGCAGCTTGGCAAAGCCGCGATGCCACTTCCGCCTGGCCTCCTTGGAGCGCTTGAGGATGTGATCCTTCACCTGGCTGTCCTTGGCCATCTTGACGATGGTGTGCAGGGACTTGCGCTCCAAGTGCCGGAAGTTCTCCTTCATGCCGGCCTCCAGTTGCACGGGGCTGTTCTCAGACGTGCTCTCCGTCCGGATCTGCTTGGCCAGCTTCTCGAAGTTCCTCATGAAGGCTCGGCTCAGCGTCTGCTCTCGCCGCACGCGCTGTCCGCGCGCATTCAGCTTGCTCCACAGCTCCACGCCCGAGCGCCGTCTGGAGGTGGTTCCCGTGGGCGTGTCCAGGTCTTCGTCACCTGGCACAGTCCACTCACACTCACACATTTTCCAAGCATTTCATTCGCAAAACAACCACCCTCAAGCGTCGCATTATGTCAGTGAATTCAAGTATTGGGACTGGCTCAAAATGTAAATTACAAACCAGTTTCTTCATTTCTGAGGATTTCTTTTTTGTGGGTATGGGGGATAATTATGATAATGCGAATTATCCAAATACAGATTTATTTTGATTATCAACAAGCTCGGTGGTAACGGAAAAACTAGTTTCTTTCGTGTGTGTGTGTGTGTGTGTGTGTGTGTGTGTGTGTGTGTGTGTGTGTGTGTGTGTGTGTGTGTGTGTGTGTGTGTGTGTGTGTGTGTTGTGTGGTGTGTGTGTTCGTGTGTGTGTGGTGTGTGTGTGTGTGTGTGTGTGTGTGTGTGTGTGTGTGTGAGTGTGTATGTGTGATGGTGGGGGGGGGGGGTCTGTGTCTATCTTTGTCTTTATGTGCCTGTTGCTAGTATTATTTGTTGCTAGCATTATTCTACAGCCTTCCCACTTGATCCACTTGATGTGAAAGCTGGGGCACTGACCAAAAAACTCCATGATGACCCTGTCTGTACTGACCAAACCTTTCCATGATGTCCCTGTCTGTATTGACCAAACCTCTACATGATGACCCTGTCTGTACTGACCAAACCTCTCTATGATAACCCTGTCTGTACTGACCAAACTCCCGCCATGATGACCCAATCTGTACTGACCAAACCTTTCCATGATGACCCTGTCTGTATTGACCAAACCTCTACATGATGACCCTGTCTGTACTGACCAAACCTCTCTATGATAACCCTGTCTGTACTGACCAAACTCCCGCCATGATGACCCAATCTGTACTGACCAAACCTTTCCATGATGACCCTGTCTGTATTGACCAAACCTCTACATGATGACCCTGTCTGTACTGACCAAACCTCTCTATGATAACCCTGTCTGTACTGACCAAACTCCCGCCATGATGACCCAATCTGTACTGACCAAACCTTTCCATGATGACCCTGTCTGTATTGACCAAACCTCTACATGATGACCCTGTCTGTACTGATCAAACCTCTCTATGATAACCCTGTCTGTACTGACCAAACTCCCGCCATGATGACCCAATCTGTACTGACCAAACCTTTCCATGATGACCCTGTCTGTATTGACCAAACCTCTACATGATGACCCTGTCTGTACTGACCAAACCTCTCTATGATAACCCTGTCTGCACTGACCAAACTCCCACCATGATGACCCAATCTGTACTGACCAAACCTCTCCATGATGACCCTGTCTGTACTGACTAAACTCCCACCATGATGACCCTGTCTGTACTGACCAAACCCCCACCATGATGACCCTGTCTGTACTGACCAAAACCCTCCATGATGACCCTGTCTGTACTGACCAAACCCCCACCATGATGAACACGCCAGTTCTGACCAAACCTCTCCATGATGACCCTGTCTGTACTGACCAAACCTCTCCATGATGACCCTGTCTGTACTGACCAAACCTCTCCATGATGACCCTGTCTATACTGACCAAACCTCTCCATGATGACCATGTCTGTACTGACCAAACCCCCACCATGATGACCCTGTCTGTAATGACAAAACCTCTCCATGATGACCCTGTCTGTACTGACCAAACCTCTCCATGATGACCCTGTCTATACTGACCAAACCCCCACCATGATGACCCTGTCTGTACTGACCAAACCACCACCATGATGACCCTGTCTGTACTGACCAAACCTCTCCATGATGACCCTGACTATCTGTACTGACAGAAACTCCTCCATGATGACCCTGTCTGTACTGACCATAACCCTGTCTGTACTGACCACAACCCTGACCATCTGTACTGACCAAACCCCCGGCACGATGACCCTGACTGCACTGACCATAATCTGCCTCAGGCTCGGCGGGCGGAGTCTGGGGCCGGATGGCCTGCATCTCGCGCACGAGGTCGATCGTCTCCTCCACCGTCGGCTGCTCCTCCTGCGTCGTCTGCATGCCCAACACCTGCCGCGTCAAGCGCCTGAACTTGATCTCCGTGATGGAGATGATGTGCAGCATGGTGGAGTACCTGCAGGTGGCAAGGCCCCACACTTACTGCAGTCGTCAGTAAATGTTGAATGTGAAGACAAAGCATAACGTAGAAAGCCACAATCCGCGGCAGCAGGCAAGGCATTCAAAGCTACATTCTGACCTTGCTACTAACGGTTTAAAAGACAGAAGCTTTCATAGCTGTGGATTAAGAAGAAGAGAAAGAAGAAGAACTACAAGAAGAACAAGAAGAAAGAAAGAAAGAAAGAAAGAAAGGGGGGAAAAAGGAAGAAGAAGAATCATAACAGATTTTCAGCAGACAAGGCCTGGATTTTTGTCTTTGGTTGGTGGTTTTTGTTGCTGTTGTTGTTGTTGTTGTTGTTTGGGGGGGGATCACCTTGAGTACCCTACCTCGGAGGTGGAGGAGAGAATTTGTTCCCGCCAGCACTCCTTAAAAGATAACTTGTGGCTACAAACTCTAACCGCACAAGGGCTCTTCTCCAGCAGACCGTGTCCCCTCACCTGTGGAAGAGCATGGCGAGGAACTGCATGGTCAGCATGATGCCGAAGACCAAGGTGAAGGTGACGGAGATGGGCTCGATCTTCTCGCCCGTGAAGGTGGTGTTCCGCTCGCACGGGATCTCCACGGACAGGTTGGTGGTGCTCTCCGAGATGATCTGCAGGCTGCTGATGAGCACGACGAACAGCGTGTTGATGAGCAGGAAGGCCATGCTGACCTTGTTGCGCAGCTCCAGGAGCTCCTCCTTCACCGCCTTCTCGTGCTTCTCGTCCTTGTCCAGCGGGTACAGGTACTGGCCGATGAACTTCGTCCAGAAGTCCCTCTGCGGTCAAACGGTCACTTACTGGATACTGTCAACGCCTTGTCTACTTCATCCTAAGGACGTGTTTGATGGGTACAAGCATCTGGCCAGTGAACTTTGTACAGAAATCCTTTCCGTGTTATACAACTTGCATATAATTGTAGGATCGGTTTGGTTGGTTAAACCTGTTTAATGCCGAGTTGTTTCCGAAAAGGTCCAGTCGAAGACCAAAATACCAGGAGGTGGGGGAAGAGGGAGACTACCTAACGCTACATTGTCACAACCAGAATGGTTTCTGCATTACGATAGGCAGCGATGAGAGCCGTTTTAATATTTCATTAATTGTAAGGGACAAAGTCACCTGACTGTGTCCACAGACCACAACTCTTGAAGAGAGAGAAGAGCCTAGGCGGAATCAAACCGAGATCCCTCTGCTTACCAGCCTAAGGTCTTACCGCTAGGCCAAACGGGCTTAGGTAATTACTAGAACACTGGCGCCTACTTTATGTATAACTGGCTCTATTCGCCATTCCGCTATTGTGAACTCACCTCGTCTTCATCGATGAACTCTTTGGGGCCTTGCCCCAGGTCGCCATCTTCTGACCACATGGGGTTCTTCAGTTCGTCCCGCGTCCTCTTCTCGTACAGCGGGTTCGCTGCAACCGCACACATGACCAAAGGACAATGAGGGACACAGGACCAAAGGTCAATGAGGGACACAGGACCAAAGGACAATGGTGGCGGACACAGGACCAAAGGTCAATGAGGGACAAAGGACAATGAGGGACACAGGACCAAAAGGACAATGAGGGACACAGGACCAAAGGACAATGGGGACTCAGGACCAAAGGACAATGAGGGACACAGGACCAAAGGACAATGAGGGACACAGGACCAAAGGACAATGAGGGACTCAGGACCAAAGAACAATGAGGGACACAGGACCAAAGGACAATGAGGGACACAGGACCAAAAGGACAACGAGGGACACAGGACCAAAAGGACAATGGAAAAGGGACAATCCCGGACCAAAAGGACAATGAGGGGCACAGGACCAAAAGGACAATTAGGGGCACAGGACCAAAAGGACAATGAGGGGCACGGGACCAAAAAGACAATGAGGGGCACAGGACCAAAAGGACAATGAGGGGCACAGGACCAAAAGGACAATGAGGAACGAAAAGAACCGTCAATAGTCGGAGTTTCTGGGCAGTTCGTCACCTTTCCTACGTCTGTCCCAGGACATTATCTTCTGTTTTTCCTTTTTAATTGTTGGTGATGGTGATGCCTTTTCTTCTCCTTGCCTTATGTCTGGCCGTTGTTGGTCATAATGAAGTCTTTTCCTCTCCTTGCCTTATGTCTGACCGTTGTTGTCATAACGCAGTCTTTTCCTCTCCTTGCCTTATGTCTGTCCGTTGTTGGTCATAATGAAGTCTTTTCCTCTCCTTGCCTTATGTCTGTCCGTTGTTGGTCATAATGAAGTCTTTTCCTCACCTTGCCTTATGTCTGTCCGTTGTTGGCATAATGAAGTCTTTTTTCACCTTGCCTTATGTCTGTCCGTTGTTGGTCATAATGAAGTCTTTTCCTCTCCTTGCCTTATGTCTGACCGTTGTTGGTCACAATGAAGTCTTTTCTTCTCCTTGCCTTAAGTCTGTCCGTTGTTGGTCATAATGCAGTCTTTTCTTCTCCTTGCCTTAAGTCTGGCCGTTGTTGGTCATAATGAAGTCTTTTCCTCTCCTTGCCTTATGTGTGTCCGTTTTTGGTCATAATGAAGTCTTTTCCTCACCTTGCCCTATGTCTGGCCGTTGTTGGTCACAATGAAGTCTTTTCCTCTCCTTGCCTTATGTCTGACCGTTGTTGGTCACAATGAAGTCTTTTCCTCTCCTTGCCTTATGTCTGTCCGTTGTTGTCATAACGCAGTCTTTTCCTCTCCTTGCCTTATGTCTGTCCGTTTTTGGTCATAATGCAGTCTTTTTTCTCCTTGCCTTATGTCTGACCGTTGCTGGTCATAATGAAGTCTTTTCCTCTCCTTGCTGCCTTATGTCTGTCCGTTGTTGGTCATAATGAAGTCTTTTCCTCTCCTTGCCTTATGTCTGTCCGTTGTAGCAATAAGAGGAGGAGAAGTATTAGCAGTAAGAGGAGGAGGAGGAGGAGTATTTGCAGTAAGAGTAACAGGAGGTGGAGGAGTATTAGTAGTAAAAGTAGGATGAGTATTAGTAGTAAAAGTAGGAGGAGTATTAGTAGTAAAAGTAAGAGGAGGAGTATTAGTAGTAAAAATAGGAGGAGTATTAGTAGTAAAAGCTTAGGAGGAGTATTAGCTATAAGAGGAGGAGGAGGAGATAGTAAAGGGGGAGGAGTATTAGTAGAAAGAGGATGAGTAAGAGTAAAGTAGAGAGGAGAAGTATAATAGTAAGAGAAGTAGAGAAAATGGTATTAATAGTAAGAAGAGGAGGAGTAATTAGCAAGGGGAGGAGGAGGATAGAAAGGAGTATTGAGAAGGGGTAGCAGATGGATAGGGGCACAGAGGAGGAGGAAAGTATTAAGCAGGAAGAAAAATTGTGTGGTATAAAGAGGACGCCACCACTGAGGCAGCAGCAGCAGCAGCAGAAGAAGCAGCAGCAGAGAATTCCGAATGTTTGCCCAGGAAGAACTAGAGCTTGGTTCCAACTGACACGCCCACCTCTCTCCACCGCCCCTTCAAACAGGTCCGGAGCGTCAGAGAATTTCTGTGGCGACTCCACAGCCGGGGTGGCCGGAGGGGTGTCCTCGGGTAGCTCGCTGACCCCCTGCAGACTGTCTCCTACCCCTGACGTGGTGGTCAGCTCCGTCACCTTGCTGTCCAGTACCTGAAGCAAAGAACAGCGGTGACCCATGTCACGTCACAGTAAGGTAGGAGGGGGGGTTCTGTCAGTGCAAACACAGAGAGAGACGGACAGAGACACAGAGAGAGAGAGAGAGAAGAGAGAGAGAGAGAGAGAGAGAGAGAGAGAGAGAGAGACACGAGAGAGAGAGAGAGAAGAGAGAGCAGAGAAGAGACGAGGAGGAGAGAGAGAGAAAAGAGAGAGAGAGAGAGAGAGAGAGAGAGAGTCACAGAGAGAGACGGACAGAGAGAGATAGAGAGAGAGAGAGAAAGTCAGAGAGAGACAGAGAGACGGAGAGAGAGACAGAGAGAGAGACAGAGCGAAAGAGAGCCAGAGACAGAGTCGCAACAGTGCCTGCATGTGTTGAATGACAACATAACCCAGTTTTTATTACCCCCCCCCCCCTCCCCACTCCCCTTAGCCCCCCCCCCCCCCTCCCCCATCTGATTTTTGATCAATGTCATTTCTCGCACGTGCATAACAAAGTTCACAACTTCAAAGTTCAATCAACTGCAGCTAAAACGCAGTGAACAACGACGTAGGCCTACACACTCACACAGACAAATATCACTGCCAGCAAAATCCACATGCTAATCAGCCACACCCAGTGATCCGGTTTCTGCCACACGATGGCATGCAACTTCTGCCACAAGCCTCTGTATCACACAATTGATCGGCTTCCCTGGGACGCCAGGTTTTCCGCCCGAGAACAAAGGATTCTGCCAATCGATAGTCCACCAATCGAGAGTCTACCGATCGTGAGCTGTTCTGTTCCAACATTCACGTTGGAGGGGAAGTGGGCGGGGAAGGAGAGACGCAGGGAGTTGTGGGGTAACTATCCACCCCTACCCCTCAACCTCCGAGATCAGGAGCTGTGTGAAAGTCGAGGTGGCCGTCCTGGACTCCCGTCCCTAATAGTCCTTAATACGCTCTCTGTGGACGCAGAGCAACATGTGAAGAAGAAGACCCCCCCCCCCCCCCCACCACCCCCCCCCCCCACCCACCCACCCACCCCCACCCCCCATCCGACAGCCCTCCAGTGCCAGGTGGCGCTCACCTCGATGCTCTTCATGATGGTGTTGAAGCGGACGTCGTTGGGACTGGCGCCCTCCCGGGGGCAGCACAAGCAGCGGAAGAGGTTGCCGAAGGAGAAGCTGTAGTCGGAGTCGGCGTTGTGGGTGTCGGCCAGTCTGCTGAGGGCCTCCTTGATGAAGTTGGAGCCCGACGACTTCTTCTCTGCCACCGGCGGCCCCTGCTGTGTGGGCGGCGGGGGGGCAGCCGACTTCACCTGGTGTAACCAAACATTGTCATGGTTAGCCGACTTCACCTGGTGTAACCAAACACTGCCATGGTTAGCCGACTTCACCTGGCGTAACCAAACACTGCCGTGGTTAGCTGACTTCACCTGATGTAACCAAACACCGCCATGGTTAGCCGACTTCACCTGGTATAACCAAACACTGTCATGGTTAGCTGACTTCACCTGGTGTAACCAAACACTCCATGGTTAGCTTTTACCTAGTGTAACTAAACATTGCCATAGTTAGTTGACATCACCTGGTGTAACCAAACACTGCCCTGGTTAGCTGACTTGACTTGGTGTAACCAGACTTTTTGTCTAGAGCACTGACCTCCCTGGTTGTCTACAGCACTGACCTCCCTGGTTGTCTACAGCACTGACCCCCTGGTTGTCTACAGCACTGACCTCCCTGGTTGTCTACAGCACTGACCTCCCTGGTTGTCTACAGCACTGACCCCCTGGTTGTCTACAGCACTGACCTCCCTGGTTGTCTACAGCACTGACCTCCCTGGTTGTCTACAGCACTGACCCCCTGGTTGTCTACAGCACTGACCTCCCTGGTTGTCTACAGCACTGACCTCCCTGGTTGTCTACAGCACTGACCCCCTGGTTGTCTACAGCACTGACCTCCCTGGTTGTCTACAGCACTGACCCCCTGGTTGTCTACAGCACTGACCTCCCTGGTTGTCTACAGCACTGACCTTTCCCTGGGTGTCTACAGCACTGACCTCCCTGGTTGTCTACAGCACTGACCTCCTGGGTGTCTACAGCACTGACCTCCTGGTTGTCTACAGCACTGACCTCCCTGGTTGTCTACAGTACTGACCTCCCTGGTGTCTACAGCACTGACCCCCTGGTGTCTACAGCACTGACCCCCTGGTGTCTACAGCACTGACCTCCCTGGTTCCCCAGGAGACGTTGTGCAGGTTGGCGAGGGAGTAGAGCAGCAGCAGCATGGACATGGACGGGATGGAGAGGAAGTAGAGGAAGCCGTGCAGGATGGCCGTGCTCTCCATGGGGTGCAGCAGCGCCGTCACCACGAAGACCCCCACCACGCCCAGCAGGAAGGTCGTGGACACGGAGCAGAACCCGTTCTCCGCCGCCCCCCGTATAATGCCCACCAGCACCAGCATCATCACTATCGTGTAGAAGATGGACAGGATCCCCGCGTACGCCAGCTGCAACAGGACCAGCATCATCACTATCGTGTAGAAGATGGACAGGATCCCCGCGTACGCCAGCTGCAACAGGACCAGCATCATCACTATCGTGTAGAAGATGGACAGGATCCCCGCGTACGCCAGCTGCAACAGGACCAGCATCATCACTATCGTGTAGAAGATGGACAGGATCCCCGCGTACGCCAGCTGCAACAGGACCAGCATCATCACTATCGTGTAGAAGATGGACAGTATCCCTGTTAGTATCGTCACTATTGTGTAAAAGAAAGGACAGTATCCCTGTTAGTATCGTCACTATTGTGTGGAAGATGGACAGTATCCTTGTTAGTATAATCAATATCGTGTAGAAGATGGACAGATAGTATCATCACTATCGTGCAGAAGATGGCAGGATCCCTGTTAGTATAATCAATATCGTGCAGAAGATGGACAGGATCCCTGTTAGTATAATCAATATCGTGCAGAAGATGGACAGGATCCCTGTTAGTATAATCAATATCGTGTAGAAGATGGACAGGATCCACCACTATTGTGTAGAAGATGGACAGGATCCATCACTATTGTGTAGAAGATGGACAGGATCCATCACTATTGTGTAGAAGATGGACAGGATCCATCACTATTGTGTAGAAGATGGACAGGATCCATCACTATTGTGTAGAAAAAGGACAGATGGTGTATGCCCCGTGAAATGCGGCTCAGGCCGAGAACTAGAATAATCCAAAATCCACTTTTAAAATTGGCGCTGTACTTAGTTTTGTTCCCCCTGACGTACCTAACTGCCCAGTATGTGGGACAGTGGGACAGACCTCTAGCACTGAGTCAGTTAAGTCGCTATATATAGAGAGCGAAAAGGGGGGATGGAGAAGGGGGTGGGGGGCAGGGAAACAGAGAGACAAAGAAAGGCAGAGAGAAGAGAAATAAAGACACACACACACACACACACACACACACACACACACACACACACACACACAACCCACACACACACACACACAAACACCCACACACACACACACACACACACACACACACACACACACACACACACCACACACACACACAACACACACACACACACACACACACACACACACACACACACACACACACACACAACACACACCACACACACACACACACACACACACACACACACACACACACACACACACACACACACACACACACACAGGGAGAGAGGGAGAGAAAGACAGAGAGACAGATAAAAGATACAGACAGACAGAGAGACAAAGAGACAGAGG
>JABMCL010003775.1:82500-100000 GCA_018857735.1 Alviniconcha marisindica
CTCACCAGAGCCTATGGGGTGGATCCTGCCGCAGGCGGCTCCGAGTTCCGGGGTCTGCTTCATCCTGTCCACGAGGATCTGGATGGCCTCGGGCTGGAAGTCTACGTCGCCGTCCAGGGCCAGCAGGAAGGTGTTGTCCGCCCGGATCTTCTTCCTCACCAACGAGATCCGCTCGGAGCTGATGAGCTTGTAGCCCAGGAAGTAGTACATGTACATCACCTGCACCAGAGAGGACGGGATCGGCTGGCGAACTGTATCTTGGTTGTGGCTGGTATCCATGGACAGATTCAGCAGTATCGTACAAGAGCATCAGGGTCCCTTTCTAAAGCAAACTATGTGCAGTGTAATATGTGTGTAATTATTGTCTTCTTTTTTCTCCTGGATTTTTCATGTGTTATTATTACTGTAAGTCTAGTAGACTGATAATTGCTGTTGTTAATAATCATCATCCTACCTGACTCCACCGCTTTCTGTGCCGTATCTTGGCCTTGTCCTTGAGGTGGGCGGTAAGCGTGTTTCCGCCGGGCAGCCTCCAGACCAGGCGGCCCCCGTAGGGTGTGGGGATCTTGCAGGGCTTGGGGATGTGCAGCTCCGTGTTGTGAACAGCGCTTAACACGGGACCAGAGACAGGGGTTAACATCGCATGGCACGAGAACAAAGGGGTTAATATCGCATAGCACAGGAACAAAGGGTTAACATCGCATGGCACGAGAACAAAGGGGTTAACATCGCATCGCGCAAGAACAAAGGGGCTAACCTCAAAGACAGGGGTTAACATGGCGTGACACAAGAACAAAGACAGGGGTTAATATCGCATGCCACGAAAACAAGACAGGGGTTAACATGGCGTGACACAAGAACAAAGACAGGGGTTAATATTGCATGGCACGAGAATAAAGGGATTAACAGAGCTAGACACAGGAACAAAGACAGGGGTTAACAGCACTCGACAGACGTCACACGCAAAACTAGGGACTCGGAGACAGAGCTCTCATTATTGAATCGTACAGTGTGAATTTCTGAATGAATATCGATGTTCTTTATATAAACTGAATCTTCTTTTTAATTAAAACAACTGAATCTTCTTTTTATTTTATTTTATATATATATATATATATAAACTGAATCTTCTTTCTTTAAGTAACACAAAATTATTGGTGGGAAGATTTACAAGCTGTCCTATCTTCCTATTTCCGTTGCTACAGCGGTGTGGTAAGGCCACAGCCCTGCTGTGTTAGGAGCCGGACAGGAGGGGAACACACCTGGCAGCTTCGTCGACCACCCTGACCAGCTGCTTGACGAAGTTGTTGATGGTGTACTCGAACTCCTCGTCACTGTGTGCTTGGAAGGCGTCGTCAAAGAAGATGTGAGCTGAAAGCACAGGTGACGTATCGCTCTGTCAGTGACGCAGCGTCTATGCAAATCTGCGCCGCGAGCTGTAGATAACTGAGATAAACACGGATTCTGTTGCTTTCCGGGCACAGGCTATCGACAAGAAAGCACCTGGAGTGACGTGCGTGTTCTTCAAGTGACACTTTGGGAAGGATTTTTCTCCACTGTTGCTGGCGTGTATGACGTAGTGTATGCGCGACCTAGTTTTGGGAAAGGGCTCCCAGGCTCTTTGCTGTTAGGTTTGACAAATAATTAAATGATACCAGTAATTCATTTATATGTGCGCGCTAGGAAAACCTGAATCGTACTATCTTCGTTCCGTCGTTATTGCCGCCTACCGCCACAGAATCCAGACCCAGATGCCAGCTCTCCGGTCCATTCCTAATCGTGTTCTGTAAAAGACGCTGTCGCTTTGTCTGCAACTGGTTTCTTGGGTGACCCCATGAATTTGTCATTTCTCAATATTGACCAGAACTCTCAAGTCGAGACAGACTTCATGTTGTTACCTTCAAACTCGTAGTAGTCTGGATCGGTGATGTTGAAGTACAGCTGTGCGTTTTTCCTGGCACTCTGGTCTGCGTCCAGTCTGAATCAAACCATCACGACGGTCACCGCATTCCGTTATTACTACCATATAGCGCTATTCCCTGCTGCCGAGCAGATTCCCTACGCCCAGTTCACACACACACACACACACACACACACACACACACACACACACACACACACACACACACACACACACACACACACACACACACACACACACACACACACACACACACACATACACACGCGCGTGCGCACGCAAATGCACACATGCAATCTCTCTCTCTCTCTCTCTCTCTCTCTCTCTCTCTCTCTCTCTCTCTCTCTCTCTCTCTCTCTCTCTCTCTCTCTCTCTCTCTCTCTCTCTCTCTCTCTCCACAACACACACACACATACACACACTCCACACACACACACACACACACACACACACACACACACACACACCCCACACACCACACACACACACACACACACACACACACACACACACCACACACACACACACACACACACACACACACACACACACACACACACACACACAACACACACACACACCCCACACACACACACACACACACACACCACACACACACACACACACACACACACACACACACACACACACACACACACACACACACACACACACACACACACACACACACACACACACACACACACACACACACACACATAGATGGGGGGAGGGGGTCAGTGCCCCACCTGAAGATGGACTTGAGCATCATGACCATCTCTGTCTCCGACTCGTGCCACATGGTGGCGCAGATGTAGATGTGGGGCGTGGTGTCCTTGCGGAGCGCCGAGCGAGCGTCCTCCAGTGCCAGCCCCCCCACGTCCTGCACCTGCTCCATCCACTGACCCGCCAGCTGCCGGCGTCACAGGACAGTCGTCATCATCGTCACTATCGTCACCATCGTCACACCTCACTCAGTCGTCATCAGCGTTACACGTCACAGTCATCACCATAGGTACACGTCACACAGTCATCGCCATAGTTACACGTCACACAGTCATCGCCATAGTTACACGTCACAGTCATCATCAACGTTACACGTCACAGTCATCATCGTAGTTACACGTCATAGTCATCATCGTCGTTACACTTCACACAGTCATCACCACAGGTGCACGTCACACAGTCATCACCATAGGTACACGTCATATTACCATGGTTACCTTATCCAGCCACACGTCACAACAGGACGGTCATCATTGTCGTCGTCATTTTCATCATCCATCAAAATCATCATTAACACCACCTTAGACCACCTTATCCCGGTCACCACAGAACAATCATCAGAGTCGTCACATCATCAGCATAGTTACACGTGACCACAGGACAATCGTCATCGTCGTCACATCAACAGCATAGTTACACGTGACCACAGGACAATCGTCATCGTCGTCACATCAACAGCATAGTTACACGTGACCACAGTACAATCACCATCGTCGTCACATCAACAGCATAGTTACACGTGACCACAGGACAATCACCATCGTCGTCACATCAACAGCATAGTTACACGTGACCACAGGACAATCGTCATCGTCGTCACATCAACAGCATAGTTACACGTGACCACAGGACAATCGTCATCGTCGTCACATCAACAGCATAGTTACACGTGACCACAGGATAATCACCATCGTCGTCACATCAACAGCATAGTTACACATGACCACAGGACAATCACCATCGTCGTCACATCAACAGCATAGTTACCCGTGACCACATGACAATCGTCATCGTCGTCACATCAACAGCATAGTTACACGTGACCACAGGACAATCGTCATCACATCAACAGCATAGTTACACGTGACCACAGGACAATCGTCATCGTCGTCGCCGTAGTAATTTTCGTCATACCTGATCCATCCACTGCTAATGGCTGTCCAGCAAGCTACACATGACTACAGGACAATCATAATCATCGTCGTTATCATCATTTTCATCATCATCATCATCATCACCATGCCCTAGTTCATACCCTGTGCGGCCCGCTGAACATGACGAAGGAAAACTCACTAACAGCAGCATCAGCAGCATCCACAGGCCAGGCAGTTGAACATCATCACAGCAACCTTCGTCTTCGCCTTAACCACGTTAGTAAAATAAAAGCGAAGGTATCAAATAATTACGTTATTCTTTCTCACTATTTAGTAATTGTACCTTATTAATTGCCGTTAAATCCCAGACACAAGACCGTTTCATCTTTAAGTGACAGGAAAATGTTGGTGCCCTGGGCATAGGAAGCAAAGACAGAAATGGCAAAGACGCTTACTCTGTGTTCAGCGGGATCATCTTCGTCTCGTCGTCTGTTCAGCATCATGGACTGGTCCAGCAGCACGCCACAGTACAGAGGTTTGGAGAACAGCCTGTAACCAACAGCACGCCACAGTACAGAGGTTTGGAGAACAGCCTGTAACCAACAGCACGCCACAGTACAGAGGTTTGGAGAACAGCCTGCAACCGACAGCATGCCACAGTAGACAGGTTTGGAGAACAGCCTGTAACCAACAGCACGCCACAGTACAGAGGTTTGGAGAACAGCCTGCAACCGACAGCATGCCTCAGTACAGAGGTTTGGAGAACAACCTGCAACCGACAGCACGCCACAGTACAGAGGTTTGGAGAACAGCCTGCAACCAACAGCATGCCACGGTACAGAGGTTTGGAGAACAGCCTGCAACCAACAGCACGCCACAGTAGAGAGGTTTGGAGATCAACCTGCAACCAACAGCACGCCCCAGTAGAGAGGTTTGGAGATCAACCTGCAACCAACAGCACGCCACAGTACAGAGGTTTGGAGAACAGCCTGCAACCGACAGCAAGCCCCAGTACAGAGGTTTGGAGAACAGCCTGCAACCAACAGCACGCCACAGTAGAGAGGTTTGGAGATCAACCTGCAACCAACAGCACGCCCCAGTAGAGAGGTTTGGAGATCAACCTGCAACCAACAGCACGCCACAGTACAGAGGTTTGGAGAACAGCCTGCAACCGACAGCAAGCCCCAGTACAGAGGTTTGGAGAACAGCCTGTAACCAACAGCACGCCACAGTAGAGAGGTTTGGAGAACAGCCCGTAACCAGCAGCGGTCTGGCTCAACCCATGGACAAGGCAGATAACGATCTGCACTACGTCTTCTTTTTCGTGTCACTTCGCTTTCGGTGACAGGGTCCAGGAGAGAGCCACAGTACAGGCTTTTAGAACAACCTGCAACCAACATAGAACTCTGCCGGTGAACAAGACAAGCAATGGCTTAGAATGCTTTTCTGTTGTTATTTAGTCTGGTCACTGTCTTTGACCTGTCGTTAGAACGCCGCGGTGATGACTTAAAGAGCAACCTGCAAGCAACACAGAGCTAAACCGCCGGACAAGGCAGAAACGATGACGATTCAGAAACACAACAAAGCCAGAGCAAACGTTATTAATTGCGAGATTTTGGTTAAATCCGGAAACAATTTCAAACACACGAGACGAGCATAATTCTCAAACCAGCACCAAGCTGATAATGACCGACACGCGTGGCGATGACCGTGACAGCTCTGGACACGGACCGCACTCACTTGTCCGTCCTGGACATCCTCTCCGCTCTGGGGTTCCACACGTGACCGCAGATGTAGAGCAGGCTGGCGTAGGCCGCGAAGCCCACAGGCAGCCAGTAGACGGTGATGAAGTCCACGAGGAAGTCCCAGATCTGCACGCCCTGCCCCAGGCGGACCCAGGGCAACTGGCAGCCCAGCACCACGTGGAAGTCGTCGGGGTCGACGTAGGAGGCGACGAGGAGGACGACGGTGACCGGGGTGACCAGCACCAGGGGGATCACGAAGCACGGGATCTGCAGCAGCACTTTGCAGGCCGACTTGGCGATCTGAAATTAGCAACAAGAAGGGAGGACGATCTGAAATTAGCAACAAGCAAGGGAGGGCGATCTGAAATTAGCAACAAGCAAGGGAGGGCGATCTGAAATTAGCAACAAGCAAGGGAGGGCGATCTGAAATTAGCAACAAGTACGGGAGGGCGATCTGGAATTAGCAACAAGCAAGGGAGGGCGATCTGGAATTAGCAACAAAGAAGGGAGGACGATCTGAAATTAGCAACAAGCAAGGGAGGGCGATCTGAAATTAGCAACAAAGAAGGGAGGACGATCTGAAATTAGCAACAAGCAAGGGAGGGCGATCTGAAATTAGCAACAAGTACGGGAGGGCGATCTGGAATTAGCAACAAAGAAGGGAGGGCGATCTGAAATTAGCAACAAGCAAGGGAGGGCGATCTGAAATTAGCAACAAAGAAGGGAGGACGATCTGAAATTAGCAACAAGCAAGGGAGGGCGATCTGAAATTAGCAACAAGTACGGGAGGGCGATCTGGAATTAGCAACAAAGAAGGGAGGGCGATCTGAAATTAGCAACAAGCAAGGGAGGGCGATCTGAAATTAGCAACAAGCAAGGGAGGGCGATCTGAAATTAGCAACAAGCAAGGGAGGGCGATCTGAAATTAGCAACAAGCAAGGGAGGGCGATCTGGAATTAGCAACAAAGAAGGGAGGGCGATCTGGAATTAGCAACAAGTACGGGAGGGCGATCTGAAATTAGCAACAAGTACGGGAGGGCGATCTGAAATTAGCAACAAGAAGGGAGGGCGATCTGAAATTAGCAACAAGTACGGGAGGGCGATCTGAAATTAGCAACAAAGAAGGGAGGACGATCTGAAATTAGCAACAAGCAAGGGAGGGCGATCTGAAATTAGCAACAAAGAAGGGAGGACGATCTGAAATTAGCAACAAGCAAGGGAGGGCGATCTGAAATTAGCAACAAACGTGGGAGTTTATCAGCGCTCGAAAGACGTCACACAAGCAAACAAAGACCTGAGTCGCCTACGGTAACTATCACCTGGCATGCGAGTAAATACCAGCAGCACTTTGCAGGCCGACTTGGCGGGCTGAAATGATCAAAAAGGGAGTTACTCAGCGCTGGAAAGACGTCACACGTGCACAGCAACAAAGACCCGAGTCGTCTACGGTAACTCTCACCTGCCATGCCAGTAAATACCACATATATAAATTCTATCAGAGGTATATCCTCTTAACTTAAGCAAGCAGAACAGGTTCGTTTGGGTCAAACAAGATTAAAACACACAAACTGTTAAAATGAACGCTTATGCTAATTCGACAATGCGAAACATGCGCAAAATTTTCAGTGGAAACACGTCTTTCAAGCAGTGAACTGACCGATAATGCAAACGATGATTTTGCTTCTCCCCAAAAACGTCTCCAACAAAAAGCCAACCAGATAACGTTTCATTTCTATCATCGAAGTAGTGTACTTATAGCGCTTTCTTCTTCTTTCTTTCTTTGTTTTTGTTGTTGTTGTTGTTTTCTTTCTTTCTTTCTTTCTTTCTTTCTTTCTTTCTTTCTTTCTTTCTTTCTTTCTTTCTTTCTTTCTTTCTATTACCCAGGTGTTGAAGTGTTGTACTCGCACCACTAAGATGCCGACACTCACCTTGTAGCACAGGATGCTGCAGCCCACGTTGACTGCGGCCATCAGCAGCGGGTAATAGTCGTGACACGTCATCTCGTCCACGAAGTCCAGCGACTTGAACAGCGAGCAGTTCTCCGCCAAAGGAGGCGCAACGACCACGCCAGCGGAAGCGTTGCTGACTCTGGGGACGTCGTGGAAGTAGAAGAAGGCGCGGACGCAGCTCTCGCCGCCATAGCCGAAGGCCAGAGCCGGGTAGGCGACGGTGAGCGCGATCTTCCACAGCGAGGTCAGCATCGTGATCTTCGTCCGCCGTTTTTTGATGGCCCGCTTCAGCGCTGTCAGGAAGTTCGGCTTTCTGGCCGTCTTCTTGTCGCCGCCGCCGTCGTCGTTGTTGTTGTCTTTGGGCGGGAGGAGGTCCCCGTTGGCTTGGGCGGGTTCAGAAGTATCCTCCTCGATGGCCTCCTTGTTAGAATCCGTGCTTTCTGTGCGTGTTCTGCCAGATTCCCGCTCCTGCTTTAGTAAGTAAACATGATGCTTAACGTCCACACAAACCACGTCCTGCATTAGTAAGTAAACATGATGCTTAACGTCCACACAAACCACGTCCTGCATTAGTAAGTAAACATGATGCTTAACGTCCACACAAACCACGTCCTGCATTAGTAAGTAAACATGATGCTTAACGTCCACACAAACCACGTCCTGCATTAGTAAGTAAACATGATGCTTAACGTCCACACAAACCACGTCCTGCATTAGTAAGTAAACATGATGCTTAACGTCCACACAAACCACGTCCTGCATTAGTAAGTAAATATGATGCTTAACGTCCACACAAACCACGTCCTGCATTAGTAAGTAAACATGATGCTTAACGTCCACACAAACCACGTCCTGCATTAGTAAGTAAACATGATGCTTAACGTCCACATAAACCACGTCCTGCATTAGTAAGTAAACATGATGCTTAACGTCCACACAAACCACGTCCTACATTAGTAAGTAAACATGATGCTTAACGTCTACACAAACCACGTCCTGCATTAGTAAGTAAACATGATGCCTAACGTCTACACAAGCCACGTCCTGCATTAAAGTAGGGAACACGTGTTGTATTGTGTGACGGCCGACAGTGCTGAGGGAATTGACTGTGATATACTGTCTTCCTTGCCGCTAAGTCAAAGAAAGGAAAAGATAATAATAATAATAATAATAATGTACATTTATCATGCGCTCATCAACGTCCTGAGCGCTCACATGATACTTATTAACCTAAATATGATATTCTATACACATGTAGAGCATAGTCCTAGCAAAACAATTTACATAAAGTATTATTTTAAAAAATAAAAAATAAAAATAAGCACTACAAACACACACACACACACACACACACACACACACACACACACACACACACTGACTGTAGCAGAAACTGGGTACTGATATTAGTTAGGACGGAAATACTAAAACAAGAATGACTGCTAGCTTTCTAAAACAAGATCCAGGTATATAAAAGGTTAAAAAAAGAACGCTATTTATTATGACAAAACACGACGCTAAGTCAAAGGTAAAACAGTCAACGGGTTCGTATCCAAACTACGTACAGCCAGCCCCTCTGCAGCATTATCTCAACAAAGCAGTCAGTCAAGAGGGCCGGAGGCGAGGGGGCCGACAACGACGCTTAACGGCCACACAAACCATTTACGGTTTATTAGGGAACGGGGAAGATGGGGGAGGGGGCCTATGTCTAACGCCCTCCCTTCGAACCACTCGGAATCTACCACCAGAGCGATAAGCAGTAAGGTTGGTAGGTGTGCATCAGCGGTTCTAGCTCCAACAGTCCTAACGAACATCACAAAGACAGTGTGCTGGGTGGGGGGGGGGGGGGGGGGGGAAAGGGAAGGGGGGGGGGAAGGGAGGGGGTAATGCAGCTATGAGGACCGGACCTACACTCTTGCATCCTTTTCTCTCTTACTTGCCCACTCTTCTCGTCAACAAGAGCGACATGACAAGCAGTTCCTTTGATCAAAAATGCAAGCTGGCCCACAATGATTTGAACGGAGTGTTAACAACACCGTTGTTCCTACCAACCTTTTTGCCACTGACGTAGTTGTCCCACCAGCTGAGTGACGTCAGCAGCATGGAAGCGGGGGTGAGAACGGCGAGGGTGATGTCATCCATGACGACGTATACGCGATAGAACCAGACCGCCATGCTGCCCAAGTGCAACAGCACCATCACCACGTCCAAAATCTTCCGCACTATCCTCCGACACTGACCTGCACACAGCACGTGTCTCACCACCATCACCACCACCACCACCACCACCACATCCACAACCGTCCATACCACCTTCCGACACAAACCTGTACACGACACGTGTATCACCACCATCACCACCACCACCACCACCACATCCACAACCGTCCATACCACCTTCCGACACAAACCTGTACACGACACGTGTATCACCACCACCACCACCACCATCACCACCACCACCACCACCACATCCACAACCGTCCATACCACCTTCCGACACAAACCTGTACACGACACGTGTATCACCACCATCACCACCACCACCACCACCACCACCACATCCACAACCGTCCATACCACCTTCCGACACAAACCTGTACACGACACGTGTATCACCACCATCACCACCACCATCACCACCACCACCATCTACAACCGTCCATACAACCTTCCGACACAGACCTGTACAAGGCACGTGTATCACCACCACCACCACCACCACCACCACCACATCCACAACCGTCCATACCACCTTCCGACACAAACCTGTACAAGGCACGTGTATCACCACCATCACCACCACCATCACCACCACCACCATCTACAACCGTCCATACCACCTTCCGACACAGACCTGTCCAAGGCACGTGTATCACCACCACCACCACCACCACATCCACAACCGTCCATACCACCTTCCGACACAGACCTGTCCAAGGCACGTGTATCACCACCACCACCACCACCACATCCACAACCGTCCATACCACCTTCCGACACAGACCTGCACACAGCACGTCTACAAGGAGTCATTCTTAACGAGCTAGGTCACGGCGGGTCACCAGATCGAAAGCGAGGCTGGGTTACGTATAGGCCCGGGGTCATTCTTACTGAGCTAGGTCACGGCGGGTCACGACATCGAAAGTGTGGTTGGACTAAAGGTCTTCCCTGAGACACAAAATGGCCGAGCAATCATGGACGCCGACGCAAACATGTAAACCATAGTTGTTAGTATAGACCAAAACACACCAAAAGGCTTATTTTAACGTGTGATGAAACGCAGGCAAGCGGTTTCATCAGGTACCTGTTGTTGTATGTTTTCAGCCGCCTTTTCTTTATAAAATCAGTGAGGCGACTCAGTTGCCTTTTGCGAATGAGCTGCACGTGCGAAGCATAAGCTCTGAACAGGTGATCGTCGCGGTGCGACAGTCAATTTTCTTTACATATGGCTTTTTAAATATGACAAGACAAACACTTATCGTAACTTTCAGCGATTCGCCTTTTACAACAGACAAAAGGGCAGACAGACGGATATTTTACAATGAAACCATGATAGGAATTAAATGACTTAGGCGACGTGTTGGTTGTCGCGAAGCACAAACATGGGACACACCGTTGTGCTCATTACAACTGAAAAATAAAACCTCGTTCAAACCAATCTTTTGTGTGTTCTGATCTTCATCTTGAACGCTTGGCTTTCTATTTCGTTATGCTTCGTGTTCAGACAATGGTTTTTAAATATCACTTACTTCAACTGCAGATGCTTCGCGCTGTGTCGCAACACTTACAGCAGCAAGAACACCAAGGCTTGGGTTGTGTCACAACACACTGACAGCAGCAAGAACACCAAGGCTTGGGCTGTGTCACAACACACTGACAGCAGCAAGAACACCAAGGCTTGGGCTGTGTCACAACACACTGACAGCAGCAAGAACACCAAGGCTTGGGCTGTGTCACAACACACTGACACCAGCAAGAACACCAAGGCTTGGGCTGTGTCACAACACACTGACAGCAGCAAGAACACCAAGGCTTGGGCTGTGTCACAACACACTGACACCAGCAAGAACACCAAGGCTTGGGCTGTGTCACAACACACTGACACCAGCAAGAACACCAAGGCTTGGGCTGTGTCACAACACACTGACAGCAGCAAGAACACCAAGGCTTGGGCTGTGTCACAACACACTGACACCAGCAAGAACACCAAGGCTTGGGCTGTGTCACAACACACTGACAGCAGCAAGAAGGCCAAGGCTGCATTAACATGCTGATTACACGCTGCATAGGTCTGCAGGGTTCATCTTCAGCCATGTTCACTCCAGCTCTTTGCCTAACAGCATCCAATTTCCAAAAATGGAGATAAATCCTCCAAAGACGGCGGATGGCTGACCGGGGAATAAATTCAATGAGCACAGACGCAGTCCTGTCACCCTATGGAATCGATCTTCCAATGTACAATTCCATTTGTCAATGTACAATTCCATTTGTCAATATACAATTGCATACACCGTGTGACCCCCGGAGTGTTCATCTGGATAAAACGCTACAACAGCAACCACAATAATCAGACTGTTTGAACTGACCATTAGCGGCACCTTTGGATGCGGAGGGTTGAGGTGAAGCATCTCCATCTGCTGCGTCGGTGGTCTCTCTCTGAGCAGCGGCCTCCGTCGGTACTTTCTGTTCTGACTGGAACATCTGGAAGGGGATTCATTGCCTTTCAATATACCAGTTCCTCAGCTGAAGCCCTCAGGTTCACCCAACACTGGGTGAGAAGGTAACGTGTGCATCCATTTCCCTACACTACTACACCTATGTACAGGTACAGTGATACCCAACACTGGGTGAGAAGGTAACGTGTGCATCCATTTCCCTACACTACTACACCTATGTACAGGTACAGTGATACCCAACACTGGATGAGAAGGTAACGTGTGCATCCATTTCCCTACACTACTACACCTATGTACAGGTACAGTGATACCCAACACTGGATGAGAAGGTAACGTGTGCATCCATTTCCCTACACTACTGCACATGTGTACGAGTACAGCGTTACCCAACACTCCAGCAGCTGCACTCTGACTTCGGGGGTTTCAGTCATGGAGTTTGTCATGTCGTGAAGATTACTACAGCTGAAGGTAATCCTGACATGACACTCTTAGTACGTTGTGGTTATTTAGAGACAATAATGACAGCGTCAACGACTTGCACACCGCTGGTTCTGAACATTTAATCACTGTACATTGTTCTTTATTGCTTTTATACAATCCATTACTCTCTCTCTCTCTCTCTCTCTCTCTCTCTCTCTCTCTCTCTCTCTCTCTCTCTCTCTCTCTCTCTCTCTCTCTGGCTCATTGTATCCTTAATTAATAGTAGTTTCCTTCATGGGCGAGGGCTGGATGTAAAAAGACCTCGAGTCTTCTCCATTACACTCGTAAAATAAAGTTTATAAATCCATTCTCTCTCTCTCTCTCTCTCTCTCTCTCTCTCTCTCTCTCTCTCTCTCTCTCTCTCTCTCTCTCTCTCTCCTCATCTCTCTCTCTCTCTTTCTCTCGCTCTCTCTCTCTCCATGTCTCTCTGTTTCTGTCTCTGTCTCTGTCTGTCTCTCTCTGTCTCTCTGTCTCTGTGAGACACACTCACACACACACCTGAATGAGCCCAGGGACGAAGGCAATGTTGAGCAGCATGATAGAGCCAAGCACTGGGTCGAAGCTGGGAAGCACGTAAAACACCAGAGTACACAGCCCCAGGGAATGTAGCGTCTCTATCACTAAGGCCTGAAACATGCATACACAGGGAGTAAAACATTAGAGTACACAGACCCAGGGAATACAGAGTCTCTATCGCTATGGCCTGAAACATACATATACAGGGAGTAAAACACCAGAGTACACAGACCCAGGAAATGTAGCGTCTCTATCATTAAGGTCTGAAACATACATACACAGAAAGCAAACCACCACAGTACACAGACCCAGGGAATACAGAGTGTCTATCACCATGGCCTGAAACACACATACACAGGGAGTAAAGCATCAGAGTACACAACCTGGAGCACTGTAGAGTATCACAGTTGGCTGAAACGTACACACAGCATGTAGAACACTAGAATACACAGACCCGGATGATGAACAGCCTCTGTTCCCATGACCAGAATCAGACAAACAGCAAGTAGATCCCTGAGTGAACAGAAAAAGATGGTGAACAGACCCTGTCCCCATGCCCTGAATCACAGGCAGGCAGCCGTACCTCTGAAGACAAACCAAAAGA
Source organism: Alviniconcha marisindica (assembly GCA_018857735.1). Lineage (NCBI taxonomy): Eukaryota > Metazoa > Mollusca > Gastropoda > Provannidae > Alviniconcha > Alviniconcha marisindica. The sequence continues at coordinate 96,275 of JABMCL010003775.1, forward strand.
CAATTACTGTGTCTTGTTTCTGTGTGGACTGCACCGCTTTAAACCTCTGGTTCCATTGTTTATCGGCGAGTACATTTTCCAAATTCTTTGAAAAGGGGATTACCCCGAAAATTTGCTGGGTTTTTGTCTTGTCCTAATAAACGCCGTTCTTCTGAACCTTGATGTGTTTGGACCAAATCCTTTCAGCTCCATTCCTGAACCTGACAAACTGTTCCAGCAGGAACTAGACTCACAGCGAAGAGCGGACCACAGCGCAGAGGTTCCGTCTTCTTGAACGTCAGCCTCCATAGACAGGAGATGGCGGTGAAGACGTAGGGGGCAGTCACCACCACGATCAGTGACCACACCCACTTCAGGTCCACGACATCGGTCACGTGCTTGAGCACGAAGTGGCGAGACTGGCGGCTGACGGTGAAGTTGTGGGCTGCGGGCCGCACGTTGTAGGCCATCACCAGCAGCGACAGACGCGACACCAGGGCGGTGGCTGAGAAAGGGAACGAAAGAGAAAGAATTGCTACCTTCAGACTGCAGTCATACTACAGCCCTGACACACAAGAGCTGGATTACTGAAGGCTATTATCGCCGGGGTATTTCCGGGTTTTGTTGTTGTTTGTTTATTTGCTGGTGTGTTTTTTGTTGGTTTTTTGTTTTGTTTTGTTTTGTTTCAGTTTTGTTAGTTTTTAGTGTGTGGGTGTTGTTGTTTTAAGTTTCGTTTTGTTGTTGTTGTTGTTTGTTTGTTTTGTTTTCTCCTGTTGTTGTTTTAGTGTCTCGGTGTGTGTGTGTGTGTGTGTGTGTGTGTGTGTGTGTGTGTGTGTGTGTGTGTGTGTGTGTGTGTGTGTGTGTGTGTGTGTGTGTGTGTGTGTGTGTGGTGTGTGTGTGTGTGTGTGTGTGTGTGTGTGTGTGTGTGTGTGTGTGGTGTGTGTGGTGTGTGTGTGTGTGTGTGTGTGTGTGTGTGTGTGTGTGTGTGTGTGTGTGTGTGTGTGGTGTGTGTGTGTGTGTGTGTGTGTGTGTGTGTGTGTGTGTGTGTGTGTGTGTTCATGTAAGAATGCAAGGAAATCTGCCCCAACACGCTGGAATCGGAAGGGAAGAAAACGAACGAATAATGGCTGTTCACCTCGTCAAAAATGTCTTCATATCAACTGTTGCTTCTTCATTTTTTCTTTTTTACTTCTTCCTTCCCCCCTTTTTTTTTAAAATAAATCAAAGAATCGCCTTACCGAAGATGAAGACAAAAAAGACGATAGCGACAACGAGTCGCATGACGGCATTAATGGTTTTCCACGTGTGTTTCTCTGATTGGCTAGTACTTTCGTCCGTCTCGGTCTCCCCAAACACGTCCCATCCTGCCGGTCTGCAAGCAACAAGCAGCATCGTTTTGATGGGCACTGGGTCAGTCCTGATCAATAATAATATTAATAGATTTTCTAAGCGCTTACCATGTGTCTCAAAGCGCTAAACAATACAAATAGAACACGTAACGTAGGCCTACATTTATAAAGACAGTTATCAAATTAAAATCCAGCTGACAAAGAATGTACTCATCAGTGTGGGTTCAAGTATAACTGACTATATGCAACACACACACACACACACACACACACACACACACACACACACACACACACACACACACACACACACACACACACACACACACACACACACACACAACACAACAACAACAACAACAACAACAACAACAACAACAACAACAAAAACACACACACTCACACACGGAAAACAAAACGTAATGGTGTATATTCGCTGATGACGAGAGATGTCAGCTGCAACCAAATGAAGCAGTTTACAGTCATCTAAATGCTGGAATCTGACTCCAATCGCCGTGCACTGCAACACTCAACACAGTACCTCACTGTGGCCAGATCGAAAGGATAAGGGGAAGATGGGGCGTTAAGCTCAGCGCTGGGTCCTTAATAAAACTGAAACTCTCTGTTCCAACGGACACAGAGCCCAGGAGGGGTTTGAAGAGGGAGGTGGAGCTGGCTCTCATAGTCAGTTGGACTGTCCTTCGCTTCAGGCTTCAGCAGCTGGTTGTCCGGACTCCGTCTTTGTGACTTTGTTCCGCACAGCTGTTGAAAGAGCCAGTTGCTTCGCACTGGCGGGGTGCCAACCTCCTTAACATCTATTGTTCTGGTGGTTGGTGACGGTCCCTTCGGGCTTTGCGAGTCGGAGTGTTAGTACTTGTTCATAGGTTCCCCCCCCCCCCCCCCCCTTCCCCGTCCAACTTTCCCCATCCCTAACAGGCCGTGTGCGGTGCCTGTGGAGGTCAAACCCTACGGTTCATTCATCGATTGCAACAGACCTCTGTCGGCGAGATGGTGCCGACTTCACAGGAGCTGGGTCAGTCGGCGCTGCCTTGGAGCCTGTGTCTGCTGCTGCTTCTCTGGTCGTGTCTGCTGTCTGGGGCAGTGGCTGCTGTTGCTGGTGCTGCGGCAGGTCCACGTCGTCGTCGCTGTCGTCACCGTAGTCGGGTTCCACGTAAGATTCGTACACATCGCTGCAGAAACATCTTGTTATAATTACGTTACTGAAGAGATTATTATTGTTGTTGTTGCTGCTGCTGCAACTTCTGCTGTTGATATTGTTATTATTGTTACCGTTGTTGTTGTTGCCATTAATAATATCATTATCACCATTATTATTATTATTACCACTAACATTATTATTGTTATTATTATATTACTAAGATGATTATTATCACAAATAATTTTGTTTTCAGTCTCTCTTTTTTTCTCTCTTTTTTTGTGATATAAAAAAAATGCGTGTTATAACATCTAATATAAAGACACTCTTTAGACAAAAAGGGAGACAGTCAAGCAGACAGACAGACAAGCAGACAGACAGAGAAAGAAAGAGAAACAAAGACAGTGACATTGAGTGAGTCGCCATAAGTACTCGCTGTCAAAACCTTCGCAGACCAAACAAAAAAACAAACAAAAAAGAAGAAGAAGAAGAAAAAGAGACAAGTACAAACAACCGAAAGTTAGATCTTTCCACCAAATGGGTCGTTCTTAACCCTTTCCCTGCCCAGTCCCTCAACGTTCCAGACTGAAACGTGCACACAAAACACGCGGAAGGAAACCTTTCGAGCCCGTAATAAGCGAACTTTGAATACTGTGCATTTCGATGCAAATCTTCCTCGTGCCACAGGTGACGGGGAAGACCTAAGGCATTTCAAAGTTCCCATTTTACAGGAATGCATACGGCGTGCGTGCATGCTGGGTAGTGAATGGGTTAATTAAAAGTAAGAGAACATCTAAATAATAAATATCAAAATCATATTAAGATTTTTACTGATGGTTCCGTTCTGGACTCATTAGACAGTGGAGCAGGATTCGTTATTCCTGATTTAAAAGAGAAAAAATATTTTTACTTAGGGAAGGTTTTTTCCATATTTACATCTGAGTTATATGCAATATTAATGGCATTAAACTACATATGCAATATTCAGTTAGCAATATATAATTTTGTGATCTGTGTTGACTCAAAATCAGTTCTCTGTGCATTGAAAAGCTTGAACTGTAAAATGAGAGGGGATATATTTTATGAAGTAAAGTATTTAATACACTGTATCATGTACACGAGTATTGGAATTGAGTTTTGTTGGGTACCGTCTCATTGTGGTCTTTACTGGAATGAAATATCAGACAAATTAGCTAAACAAGGTGCAATGAAAAACATGTCTGAGATATCATCCAATAACCT
>JABMCL010003775.1:105000-110000 GCA_018857735.1 Alviniconcha marisindica
TGTGCAATAGGTGTAACACAAAAGCAACATACTTAATGACTTTGAAAAGCACAAACTAAATCTGCTATAAGTAGTTATAGGAAATCAAACAACGTGCACACTTTCACCTATACACACAGAGGGAAAGGCAGCCTTACTGAAATAACTTGACATGCAAGCTAACAGAAACATTCCGATACATGCATGTTCATTGAATGGTCATCCGCGTGTGTGTTCATTGAAGGCTTCTCACTTCTTCTTTTCTTCTTCTTTTTCTTCTTTTCTTCTTCTTCTTCTCCTTTCTTCCTTTCTTTCTTTCTTTCTTTTAATCATGTGCCATTTCTACAATAGTTCGATAATACTGCTCACTCTTTGTCCATAGAATATTCCAACGACCTCAGCAAAGAAAGGTAGTTTTACTATGATGAAGGATCAAGAAGTGACGGTACGGATTGTAACAAATGAAGCATACGGCGTGCTTACAGATAGTAACAGCTGACGGGTAGTGATAGTTAGATGACGGGGAAAAAACGGATAATAAACATAAGGTAATTTTTAGATGCCTTATTGGTTCCAAATGACCTTTATTCAAATATTTCTGCTTGGAAACCGTCAGATTTTCATAAACAAAGCCAAGAATACATAATACAGAATATAGAATCTTTATTGTCTATGAATAACATAGAAATGTGCCTTACGACTGCATAAAAGATACCAGTAAAATAACACACAGTATAATACATGAACATAAGTACACATAAAACACAGAGAACTGTATCTTAGAGTCTGGAGGTTAATATGTTTACTTATTACTGATATATTTAACTAGCAATTATCGACTGTTGATAAAACGGATATGGATGGAACTATTGTTTGACTTAGGGATCTGAACAGCTTTGCCTCAGACAAGTACTGCGTCCTTCCTTCTTTCACTTCCTTGTCTTCTTCTTGTTCTCTCCATTCCTTCGTCTTTTCTGTCAAGGCAAGTAGGATGGTTTTCTTCATTCACGCACACACTCACACCTTCCTGTACACTCTTAAATTTCAAGCACAGAACACTCAGAGAACATCAGGGAAAGGAATAATATATGTATAGTAGATATCGGATAGTAGTAAATGACGAATAGTAGCAGATGACGGGTAGTAGCAGATGACGAATAGTAACAGATGACGGATAGCAGCAGAGGACGAATAGTAACAGATGACGGATAGTAGTAAATGACGAATAGTAACAGATGACGGATAGGATTAGATGACAAATCGTAACAGATGACGGATAGGATTAGATGATGAATAGTACAGATGACGGATAGCACTGTAGCGTAAATGACGAGGAGTAGTAACGGATGACGGATTATAACAGACACAATTACAGGCCTACTGCTTTGGCCGATTTGTGTCATCAGCGATGTGCGTGTTGGCGGTCAGTGTTAGTCAAAACCTGCGTAGGAGGGGAAAACATTCGATTCGTAAGAACTTCCGGTTAGTAACCTCCCAGCGGGTCCCGTATCAGGAGTGCACGCCTGTCTTTGTCCACTCCAATCTATCTTCCCCAGCACAATATACGATGCTTTCTCCCTGATAACGCTCTCGGGTCCACCCGCTGATGGGGCGGGCTGGAGTGGGGTGGGGTGCCTGTCTCGGGTGTCTCACTGAGCTCGGGACGGGCCGGGTCGATTATTATCACTTGTGTGCTCTTTGTTGTACCCTGGCGAGAGAGTCCGCTGCCTTTTCGGGTCCCGGCAAGATAACGGTGTGTGTAATCTCTTCAAGGACCGGTGATTTGTAACACTTTTACTTTTAGTTCCATCAGTGTTGTAAGGTTGTTGTCAGACTGGTGGTGCGGCTCGGTTCGCGGGCAAGACGCAGAGACACGCGGGTTCTCCGTATTGGTCAACAGGGTATCGTTGTGATAGCTGAATGGATTTGTAATTGCCACAACCATATTAATCATCATGCGTGCAATAATTGTACTTTACTTTTTTCACATAAAGTCAAGTCGTAGTAAAATATGCAAGTGATAGCTATTCTAAAAAGCAGCGCAAGAGCACATTGTAAACACGATGTTTCCTGTTTGACAATTGCGATTCAAAAGAAACTCAACTGACAAAGTACAGCGGTCAAACGTATTTGGTGAGCACTTGCCTCAGAATTCAAGTCGTACCCTGAATAGCTAGGTCTGACCATCATAGTCTTGTCAGACGTACCCAGAATAGCCAGGTCTGATCATCATAGTCTTGTCAGACTGGAGTGTATATATGTCACTGGGGGGCATTCCTTTCTGTGGATGTACGTCTGGTGGAGATTATGTACCTTGTATTTACTCGCGTGAAAGCAGAGAGTTACCGTAGACGACTCCGGTCTTTATTGTTGTGTGTGTGTGATGTCTTTCGAGTGCTAATTAACTTGTTTGTTATTTCTTGTCAAACTAGCTTAAAATACAATCAACCAGATCAACACAACTAATCAAATTACAGTGTACACTGACTACCATATCATCAAAACTAAAATGTTGAAGTCAAGCACTGTGATGCACTTGTAGTGGACAGTGATGGGAAAAGAGGAGCGAGAGACGAGAAAGAGAACAAGACAGGGCACTGAAGTGAAGGAAGCAAGGACGTAGTACTTGTCTGAGGCAAAGCGCTTCTGGTCCCTAGGTCAAACAACAGTGCCATCAATACCCGTTTTGCCAACAGTCGATAACTGCTAGGTAAATATACCAGTAATGCATACTTTCACATGAATATTTGGCTCTTTTTTTTTGGTCCAAATCTGACAGTTCCCAAGCAGAAACTGATCTGCTAGAAGATTATTCCGAGGCGTTTATCGCAGAGAAGGTTTTTTTTCTTCTTCTTTTTTTCTTTATCTGATCAAAATAAATTGCGAGTAAATACACGGCACATAAACTCCGCCAATGGTAGTCCTCTAAAACGGATGGCCACCAGTGGTCTATACACCATACCCTCCGTATGAAGCAACTCGGTGACAGAGCTGACATTACCAATTTTTGTTTTTTGTTTTCTGTTCCAGGTCTTTCAGACCTAAATATCATATGCCTCAACAATCAATTACTTGCTCTGTCAGTGTGTGTGTGTGTGTGTGTGTGTGTGTGTGTGTGTGTGTGTGCTGGTGTGGTGTGCGTGGTGGTGGTGCGTGCGTGCGTGCGTGCGTTGTGCCTGCGTGCTTTGCTGTGTGTGCTCCGCTGCCTCGCTGCGTTTTTGCGTGGTCGTCTGTGTGTGTTTCTTTTTGTTTTGGGTTTTTTGTTTGTTTTTTTTCTTTGTTTTGTTGTTGTTGTTGATTTGTCTTGCTTTTTTCTTTTCCTTTTTCTTTCTTTCTTTCTTTTCATTTTCTTTCTTTCTTTGTTGTTGGTGTGGGGGGAGGGAGGAGGGCCTGCATTCGATTTTATTTTATTTTTTAACCAAAGACCCGAAGTTTTCTTTGATCTCAAACCTGGCTCAACATATTATCGTACATAAGCACACATTGACATGTTAGCGTCAGGAAGATTTGTTATAATCTAAAACAGCATGAGGCCTAAAGAGCGCTTGTGCAGAATCAATAAAGAACTAGCAGCCATTCTTGTTTCAGATTATTATTATTATTATTTTATTTATTTATTTTAATAAAGAACTGATCCGAATAATTCAGCACTGCATACATACAGCAGCACTCACAGCATACTTACCCCAGGCACAAGACAACGTGCATAGTACACTTACCCCAGTCACCCGGGTCTGCCAATTGTCCATTGTGACCACACAGCGCCGTCTCCTTTCACACTGTAGATCTGCCGGCTCCTGAAACTGGACAAACTCCAAGCACTGGTTTACGACATCCTTTTTTTTTTTCCTTGGAGGAGGGTGCCGGAAAGCGATGCTGGGAGTGCGGATACTGGAGTGTTACAGGTCCGTCAAGCTGGCAGGAGCCGAAGCGCTTTTTCTGGTTTTCTGCGTCAAAAGAACCGGTGAAGATTTGTTGCTGCGGCTGTTGTTGTTGCTGGTGCTGTTGTTGCTACAGGGTTTTTTCTCTCTTTTTTTCTGTTGATGCCTTAAGAGCGTGTGGTCATCCATTACGTGGGGTATTGTGTTATAGTCTGCACTTGTTTTTGTAAGAGTTAAGGAGAATGGTGTAAGGTATATTTAGGTAAATAATAAACAATTGACACCGTCTTACCTTTATGACACCATGTCGAAACCACCCGTATTCTGACACAGCCTCGTCAGTCGACAGACACATCAAAACTGAGCAGCAGTTCAGAGAATTGCACGTTATCAGCTTGTCCAATCAAATACTTGCATTTTTTTATTTATTTTTTGCCTTTTCTTTTCTTTCTTCCTGTTCTGTTCACACAATATACCAATAATAAATCATTCAGTTTGTACCCCGTTTTGCTCCTTATGCAGTACCTCTGCCAAAGGCTTGGCCACTGTATTTCACGCCAGTGTCAGACAGCGATCAGTCGTTCAGACGTTGAGGCAGAGCTAAAACCGCTCTTGAGGTTGTGGGTGACCACTTCAGGTTTGGATTCTTGAGTCTCGCTCGTTGCCTGGTCGTATATCCACCTGTGAGAACCAGCATTGTTTTCTCCAAGAGCAAAGGGCAGCGCACTCTCGGAACGAAAGACTGAAAACGGCAAGAAGGGGAGTTGTCTATTCTTCCATCTTTGGAGGTATTCCGTGTTGCGCCTGTTAGTGTGTAAGGGTGCTGAAGTTATCTGTAATCAGTACGACCCACTAACTCACTGCTCCTGTCCACCTCAGCTTTAGGCATACCCCCTAACGTGTGTTCCCCCCGCCCCCCTCCCCCTCCCCGCAAGAGTCATCAAAATGGAAATTGTCAGATGTTCAAACAATGAGTTCAGTACCGCCTCGATGTCTCCAAGGCTTGTGTCCGGTTAAACTTGTTTAGTTAAACTATTTTCAATCGAGTTTTATTTATCCTACAGCTTATCAAAATACCTTTTTAAAACTGCGTTGTAATAAACTTTGCAAATCTTTTTACATAATTATGGAAATAATGAT